>JAQMYL010000039.1:13785592-13805363 GCA_030014365.1 Clarias pachynema | reverse complement strand
TATATTAATAAATATAAGCACTAGTTTCCTATATATGGAAATGTATTATTTAATATATTGCATTATATTTTACAATATATTGCCATATTATTTTTTTTTTTCCATAAGGGAAGGGGATTTTTTTTTTCCAAAATGTATCAAAAGGTTTAGAGATTAGCTCTGTTTATCTACGTTAGACACTATCTCCTTCAACATAGTCCCCTTACACAGCAATACAGCGCTCCCAGCATCACTGCAACTTCTGGTATATGTCCTTGAAGTCTTCTTTTAGTAGCATGTCAAGCACTTTCTGCGATTCACGCTGGATCTTCACAGTGGTGTCAAAACGCCAACCTTTGAGTTGGAGCTTCATCTTCTGGAAGAGGGTAAAGTCAGCAGAAGCCAAATCTGAGGAGTAGGGTGGGTGCGGAAGTGAGATCATGTAGTTCCCAGCGAGAAACTCACCAGTGAGGAGAGCTCGGTGACAGGATGTGTTGTCGTCGTGGAGCATCTAGTTTTTCGCTCATTTTTTTAAATATGCATTTAGGCTAATATTTTCCAGCGCATGTGGCTGTCACATCAGCAACTGGGTGTTAGCAGTAAGAGAAGGCGTTTGGGAAATACAGTTGTTTGTGTAATAAATGAGGACATGGTAGTTTATTTATCAGGAATCTTCAACCACCAACATTTGGAAGGGAAACTAAAACCAGCCTGACTAGGCATATATTGTCTAATAAAAGAACAAATTCCACAGTATGCCAGACTTGATTTTTATTTTATTTATTTTATTTTTTGGGTGGGGGGGGGTGTGATTGGGGTGAATGAGAGCAGTACAACTTTTCTGCTTGTGTATTCAGGTATTACACACATTAAAGTTAAGAGCTGTAAATGCAGCTGTTATCTGTTTAGTGTCTCTTTTTGGTGGGTAGCTCAGTACAGGCCCAGCACCGCCAAGCTTCACCAAGGCTTAACCCAATTAGCTCCAGGGACACCGTGATCACCTGACTCCACCTTCCTAACAAGCTGGGACATGTGAATAAAATATGTTCTTTACAAGTATGTGACAAATAAAGGTTTCATTTTTTTATTTTTGATTAGAGAAGAGAGGAAAAAGGAGAAATCTGCCAAATTCCACATGATCAGGCGGAAGCTGAGCAGCTCTGGAGCCCCAGAAAGAAGATTAAATTGGGATGCCATTCAGCAGATCAGGTACTGTAGGAGTCCTCTATATAGATTTGTGCAGAAGTTTAGAAGTAGCGTATATGAGGCATTCTCGTCTTTGTTTGTATCAGTCACTTGGTTCGTGTTCATAGTAATTCAGATTAGAGAAATGAAGAAATGATAGATATACAATAGGGTTGGTTTGAGAGTGATATTGTTCTTGCACATAAAGTAAGTACAAAACAATGTACACTTATGTAACATTTTAGGCAACATGTGCTCGTCTTAGTTTTCATAACAAATTATTGTAAAAGTTTTTTATTTTTAGTTGATCCTTCAGGGGTCAGGGGACGAATGCTGCAAGTTCAAACACAGTGTGATCTAAAAACTTGCCAGATAATTGTGAGTTAATAAATAAAAAGTGCTAATGCTAATAGTGTGAATGTTTTCTATTAGGAGACATTAATTTATTTATAATTTTTGGAAGGATTATTCAGTCTCAATTTATAACAGTCAGAAGTAAAGCTGTAAACTAAAGTTTTCAGTATTTTTTAGGACGGAGGGTTTTAAAGTCGTTTGGTGCCAAGACAAGTGTTATTAATAGTATTTTTCTCTTTTCTGTTTATTCTAAAAAAAGTGTTATAGGGAATTGTTTCGCAGATGTTATGAGTATTGGTGTCATTCTTTAAAGGGAACTTCATGCCAAATTTACTTTTTAGTCATTTTAGACATTCAGACACGTCTACAGTGTGTGTATAATTAATAAAACGAGGAAAAACATTCTCTGCTTTTTGTCCATTTTCTAGTTTTTATATTTGCCTAAGCTTAAACAAGCCAATTAGATATTCCCTATTATGACCTCATACCCTGCCCAGCCAAAAATAATGTCACCACCTGGATATAACAAAACAAATAGTTAATAGCCTTCCATTGGATAATTATGGTAGTGATTAATATAGTTGAGCTGCAACAAGTTATTTATGCAGCCAGTAGCGTCTCATTCCTTTAAAAAAAAAACCTGCGAGAAGACGTAAAGGAGAAAGCAAAGAACTAAGGAGATCTTGTACTAAAATTCGGAAGAACTATAAAACACATTATTAACACCTGGATGAATAGTGCTGCACCATCATCAAGGAAGAATTTGAGCATTAACACTCTTTGCAGAAGCTTGGGAGGAAACTTGATAAATAGTAAAATACGGGACCCTAAATAAATGGAATAAAATGTTTCTGGAAATTGCTGTAGTGAAAAAGGAACAAAGAAGATTAATTCTGAACCCTGATAAAAATAAAAAATAAAAAGCTCCTGTCTTTTCTCCCTGTTCAATATGCCTAATTTACTGTAAGTAAGCAGGATAATTAACATCGCCCACATCTGGAGGAAGTTCATGTGTTAGAGCTGGCAGAAAACACCAAATTGTGTAAGGCACATTACACTGGAATGATGGAACATTAAAGCTGTTTCAGCACCCAACTGCAAAGACCCTTAAGGCTCAGAATACTGTATATTTTAATTGAGGTTTTAAAAGGGTACTGACTTCTTGATCTGTTATCAGGTACCTAAAGCAGGAGTCACCGCAGGAATGGACACTGCAGAGATTAGCGGAAGGGTTTTCTGTTAGCACCGACGTCATCTCCAGAGTCCTTCGCAGCAAGTTCACCCCACCTCCCGTGAGAAGGCTTAAACAGGATGCCAAAGTGTTGACCGCAGTCAGACAGCTTTCCCTGAAAGATGGAAAAACAAGCCAATCGCACCCGGCTTTACCCACCAGCATCGTGCCAGCTTTGACTTCCTCTGGGAACACGAACACAGTCGTTGCATTGACCAGCACAGCTCTGACTCCTCCTGAGGTTGCATCAGGACTGGTTCCAACTGCTGCTAATGTTCCATCATCTTCAGTAAGGACAGCTCAGATATCACCGGTGGCTCAGGGGACAGTACAGGAGCAGCCTGCTGCGAGGCAAGAGCCTGAAGATGTTAAAGAGAAAGGTGTAGAAAGGGAGGAGGAAGAGGAGTGGGATGGAGTGGTTTTCACAGACGAAGGACTGGAAGAACTTATCCACACGCTGCAGGAAAAGCCCAGTGCGGTCGAACAAAAGGGAAGGGAGTTTTATGACAGCGACGGCAACTTTTTGTACAGGATCTAAATAATTGTTTTTGAATTAACTATTAAATACACTGTCAGGGAAATGTTTAGCCTTGTATGTATGGAATAATTAATGCTATATGTGTACTTGTATATAAAATGCAAATGTTGCAGGAATATAAATTAGACAAAAAAGCGTGGAGTCTTATTTATTTCAGAATATACAGAGCAAAATTGGTCAAATACAAAGGTAACTGTAGTTTCATATTTACAAAGCCAGCTTCATGTTATTTACACTGATTATCAAAGGCAAGAAACTTATTACAACCCACAAAGCAAACATCTTTACTTCAAGTAGGAAACCCCATATAGTCTTTGTGCTGCAGCCGTCGTCTTAAAGGTTTAACCCCAAACGCCACCGGAGTGTGTTGTGACCTATTCGCTAAGAAAGCATGCATAGAAGTACACATTGAAAATTAATCCTAAAACACAATAAAGAATTTTTACATATTTAGGCATAATTTCCCAAAATGGCAAACTGTTAAACCCTGGTGGTTTAGTAGATCGAACACTACTTCATGAGAAGCCTTCAGTTTTCACACATGACCCAAATTTAAAAGGAAAGAAAAGAAAAATCAATTAATCAGGAACATATTAAATCAGCTCCAACACCTGTCTATCAAGTAAATTATTAAATATATAAGAATCTACCTCCTTAATGTCAATCATTTAACCAGATGGGCTTAAAAGTTATTTTTGAAGGTGCAAACACCTTCACAATAGGCACTTTGAATCAACATACACACCATTATTACTTCTCTTAATAAAATCTGTCTTAATAAAACCAAAAGTTAACTGTGTTATACAAGATGTTGTAGTTATAGTTAAACTGTAAATAAACACAGAAAAGAACCGAGTATAGATTATTACATTACAAAGCAATTCTGACAGTGTATCATAAGGTGAATAAAAACATGCTGGTTGTGATACATTGAGGATCTCATAAGAAGCTAAAATCTATCAAACGAACACCGAGTTAACCTGGTCTCAAAACACACGATCTCAAAAGGTGTCATGTTCTACTGATTTGAATAGTCAAAGCTTTTAGCCTGGGTTGCTTTTCAGGAGGTGGGGGGATCTATCCTCGTTCTCAGTTTAAACACAATGGGGCCATTCTGTATTTGTTAGTCTCATGTCTCATGGTCAACTAATCATGAAAAGGTATTGCTAAATGTTTTGGAATTACTGCAAATTTCACCTGAGCATACAAACTCAAAATATGGAAAAGTCAGACATTATACGTGAGCTTCCTTTATACAAAGTAGAACTATGGATAGGACATGACATGAAAATATTGTACGACTCCTATTTGTCCATCAGCAGGGCTTCTCAAAGCCAGGTTTTTGCTTGGACATTTTACAAAAGTGTCCGTTGGCCTCATTTTACCATTTTGTATTTCACAGTGCAAAAACTGCTGAGCGACACAAAATGTCAGAAAAAATTGTCTTCTAGAAAACTAACAGTCGACTACAAATTTATCCCAGGACATTTACAGTATACTTAGATACAACCCCTACATTTCTTTACATGTTTCCACATTTAAATTTTCCCTTCCTCTGGGTAAAATAAGTTAACCTTCTCAATAATTGTCTATACAGCCACAAGGAGGTATTGTAATAGGCATCTACACAGTAGCATTATTTTAAGAACACTAAATAGTCCTTTCTCCCTTTTAGAGAAACTGACAAAAGTATGGCCTAGGAGTATGCGGATACATGCAGATGCACTGTATCTATGTATTGCTTTCTGATGCTTGATAAAACTTGATTAACCATATATTTTTGATAGAATATTTTCCAAATAACAGAACTGGGGAAATATATCTAATATCAAAAATATCTCTAATATCACAGTCATATTTCATGCTTATGTCAAATATTGAGGTGATATGATTCACTGTTATCCCCAGACTAACTTTTTACACTACAATCAGTACCACTTATTCTGATCAGCATATATTTTTAAAGAAGGTAAAAGGTTCTGTATAAGAGTTAAGTGCCATGGCAAGAGCCCCACTGTTAATTCTGAGATATTGTCCTCCTATAGAGCTTGCTCCCCAGGAAAGGTATCATCTAAGCTCGCGTCATTTAACCACTGGCTGCACAGTTAACTTTATGAGATGTTTTAATAGCAAAACTGCAATTCACTCCTACTGAAGAAGCAGGAACTAGAGCGGAGTTATTCGAGGCTTGAAGATGCTCAAGACTGGGTTGTGCTTTAGAGCAGGAATAGAAACAGCAGTAAAGGTGCCCGAGGCATAAAAGGAGACAGAGAGCTCCTAGTTTCTGCTGGCGCTGACTCATTGTTGTTATTCCAGGAGGTCCTGCAGGAAAAAAAAAAGTTTATTTGATTTCTGAGTGTTAAATCCACCCAAGAATGTTTTGAATATAAATGGAAAATACAAAAATCATGGAAAAACTATTCCATAGGTCATACTGCTAGGTGCTAGCATTGCTAACAAGAAAATCCTAGCAAGCAGAAAAAGAAAAGAAAAAAGAATTTTATAACAAAAGGCCTATCACATAGAGGCCTTTAATTTTCATCATAGGTATTATGAAAATTACAGGCCTCTCTCATCTTTTTAAGTGGGAGAACTTGCACAATAGGTGGCTGACTAAATACTTTTTAGCCCCACTGTATCAGTGACAGTCAATATTTTTCCACATGCTGCCAAGCAACAGTAGCAGAAAACTGAAAGATACCAGTGTGACCAGTACTTTATAAGAAGCATAATAAGTGAAACGTTTGACAGCAAAATGAGATAAAAAGCTGTGTATAAAGTTCATTCAAGTTTGCTCATTTTTGACAAATTATTGTTGCCAGACACACATGGCTGTCTCAAAACATTTTTTTTTGAAAATCATTATCTTTTCTTCTTTTAAAAACATTGCATTGGTTTTTCTGTATTTGGGTGCCATTGTGCCCTTCTATATTTTTAAAAGTAAAATGTTTGAAATGGGTGGAAAGTAACAAATTACACATTCTCATGGTACTGTAGTTGAATAGATTTTTTGTGTATACATGTTCTTTTTTTAAACAGTTTTTAAAATGTGTAATTTAACCTTAAGTATGATTTGTTACTGTTACTGAACACATGTTACTGAATAAATGTAAATAAAAATGCAAGGGAAAAAATCTACAGCTCCTATCTACTGCGCAGCGCCATTTACACTTCAATAAACTATGGACAGAAGAACAAACTAGCGCTAAAAACACAAGCAAGAAAGATGGAGATGAACAAGTCAGATATCACTGGTGGAGGGAGGCTCACCGCTATATCGCCCACCCCTATGTGCACCTGTTAACGCATTAACATTGATCCATTGTCCACCTTATATAACAGTTAGCATACCTCATCCGAGTCCTCATGGAAGCTGGTCTTTGGGTATCCCGCCACATTTGTATCCAAAGGCTCATCCACTCCCTCTATGCCATTAGCCTCGACACTGTGCTGCAGAATGGAGTATCTATGCACCAGAAATCTGCAAACCACAGCAAAGAGATGTTACAATATCTCTCATTAGGCACATTAGAACAACAAGATTTATTATGAAACGCTTCAAGCAAGAAACTTGACTGACCTTCCACCACAGACGTACTTCTTCACGAAAATAACCCCAGCAACACAACTTATCAGCAGGACAGCAATCACCACTACAATAATAAGGGCAGAATGTTTGGGCTGCTCCACTTCCTGAGTCTAACAGAAATGGTGGATAAAAAAAAAAATACAGCTCAATACAGAATTATTAGATGGTCATTTACTACCCTATTCTCTTCATGATATTCCTGATCAGTGTCAGTCTTTCTGTATTCTCACCTGCAATTGTGGATCCAGTAGATTGCTGATACACTTTTTACTCATATCAATCACTTTTCGCTCAGGGTTTATACCACCCTCACACTTGTCTCCAGGAATCTTCCGATACCTGATGACATCAAGAGATACGTGTCTTCCAGTATCACAATAGTATCATAACCTTACATGTCAATTCTTTCTGCCATCAATATAAAATACAAAAAAGGTGTTAAACGTTCAATAGTACCACATGCAATGCAGCTAAAAGATGTGAAAGAACAGAGAATGGTGAAACGGTGGAAATGGTGTAATGAATAAGAGAAGGAAATAAGTCTTACCCATTGGTCTGCAACTGTTCCTTCTTGCCATGGATGCAGATCTCCAGATCATGGCCTTTGAGCTCAAGCTGCTCCAAACACTCTGAGCTGTTCTCTTTACGGTAATATCCAAAGTCACTAAGAGACAGAGCAAAAGTCATTGATAAGCTTTAAATACTAAATTTCTTTGTATGTATGAAAATCCACTGGTGGTGTACCGGACGAAAATGCCTTTAGACAGACAATATAAGTTTGAATAGAACCAGACCTAACACCACTTGACTTTTTTTTTTCTCAGAAGTAATCAGTAGTCGGAGTAATCAGAATTGGCCCAGAACAACTGTTGCACTAAAGGAGGAAATCATCTCTGTATTTAACATCAGCTCTGCCACATTAATAAATGTGCAACACCCTTGTATTAGGCAGCACACAAGTGTTGTGAAATCAGAGAGCGATAATTTGAGCATTATACTTTTAAATGAATGTCTGCCTCTGGACCCAGACTTTTGGGCCACACTGTATAGAACAGATTATTTTTTAAATTATATTTATTTGTATGCTTATTTTTGGCACAGCAGGAGTGGGCAGTTTTGTTTTTAAACTTGTAGGTCAGATGTGAAGTCTGTGGGATAAAGACACGTGTTACCTCTACTGAGTTCACTTATTTGACTTCAATATTAGGTTTGCTAGAGTTTAAGTATTAATTTGTTTATATTTTGAGAAATAAAACCAACTCAGTTCAGTACACACATCATGGGCAAACAAAAACAATAACTGCGGATACGACTGGTCAGAATTTCTTTGGGAGCTGGTTGAATTGTTCAGATGCTCTACAACACATCAAAATACATAAGCTCCATGCTTTTACTCATCCAGATAAAATCTACAAATACACTAAAGATGATGTTCAGTGATGTTCAGTGAACCTGTATGGACACTGACCAAAGAAAGTCATCTAGCGTGCAGAGACAAGGTGTGGGCTGCTTGGTGACGACATAATCACGTCCATTCCAACACACAGAGTCCTTCTTGAGCCGCAGAAAACGCTCCTTATAACCCAGCATGCAGCCATCTTCAGGATCACTGATGTCATCGGAATGCGCCAGCCACTGCACGTAGTCGTTATCAGCACCTGACAACGTAAATGATACAGAACCATCAAGAATAATGTAGGTTTTATACTGAGGTTTATTCAGACGATGGTGAGAGCTGTAGAGATGTGACTTTTAACACCTGCTTCAATTCAGTCTTGGCGTGATGAAGGAAAGCCACTTACTCAGACTGCTCACTCTTATTACTGACCCTCATTTCATAATACTCACTCACTCACTCATCTTCAATACCACTTTATCCTGTATTCAGGGTCGCGGGAACCTGGAGCCTATCCCAGGAGGCTTAGGGCACAAGGCAGGTACACCCTGGACAGGGTGCCAATCCATCGCAAGGCACACACACATACACACACTCACACACTGATTCACACACTACGGTCAATTTGGGATTCCATGATACTTTATATGACTAATCACATTTGATGCTGAACAAACACAACTCTGCATGGCAGTACATCTCCTAGACAGAATCTAAAAATACTTACAGTCCCGAGTCAGGAGCTCTTTGAAATCGATGGTGATCGAGACCCAGTACTGGCTGAGCACAGAATCTCTGTAGCCCCAAATGCTAACATTCATGGAGTGAGCCCCTGGCTCTGAGGCAAGCCCAGTGAAGTAGATTGGCTCCTCAGTGAAATTGTACACATGCCAGCACTGGCCCTCATCTGTGGAAAATCTGATGAAAGAGAAAATGTTAAGTACATAGGTTTCCAGCTTTGTATGACTCATGGCTAACACAACTGACCACAAAATATTCTGCAGCTCACTACGAGATCAGAAGTAACCCATACAACCAAACATTTTGTCATGGAAAACTTTTTAACTCATCAAAGTTCCCTCTTCTTTTTACTATATGGATTTCAGAGAGATACCAAATCTGAGACTTGGATAAACACAGCAAAACACTGATTTTGTGGGGCTGCAACTGCTCTTTAAATTTTTAAGTTGTGCCAGTATTTTTCCCCAAATACATTTATATGCTTTATAGAAAAAAAAAAACTTAATTAGGTTTTATAGAGAAGAGTAAACGATTTGGTTAATGGAAATCAGTTTGAATGGAAAGTTTTTCTTGTCCTTTTGTAGCTTAAAAGCAAATCTAGAATGAATGGTAATGCTGATGGGCCACTGCATTCCCACCTTGAAGCCCCAAATCAAAAAAAAAAAAAAGGCTACTGCATTAAATACCATATCTCAAAACACAGTTTGCCATACATTTAGTTCAGTTACTCACTTAATCTGAGAAACTGGCACTTTGGGGTTGTGCTCCACGGCCACCAGCAGGCCTCCTGAGTCAAGGATGGCGTAGTGATGAGGTCCCTCAAGAGCACGCATCCATGTGTAGCCACCATCATCAGACACATATACATCGGGTGTCAGCACTGAGATGGCATCTCCCACACTGCCTGAAAGTGAGAGCAGTAGCAAGGTTAACCACTGTTCAAAGGGTTGGTATATGTTCCTGTTATTTAATTAGCTTGAGGGGTAGCAACTGTCAGTGCAGCATCATCCCTTTAACACTGACAATGTGCGAATGCTAGAGCAAGTGCAGGTCCTGGAAACCAACAAATCTTTTCGGCAACCAGTTCTATAGGTGCATTTACATGGGCAATAATATTCCACTATTAATTGGACTAATATCCCAATCCAAATAAAAATGCATCACATAAACATCTGAATCAGTCAGAATGAGATGAAACCTTTGAAAATCCATTTGATAGGTAAATGTTAACCATGCGAGCATATGATCAGATCATTCCTCTGTTGTCAGGATAAACATACAGAGGGCATAGATAACAACTCTAAGTGTGTATAATTTTTTGGGCCCATCTGTATTCATTCTGCAAGTTTGTCCCATGTGGGGGCAACATTAGGCAATATGACGAGTTTCTGGGAGGGAAATTTTGCCTTAATTCCTGAGCTCTGTGAGAACAACTCTCTCTCCCACCAGTCTTTACTTTGGACTTTCATCCACTGGGGAAGGGGAACTGATTGGTGAGATGTGAAAAGGTGAGCTAATCATAGATGAGACTGAATTCTTGTGATTAATCATAACACAGAAAGCTGGATTTATCAGAAAAGATGAGAAGCCTAACCTTACTTTAAAATTAAAGAAAAATACTTCTTGCGTTATAATTCTGCCAGATTAAGTACTTCACAGCAAGCAGAACCACTTTGCACATGTTAAAAAAAAAGTGCATTTGCATGTAAACACACATTATAATTCTTGTCAACAGTTAAATTGGAATATCCTATCAGAATGATTACAATCAGACTGAAACAAATACCTTCCATGTACACAGCTTTTGTTCCATGTGTCAAAAAGCCATACCATTATCAATTATCTGATGTATAGTGTAAAAATAATATCTGTAAAAAGATAGTCTTGATTTAAGAGAATTAAAATTAGAACTGGCAATGCACGTTCTATTTAATTAACCACAAATGTCAGTAACACAGTCATTTCCTCCCTAGACCACTAACACATAGTAATGAAACTTTAAACCCCTTGCACTTCACCAGTTTTTTAAAAACACAATCATAATTAATCAGAGTTTATTAGTTGCCATCATAGCAAGAAAAAGTGTACTCCCAAGCAATTGAATTCTTTACTTCAAGAGAAGGAGGACTTGTGCCAGGAAAACAAACCAACAAACCCCCTAAATATTTATTAACTATTAACTTGTTAGCATGTGAGTCCAGGACTGGGCCTGTGACAATGTGTGAATTAAACAAAATGTGAGTTTATGCTTTATATGGGAGCTCTAACAAGTTGTGTGAGTATGTGTGTGTATATGTATGTATGTATGTATGTATGTATGTATGTATGTATGTATGTATGTATGTATGTGAACAGTACCATGAGCAATTATCAGTCCGAGAGCATTAGGCTCAGTCAGAGGCAGCACTGGAACATTCAGCTTCATTGAGATACTGTAAGAAGCATGAATATGAAGATTACACTGTAGGGAGAGAAAAGAAAGCAAGATTAATACACACATATACTATATAGTACATTATATCTTTTTTTAACTGAAACAATTTAAGAATCATAGAACTAGGCAAATCATTTAAAGCTATTTAAATATTTTTTGTTGATGGATAACAAAGTACTTCATGTTCCTGTGCTGCTGAGAAACTGTATCAGGTTGTACCTTGCAAAAATTGTGCATATGCCACATGATAGCTCAGATTTGTCTAATGTTATCATGCCACAAAAGCACATCAGGCACAAATTATATCTGACTACCAGGAGGTACAGCCAATCAGGTCAGAGAGGAGGAGAGTAAACAAAGCAAATGAAAGTGAGAGAGTGATATAAAATTCAATACGACACTACATGAGGAACATTTTAGCTTGAGCAATAGTAAAGGCAGTTACTTGTTCCCAGATTTGTTGAGAATGATAGAGGGTAATCATCCAGTTTATCCTTGTTGCCAAATTTATATTGTTTTTAAATTTGATAGCTAGTGTCTAACAGGATGGTGAGTGACTCTCTGTGTATTTCAAAGTTATCAATTATGAGGAAAAACACTTGAAACACTTGGGCTGCACATTACTATAATAAAGAAGTCACTACAAAACTAGTTGTTGTTATTACTACTTCAGTATTCTATTTATTGTTTATTTCAGTCCCGGGTTCTAACACAGCCCTGAATTTAATCTGAACGTGAAGATTGCAAATGCGTGATTCAAAAACATGATGAAGGTAGCATGCTATACAACCCGTGTTGTGAAAAATTTTAACACTTGCTATAATTTCTTTTTCTCCCAGAAAGGACAAAATTTTAAAAGCTTACACTTAAAAAAAAAATTTTTTTTTATAGCTTTCTGCATATTCCTATGAAATTATAAAGTGCTGTTCAGTGATGAATCTGTCTTTCATTGGCCATCACCTTATTTTTATCTTTAGCTGTGGAATCACATGGGCTGTTTTCTGGTTTCGTTAAGGGCACCCATTCTCCTCCCTGATCATACGTTACCACTGTCTGCACAGAGTTGTCTATAGGAGAAAGAGGGGATGCGATCAATCGGCAGACTAGTTAGTACTAGTTTGACTAATTATGCTATGAAAAACATAATCCAACATATATTAGTCTATCATCAGGTATAAGACAGACATACCTTCAGCTAGCACACTGGTCATGAATACTCCTCTGAGTGACGTGACATTTGTGAAGTCGTTGTCACCTCCTGTAGCCGTGTAAAGGTGACGCTCCAGAGATTTGGAGTACACCATGCCCCTGTCATCAGACACATAAATGGTACCAAAACCAGTGTCTGAGGAAAAACAGATAATATATAAGCTTTAATAACACTAAATCATATTAGACTTGCTCCGAGATAATTTTCCCCATATTAAGGTCCTTACAAAATCAAGTGCTTAGTGCTCTGTGATTGGACAAAGTGACCTGCACTCATTAGTTAGTAAAAATGAAAACAGATAAATAAATTTTAAAAAATGTTGCACTAGAAGAGTACTTATTTATTATGCTATTTTGTAACAACAGACTGAGCATTTGGATAAAGAATGTATTACAGATATGGGCATGTCCCTGTTTAATAGGTAATTTGTCTAGAAATTAACAAAATCTTACCCCCAGGTTCATCCACATGCATAAAGACCATTTCATCATTGGCTGCGAGTATAGAGTAGAACTGTTCATGGCCTACAGGAGGAAGCTGAGCCATATTCCATTCCTCACCCTGGTCTGTTGACACATGGATCATTCGCATCATTCCCTAAGTGAGACATGTGCGATTAGGTCCAGTCCATGAGCTCATACACAGCCACAATACACAGCTCCGAACAATATAACTTGTGCATATGTGGCTTATTGGCAACCGGTCACATACAACATCTTTATATAGTGCAACACTTACTGATCCAGTCATGACGGAGGCGAAGAGGAAACGGCCCCCAATCCCAAAGGAGTAGATCTTTTCAGCGATTGTCTTAAATGTTTTGCCATTGTCTACTGATTTTATCAGGACAAGCTCCCCCCTGTCAACTAAAAAAAAGAGAAAAAAATTATAAAATATATAATACATTTTATACATCAATAAAACAGTTTCAATTTCATTAAATGCTTAAAAACATATTGTAAACCTGCATGCACTGTGACATAACACCGTGACTCCTGAGGCAAGTATACAACAGACATTAAATACAGACAGCAATTAAATATTAATTAAGTGCAATGTGGCCAAGTAACATGAATGCACAAATTAGCCCTATTCATTTGGGGGTATTTAAGTTGAGGGTAATTCCTTCTATGTTTATGGATACTACCATGATTTTACTTCCAGCAGTATGAAGAAGAAGCAGCACCCTTTATTTGCCACATACACTTCACAGCACATGGAAATTCTTTTCTACGCACATCCCAGTTTGTTATGAAGTTGGGATCAGTTGGCATGTCATGGCTCCCATGGAGTAGATAGGGTTAAGGGCCTGGAAGATATGCCCAACTGTGGAAGCTTGGTGAGGTTGAGGGTTGCTCTCCTGACCTTCTGATCAGGAAATTAGAGCCTTAACCTCCTGTCTCATGGTATGGTAATTTTACTATCTTCCTCTGTGCTGAAAATGTATTTAAGCTGGAATTTTATCTGTGATGATATAATCATTTTAATTATGTCTACAGGGGTGGCCAAAAGTCTTAAGACAAAGGTGAAATTCAATGTTTTAATGAAATTCAAAAAAAAATTTAAGTAACGACAAGATAAGAATAATTTGTTAATTTATGCAATAAAACGGTTATACAACAATCAAGACAATATTTAATATAAAGTCCTTTATACTTCAAAACCTTCTGGATCCAGATAGGCACAGAGTCAAAAAGACATCTGCTTGATCGCTGCCTGAACATCATGTACAGAAATTAACCCTAATTTCCTTAACCCTACACTGCATGCCTTTGGACTCTGGGAGGAAACCAGGGTGCTCCGAGGAAACCCACCAAACATGGTGAGGACATGCAAACACCCACAGGTTAGAACTAATGAGTGAAATCACCTGTTCTGTGCAGAGGGAGAAATAATACATGACATATGTTGTCTAAATACTTTTGGTCACCACTGTTAAGGTCTAAACACAAATCTCTGTCATTTTACAACTAGATGTCATCACTTGCATTTCTTAAAATCCACATACTTGCAAGTTATGTTCAGCGATCGTTAAACAGTATATAAAAAACAATAAAAACATTTATTTGATTTGGATCACATATGGATGGTCTCATAAATCAAAAGTTAATCATACAGGAGAAAGATGATTAATACTGATTGGGATTAAACTGGACTCTGAAATGATGCTTTATTTTTGCATGCTGCAAATTCTATCACATAGATTCAAGATCCAATAACGTAATCCTATTAGGGATAGGATGTTTAAGGCCAGCACCTGGGAAAGGAAATTAAGCTTTTAGAAACTCCTTTATGGAGCAATAACTTATAGCCATCCACACTGAAACAATTTCGCACACTTTCTTCCTGCGCCACCACGGGCTACAATAAATTTTACTCACAGCAGGATCCGTTCAGGTTGGTGGTGAAGAAGAGTGTGTTGTCTTCTCCCCTGCAAACACACACCCGAAATCCCTAATGTTAAAGATGTGTAGTCACCTCACCTTCCACCAGGTGGTATGGCTTTATTTTAATATAAACAAATGATGTGAATTTGGTTGCTGGAATAATGTCTATAATACTATAATGCTGGAATAGTGTTTCGAAAGAAATAGTAAGTAAATTCTCTGCTCTTCTTGGAGGGAGAAATCATAGACTACAACCATAAATAATGGATTCAGAGGCTAGTTAGGAGTTATTTTAAAATGACTAAATTATTGATTGCAGGCAGGTTTACTTAGTATAGTTAACTATTAATTCCAGCTTTGCTCTTGTGTGACGACATCACAGATTACAGGAACACAACCTTTTGGACATAACTAGGCGTCATTTATTACTTTACATAAAGTTGTGGGTAATCGAACCACACAAAAAATTCAAGCCATATTCACAGACATATACCCATGTCTGGATGTGGATAAAAAAACAACCACCCTTACATTAAACATGGCATGTGATAAAATCTTCCACTTAGCCATATATTTTGGATTTTTTCCTTGTCGTGTCATTCATATGAAAACAAGATTAAACGAAACTTTCAATGCTTGTGGGCACCTGAAATAAATAAACTACCAATTACATTATTAGAGGTTTACATTAGTGTGTCTATTTCTATATAAAAGTACTGAATCTCAAGAGCAAACTTTTTCATGTTTTCATGACATGAAACTAAACTAACTGGTATTTTTAAATAGTACAACATTTATTTGTGTAAATGCTCTCACAGATGATTTACAGCAAAATTTTGACTAATAGAGTTCCTCACACATAATGTAGCTCTGCAGATCTAATAAGAACTCAGTCTGACATTTCATCGCTGAAATGCAGGAAGGTTACTCGAGCCTTCTCACACACCTGGGTGTCAAATACGCTTTTCAAAAGTTTCCTTAGCACTGAAGCTTTGAGTCTTGGATTGGCAGAGCTGATTACCTGATCCTGACCTATTTAACAAGCTGTTCTTAGGCAAGGACACGTCTATCAGGATGTGGAGTTTGCACTGGTGACAGGATAGCAGAATATTTTCACTACAGAGGCAAACATACTGAAAAATCTAATATAAACAGCCCTACTATTGGCCCTTTCTTGATACACAAGTAAAACAAAGCAAGCAGTTAATAACAAAGTAAGCAGCACACTGTGGTCAAACATTAACTTTGCCACACATTCTTTACGAGGATTGATGTGTATCCTGCTTCATATCATTGTCCTGCAAGTACAAGTACAAAACATTTACTTCAAAATAAATATTTATTTCAAGAGAAGAAAAGAAACGCTATTTCCTTAAAGAGACAGTTTCATCAAAGTTGTAGCATAGGTTGATGACTTAGCATAGAGCTCATCGTCCGTGTGCTACAAGAGCTATATTAGAGTGATTATTCATGTAACTGAAGTCAGGGCTAGCCAGGATCAAGTTTGCAATGGCTCAAAGGCTCTTACCATTTAACCACACACACAGTCTCGTAGATTTTCTGCCATGTCACAGCAAAATCCTCTGAAATCCAGAGTTCGTTCTAAAAGAGCAACAACAACAAAAAAAAAAACAAGATGAAAAGACTTCGACTGTAAACAAGAAACGTTCACAAAGACTACAATACTGTATTACTGTATCCGTTCTAGTAGATGCTGAATAAGCAAGGAAAAATACCGCAAGCTGAGCTCTTATAGGGAAAATAATCCACAACAAAATGATAAAATGATGTGATCATATTTGACAAATAAACAGTTCTTGTTGCCCGTTGCCTAATCAGGATTGTTTTACAGTAACAGCCAATGTTTTATTCTTCCTATTCCACAGCGAGTGCTATTTTCAACTAGATAGTTAAACAACATTTAATGCATCTTAACAGATTATAGTTGTATGTAGTTGTAGGACATTCAAGAGATGCATTAGTTTTTCTTATCATTTATGTTTACACCTTATAAATATTCCTTCATTCTATTACTAGCCTGGCGTTTTCTCTTTATTGAAATTAACAAGACAACAAAACTCAACTTGCCATGTTAAGAGAAAAAAAGCTTTGGAAACTGGAAATGTAGGTCAAGCATGTTACTGGTGCTATGGTGTTTTAAAGGACACACCCCAAAACCTGGGCAGAGCATGCACTAGCTCTGTAGCAAATCTAATAATGAAACATTCAAAGAATTCTTCGGGCTGCTCTGGAGAGGGAGGTAGGAAAGAATGGAGGGGAACATGAAGAACCAGAAGTACAACAACAATCCCAGGGAGAAAAACATACAGTACATGTGATGATAAAACCAAGAGGGGTTTAGCTGTAATTGTGTGGATAAAACCATGTGTGTGTGAACAGGAGTGATTTAGATTGTAAGTAAAAAATTAGGGACACGATTCTCTCTCTGACCTTCATACTGATGGCCACAAGGACATTAGAATTTTCGGGGTTATACATAATCTGTATGCGAGGGTTGAAAGGCAGGTCCAATGAATTAAAACCGTTTCCAAAGTTAGTGGACAGGAAGATCCTGGATCCACTGCTTCCAGACACATCTCCTGTAAGAATCACCTAGAAATAAAGGTAGAATTTAAATATATTATTTTAAAAAAAACTTTAATAAAATAAATAACATTAAACACTTTCATGGTGTGGTTTGTGCTAACATTTAAGCATATTACTATTTACTTACTGTATAACATGCAATAGTTAGATTTTGACAGGAAATAATGTTTAGTGGCAGAAGAAATTAATATTTGATGGAATGTTGGTATCGATACATTTTTAATACTTACTAAAAGAAATCAGTTTTGGTACAAAAAAAAAAAAAAGTTGGTATAAAAGAAAAAGGTCAGTTACCAAATCCTGGACATTACTAGAACCACCTCTCACCTTCCCAGAATTCTCAGGGCCAATGGCAATCCCAAACTCAGTACTGATAAATGTGTTGTTAATAAGTTCTGTGACGTCCTGGAATGTCTTTCCATAGTCCTCGCTGATGGAGATAAAGATAGAGAGGCACGGACATGTAGATGTTGAAAAGAAATTTAACATTAATCAAAAACGTGAAAAAAAAAACATGAAGAAACATAGGTAAATAAGAAACATGCAAATCTGGCCATATTAAGATGTACACTAGCTCACCTCCTGTAAAGTCTGGACTGGCCAAATCGTAGCAAGAAAATGGGCATCTGAAATGTTGTCAAGGCCAACACAACCTGGAAAGAAGGAAAATTGAGAGAACTTAATTTGAACTGCCATGTAGAAAGCCTTTAAATCTCCATACCACAGAAACAATAATACAAGTCTTATGATCATCCAGAAAAACAGGAGGCCAGAAGAATGGAACGTCATAAAGCTATAATTTGATGATTGTAGCTAGAGATGGAAATCACATGGAAGTGCCAGGACACCAGGCCTATATAAAGCTACCAGGGTTCTATACATTTATAGCAGTAATGGTTTTAAACTAATCGGCACAATTACCAAAATATTTGAATTCTAATTACAATAAGATGGTCATGGTGGAACTTCTAACCAACTTATTTTTATTTTATTTCATTGATTTTATAGATAATTTAAGTGCATAGTTTTGTGCTGTATGTTTTTGTGTTTCTAATTGTGCGTGTGTTTTGTTCAGTATATCTGCTGTATGTACAGTATGTCGTTGTATTTTGTACAATATAATGACAATAAAGGCTTTCTAGTTCTACTTTCTGCAGAATTAACAAAATTGAAACACTTCCGTCCACATCTTATGAGTTCAAATTGACCCTAAGTGACAATCAAGTAGGGGAAACTTGTCCATTCAGCAAGCAATGAAGGAGGACAAACTGTTATCACCCAACTACTTAAAGAGGAAGCGATTCGTGTGCAATTTAACCACATTGCTAAATACATGACCAGCCTGTGAAAGCGTCAGTTTTACTGACAGTTTGGTTTTCTTACTAAGAACAAAAGAAGTAACGCAGCCTATTTAAAAGAAACTTGCCCAGTGACGCCACAATGTAGTTGTTGAGTTAGAACTGTGTCTATTCAGGGTAAGTTATGAGTCATCAAACTCACTAGGACAATTATCAGTGGATTCTTTTGTAAGAATAACTTCACAGAACATCCCTTACATCATTAGTAAGCTTAAAACTCAGTAAATTCTAAATCTGTATTCATTAGAAATAACAGAAAGCTTATACACTCACCCCTGTTCCATCTCCTATCCAGGCCAGAGCCACTGATCCACTGAGATCATTAAATGTGTTCTGCAAGTGGGACATAATGTGTTAACAATACACTAATTCAGGAAATAACAGAATAGAAAATAATGTACCTTTATAAGGCAATGATAATTGCTAAATGGCAGTGCAATATACTAGATCATACACTTGGCACCAGTGAACATGATTATAGTTTAAGTATATTTTCAGAACCAATTGGACAAGTCTACAAGTAATATCATTTATGTTATTCATATTCATAACTATTTTACATTTACAGCTTTTAGCAGAGTGACTTACAATGTGCTTCATAGTCTCCATTTAACACATCCTCATGCTTGTGCAATTAGGTCAGAGGCCTATGAATACTATCAAGCTCAAACCCTGCACTCCCAGAAATAATGGTACCAAACTGTACTGTTCCTTGTCACAGGATGCTCAAGAGTACACTTTTTTAAAAACCTTTATATATAT
>JAQMYL010000039.1:13735277-13764105 GCA_030014365.1 Clarias pachynema | reverse complement strand
GTGTGTGCCCTGCGATGGATTGGCACCCTGTCCAGGGTGTACCCCGCCTCATGCCCTAAGTCTCCTGGGATAGGCTCTAGGCTCCCCGCGACCCTGAATACAGAATAAAGCGGTATAAATGGTGAGTGAGTGAGTGAGCTATGTTGTGTTATTTCTCAGATAATGCCAACCAATTGTGGCCCCTAGGACAGCATAAGCATTTTCTTCATTAGAGCTGACTGCACAGAAGACCTCATGTTCCACTACTGAACGTTTAATCCTGATCTGCTCTTCTGTGACAAGGTGTGGGAACGAGAAACTATGTTGACATGGGAACATGACTTCCTAAGGCATGGGAACGAGATTCTATGTTGTTACCACTACTAACAAACGCGTAGGAACAAGATAGTATGTTGTGGCCACAACTTACTAAGGCGAGGGAACAAGATTCTACAGTATGCTGTGGCCACAACTTCCTAAGGTTAAGAACATGTAGTTATGAGATCATTCATGTCCCTGATGTGACAGGATGATAGTGGTTTTAGAGGTATGCTGTGTGTCAGATAATCATCTATCTATGTATACTAACAGTTATAAATGAAATCAATTTAATTTTACCTACAGTTTATGAGAGGCTAAATGTTTTGAGATTATTAAGTTGTAGCTACAGCATAGTATCTTGTGGCCACAAATTAAATTATTTCATCTCCATGTGTTATTAAGTTGTGGCCACAACATAGTATCTTGTGGCTTCGCATTATACTATTTTGTTCCCAAACCTTAGTAAGCCGTGGCCACTGAAACTTTTTCCCTCCACTGTCACATTGTACTTCTTTCCTAAATGGACAAAGAAATTTTCCATCAACAGTTATACCACTTGTGGCTCTTTCCCGCTTTTAGAAAGGCTGTCATGAGCCTATGTGCCCCTTAGAGAGTTGGCAGGTGTTTAGGTGTTCCTGAAGACAAGTTCCTCAGGAAAAACTTCTTTGGCACACTTAGCCTACATCTTGCATGTGTTTGTCTCTGATGGAGCTCACAGTTCATCTAAATTTAAGTTTGCATAATCCCTAGTTGATTGTAAAATCCCATAACAAGCTGACCATGTGTGTATTGGCATCTTGAAAGGGCTTGAGGTACTTTTCTTATTTTATAGTGGGGTGGTCTGCCATAAAACTTAACACATGCCACAACACTTTTAGCACAGAATGAACAAATCTTCCCAGTGTGATTTAGGAGATTACATGTTAGTGTTTGTGGTGTTGGGGTGGATTTTGCATACAAATCTTTCACGTCCTAACCTACTTTGCAAAATAGCATTTAGATATACAAAATAAACCCTGCACTGTACACACACACAAACAATTCTTCTTTCTCATTCTGTTATACATGTAGAGATGCTATATGACCAGGAGATGGCACCACCGTGTGTCTTCTACACTGCCAAGGTCTCGCAGTGGTCCACATACTTGTGAAAGCATTATGGCAATAATTGTTGTTGTTTACAGAATAGACAATATTTAAGTAATGTAACGATATATTTATAGTTGGTTGATTAAATTCTATACCTCTGTTAATTACTAGTGTTGTAATGCATTGATTTTTGACTTGTGTGTTTGATTCCTAGATGACCTGTTTGTTTTGTGTGCAGTTCAAAGGAACCAATTAGTGGTGATTCAGCAATGAAAACATTGGGTTACCAATCTGCTAATGACCGGAGCGTCATGTGTTCATATCCCAGCATTGTAGATATAGAGCCTGAAACCTCAAACGGCTCAGTTGTATCCTGTTTCAGGGTAAAAACACCAGGCAATTCCTCTGCAGATATTATTTGAGAAGTGGGAGTAATCCAGAGTGCCCCAAGGAAACCTACTCAGACATAAAAAGAACTTCAGACAGTTAGATTCCTTATGCTTATTCTAGGAAACCTGTATCTCCATTAAAATAGTTATTATTTGAATGATAGAGCTTGTGTTGATATTACTGTACTCCAGATAAGTAGGAAAATTGTGTCTTATTTATGAAGTGACTTTATTGAGGATGACTTACGTTTCTGTAAGAAATGATATAATTAGAATAATAAGTAAATATGCTGGCTTGAAACAAAAAAAAAAAAGCAAAGCTGACTCCAAAATGAAGCTGTGACTTTTTTTTATTAGTTTTGCAAATAATTTTTACCATTGTAGTAATTGTCCATAATAAAATCTCTGGCTTAAGCATTACCCAACTGTCAGTCACAGTCAGAACCTCTCTAACTCTAATATACAGGACCAGCACTAGGCAAAATATAATGGATATTGCACTCATATTTTGCTTACTAAGACACAGACCATGTTTCCACTGTAAGGCTATTACTACCTTCAAAGCATTCAGTGTGCACTAATGTGATTTCCGGTCGCTGGGTTTATGTGTCTCTTTGTTATTTTCCTTTTACAAGAACTAAAGACACGCACTTTTGTTGAAATGATCGTGATGTGGTCAGTGTACATGTGATATACTAAAAGACTTTGTATATGCAACTGTAGACAACAGACATACACAGCCACTTTATATTAATAGTCTCTAGAAGCCAGAGATTCAAAATTAAACAAGATAAAATACTTGACATACAGATTTGTGAAATAGTACATACATGTTACATACAGGATATGGCACTTAAAAATTAGACAAAATCAACAGAACATACTCACAGACAGGATTCAAAGTGGCTAGATAAGAAATAGGTATACTGGTACACAATTTAGTGTGCTTACATTATACATTATCCTAACGAAAGGTATCAGAGGCGCATAATGTAATGTCAAGGCAGTTCTCTAGGTTTGTTGTCACAAACGTTTCTACATATAACAGTGTATTCCTGAAATAGAGCATATAACCTACTGCTTAGTGATACAGTGCTTTGTTGCCTCCATAGGTATAGTCTGTGATGGCTTACTGAAGATTCTGGTCTATTTACTTCTTAACTTCATAATTTACTGTACAGACCTACTGAGACAGATTGTAAACATAGCTTTAAGATTTCATATGACAGAAACAGAAATTACTACAGTTAATGTTAGGAAATGCTCAACATCTTTTGTCACAAATGGAATCCAGACAACAGCATAAAGAGCACTATATAAAGAAGAAGGAGGTCCAATATGCTCCCTGTGATCTACTTTCTCACAGGTTATTTTCAGCTTTAACCCACATGATCGACCTAAACAGGTTCTTCAGAACCATCTGCATCAAAGCCAGCTGTATTAAATTGATACGTCTAATACATGTCCATATTAGAGCCAGCAGTATTAAACTAGAGGAGTGACTCGGGCACTTCTGAAAAAAACAAAACAAAACAAGGAAATCAGACAAAATAGCTTGCTGGTTAAAAAACACTGTAAACAAACATGGAATCAACACACAAAAAAAGTACAGATGTACCACCCATAAAATGCTAAATGATGAACAGATTAATAAAACACGGCTGCCATCTAACAATATCCAAGGACTTATACTGAATGAAAACAAATGACAGTGGCTGAAACGCCATTAGAACATGTTTTGGGTGTTGTGTCTCTTGCCAAGTAGAAGCATGTTTGAAAGCAACTGAGACACTGGCCTCTTCCCATAGAGATCACGATGGCGAGGACGTCACAGGATTTGGCTTCAGCTGAGGAGGCGCTTAATAGGCCTGAACTGCCCACTGCCTGCCGCTGTCCATCATAGCTGCTCTCATTTTCCAATGCTTTTTTTCCTGAGATGATGCTGTACAAACCAGATGGGCTCTCCCCTCTTGCGTAAAATCAGAATCTTAGAGGTTTCAGTCCCTTATTACACAGATTGTAACTGGAATGCACTAAAATACTTCCATTGCTAGTGTCCTCCGTATGTCGTTACCATTGAGAATCAATGCGTTTGGAATTAGCCTGTCTTCACAAGTGGGGTGGAAACAAGAATGATAGGGCTGTCAAACCACTGTCTTATTTCACTCTAGGCAAATATGAAGCCAGAACATTGAAACTATTATGGTGCTGGGATAGAGTTACAGAGTATGCCGGGTGAATGCTACATAGAATGCATGTTATGTAAGAATACAGTTGATCCAACATTCTGAAATGTGCATTTTGTGTGCTATATCTGAGGAACTCTCCCGCCGTGTTTATCATGTTCGTTAATGCCGACTGTGACTCTGGGTAGTGACATGCATAATAAGTCAAATCAGGCTTTTTTGCAAAAAATAAATACACAAACCTAAGACTCTCTCCTTTTTTTCTGTTTAAGATTACAAGCATCGTTTTGACCTCGTTTTGTAACTAAAGATGGGCCCAATCATTTAAAGATTTAGAAAACATTTTGACAATGGGTCACTCAGCAATGTTAGCAAAAATAGCAAAAAAAAAAAAAAGAATTTAACTTGAGAAGGTTTGAGAATCAGAGATGTTAGATATGGACTGTCCTTGTGTACTAGAGAAAACCAGAGAAATGCCTTATTCTATTTTAAGAGGTTATTAGCATTCAGGAAATCTCTCTCTCTCTCTCTCTCTCTCTCTCTCTCGTTGTCATGACAGACAGCCTCATGCAAATGGCATTGTGCAAATAATAGGCCATATTTTTGAACAGAGAATGGCAGTCATAACGTGATTACGAGTCATTGTTTAAGGTATACATTTGCTGTGCACACAACCTGCTGATTTAAATTACTCTTAAGCTGGGGATTACAAGAAAGGCTATTGTGCATCTGGCATCATTTTTCACTCATCCATGGGGCTCACCGTAGCTTGCATGTCAGGTTACATTTCTGGTGCTACAACTACCCAAAGTTTCAATAACCAAAAGCAACAGGTGACATCTACTTAATATATATTTTAGCAATTTTTCCTAAAATCCAGCATGTTTTTTGTTAAATCCAACAACAGCTGTAGTCTTGTGGCATTATTGCAAATATCTATAGAATTGCAATGCAGTGAAGTTTAACTTTGGTTTAATGACCTTATTAACAACAACAACCAATATAAATGTAATGGTAATGCCTACAGTATGTAACAACTGAAGAGAGCATTCTCTTCTATGACTTTGCTATTAAGACTGACCCAAGTTTTGACATCTTGACCTCTACGTTCTGACGTATTGACCTCTACGCTTTGACATATTGACCTCTACGTTCTGACATATTGACCTCTACATTCTGACATTTTGATAAGCTTAGAAGGTGCGGGGCTGAATTTCTACAAGTACATTGAAATCTGCTACGCCCTTTCAAATGCACTTGAAAGTGTTCAGTATTCACCGTAATGGTGGTTAATGGCATGCCACTCCTCTAGCAATGACTCATGACTGAAGTCTATATATAAAGTGGTGATGCTGGCAAGTTAGCATTTGGGGAAGGGAGGAATAAATATTGTAAATACTAATGGCTACAGGACACACAGCTATAATCTTTCTACTCTCAGCAGTCTAAGAATCATAATATATGGTTTATATATTTGATATATTTCTGAATAATAAGGCTTGACAGTGCCTATTCATGGAGAAATTAATTTTGCCTTGTTCCCTATCACCTTCCACACTTCTCAGTACCTAGAAGTCCACTAACTGTATATGGCAAGACCTTTTCACAGTATATACTTAAGTGCTACAGATTAAAATGCTGGAAAGGCTTCTCTAACTTGTCCTTGTCAAATTCACAGAGGAAAGCTATAAAACACTGTGTCTTTAATTAGCCACATGCTGAAGGGTGCAAACTGCATTTCTGTTGCTCTTTTTCCAAAGATGTCTCAACAACTTCGTATCACACAATTTGCATCCATCACAGAAGGGTGCCCAGTTTCAAGTCTGGACAGGATCCATTCAGACCACAATGGGTGTGTCAGAGAAGACTGAGCTAATAGAGTCTGTTACTGATTTCTTTCTTTTTCCTTTCCCATGCTTAGCCTCATCCTCCAGCTCCTCTTCTCCATTGCGATTCACTTTCCCATTCTGGCCCTGCAGGTCCTTTGGATCTATGAAGGCAACATGCCTGTTGGGGTCTGCTTTGGTTGCCAGATCCTCGTGTGTTGGAGTGGCGCTGAGCATGGATGAATGAATACTATCCTCATTATTGTTCTTGGACTTCCCTTGCCCTGGACAGCAGAAGCACCGGCAAGGGGTCAAGTACAGGTAGATAAGCACCAGGACCACACTGGCCAAGCAGCCCACCAGAGTTGTGTATGCTGTATTGAGGGTCTCCCCATTTCCATTGAGAGTGAAGTTATGTACCTTCACCCACACATATAGGGTTTCGTTGAGGTACTCACTTATAGCAAAGCAGGTGTACTGACCAGAATCCTCGAGTTTTACTGAACTGATCTCCAGGTTGCCGTCGGTAACAACAAAATCAGTCTGGTTTTTTACTGCTACATTGCCAGGTAACATCCAGGTCTTGGACATGTCCCGATGCCGTGTATCACATTTAAGGATTAGAGACTGTTCCAAAAAGGCTTCTTCCACTGATTCATTATATGTGCTGCAGTTCATATGCATGTTTAGCTCAAAAACACGCAAAATTTTCTTATCGGGCCCTGGAAGTATGCAGGTGTAGTCATCTTTGAAATCCACAGCTGAGTTCAGTCGTCGCAGATACCAGTGTGCCATCAAGCTGTACAGCTCACAGTCACAGGTGAGCGTATTATTGTGGAAATATAATCCATTCTTAAGCCAGGCTGGCAGGTCCTTTAGGTCTTGAATGGGGAGGACTTTGATCCTATTGGAAGACAAATCCAATAAGCTCAGCTTTTCCAGTCGTGTCTTGTCCTTAACCAGCTCCAGAGGGAAGCGGGAAATCTGATTCTGGCTCAGGTAGAGCTTCTGTAGTTTGCTGAGGCCTGTGAAGGCAGTGCGGTCAATCTGGGAGATGTGGTTGTTGTAAAGCAGCAGCACCTCTAGATACTCTAGCTGTTCAAAGATGTACTCATCCAGTTGGCGGATGCTGTTAGACGACAGGTCTAAATAGCGCAAGTGCTTAACATAAACAAAAGCTTCAGTAGAGATAAAGTGCAAGCCATTATGGCTCAGTAAAAGGTTGTGGAGTTTGGGGAGTTTGTATTGAGTCCATTCTGCACGTAGTCTGATGATGTCATTATAGCTCAGATCGAGCACTGCTGTGTACTTGGGCAGGTCTGATGGAACGGTAGTTAAGCTCATTTTGGAGCAGCTCACAATGTTACTGGCACATATGCATGTTTTGTGATAATTCACTATCGAGCCATCAGTTCCTGGCATATGGATAAGAACCAGGGAAGTGCAGACAGCCCACTTAACGAACAGTTCCATGGAGGATGGCATATCTTCCACTCTCTTAAGAGTCAAATCTACTTTTGCAATAAGATGTTTTCGACTTCTTTTCTCACAATGAAGATATTAACTGAAAGAGCTGACTGAGTTGTTGAGTATAGGCTGCAAACAGGGGAACAAACAAATAAGATCATACAAGGCTGAAATCTAAGCCATTTGTTTACAGTGTGCATTTAGACATTGATGTCACTTCTGAAGAAAAGTGTACGCTTTTACACTTGCATGCATACAAACAAGCCAGAGGCACATAAAGGAGAGCAATCTTAAGTATATTAGCATTAAATGTACATTCATATCCTCGGCGAAACATCCTGCAAACAACGATCAATAAAAACACTTTGGAATGGAAAGGTGAGATGTTATGGCCTGTAGTGCTCCTAGACAGCAGCGTTGCATTGCACCATTTCCCATTTGCACTGTCCCATCTTTCAACGTGCCCATGTAATGCAATTCTCTAAAACAAAAATGTAAAACAAAACAAACAAACATAAAAAACGATTTGCGCATGCAATCCTACATTACCTTGGAATATTTCGCTTCGGGTAACGACACATCAAGGTTTGTGAGTAAATAATGCCCAGAACTGGCGTTTGTTTATCCATTGCCCATCACAGTAACGTGCCATGCTTTTCCCATTCAGAAACAAAAGCCAGATGGAGATATACGGATACAAGGACGATGTGTCCTTCCGGCAGACGAAACGTTTCGAACACGAAATTAACAGATTTTTTTTTTTTTTTTTTTTTTTTAATGCAGTTGAACTCGGCTAAGGAGAAATGCGCAAATAGTTACGACATTACGTAAAGAAAGGGCGCGCTCCTTATAATCAGCGAGACGTACTACTGCAGATGTGAATGCATCCATTTTAGATATCAGTCTAGCCAAAGCGGCCGAAGATCCATGAGGCTTGCAGATGCAGATGCAGTGTGTGTGTGTGTGTGTGTCAGGAGAAGAAATGAGCTTCTGTCCGACCCCTGATCAGACGCCACACGGACTATCTGATGAGCAGCATCTCTTCACGCGCACTCACTCTCCGGAGCGCATGAGCAGTCGCGCGCTTTCGCTCTGCCTTTCTCACGCGCATAAAAACACTCCGGCGGATTTCATTCACACAGCCGGTTCAGTCCTAACGCTTCCCCTGGTGTTATTCAATCCTGCAAATTCTACTGATACGCACTTTCAATTCATAGAGGAACAGATCCGTCACGTTCTTTTCTTAACAGGTGCCTTTAGTTTAATATACATGTAATCTTTGAATGAACCAAACCGTGTAGAATACGGCATTTTTTTTTACGGGAACCCTTATCGGTTTAAAATGATTAAATAAATAAATAAATAAATAAATAAATACATTTAAGAATCATTGTAGTCCAACTAGAGACCGTGGAGGCCCCTGGACACCAAGAGATGCTACCATAGAATGTATTAATAGATTCGCACTATTGAAAAATGCTACATGCTAAAGTGGTAAATGTACTATGACAGTAAGTGGAGCATGTTCTGATCCATTATTATGGCATATATTTATTAAAGAATTTAGGAGTAGCATATTCTTAGTAAATAGATCAACAAAATAAATTACACAGTTTCTAATGTCTTTGCATGCGAAGAACAAAAAATTATAGGTAGATAGATAGCATGGACACAATACAGGCAATTTGGGAACACCAGTTACAGTACGTAGCCTAATCTGCATGTTGTTGGAATGTGAAAGGAAACCTGCGTACCAGGAGGAAACCCACCAAGCACAGCGAGAACTTGCAAACCGCACACTCCAAACCAGAGGTTGGAGTCGAACCCAGAACCTGAAGGTGCAAGGCGACAGTGCTTACAGTAAGCCACCGTGCCGCCAAATAAATTAATAAATAAACAAAATAAATTCATGCAGTTCTTACAACTGCTCCTAAATTAGATCAGACCCTGTGATGTACATTCTGAATGCACAATTACTCACTCTCACCTCACTCATCTTCTATACCACTTTATCTGGTATTCAGGGTCGTGGGGGGCCTCATCCCCTCAGCCTATCCCAGGAGGCTTAGCGCACACCCAAGACAGGGTGCCAATCCATCGCAGGGCACACACATCCTCACTTACACACTACGGGCAATTTGAGAACACCAATTAGCCTAACCTGCATATCTTTGGATTGTGGGAGGAAACCCACCAAGCACGGGAGAACATGCAAACTCCATGCACACAGAGACGGGAATCGAGCCTGGCCGGGAATCGAACCCGGAGCCTGGAGGTGCATGGGCTACCACTACACCACCGTGCCGCCATATGCATGATTAGATTTAACAAATTTACCCAGAATTATGCCATGCGTGTATCGGCATGCGCCCCCTCCATTCTCCGTCACTTCTTATGCAATTCAAAGTTGAAAATAAATTTACCTTTGTGGAAATATACTAAAAATATAAATAAATATTTTTGCATTTGCATATGCAGTCACCCTCTTTTCTGTGGAAACCACATTTCTTTTGGAAATACTTAACAAATCGATAATACTTTGCTTAAGAATTACATTTGATCATATTTTTTCATTAGCTATGTTTTTATCCCCGAGGTAGTTACTTTATTTTGCCTTGTAAAATCAGGAATCAAGATAACACTCACTCATTTTCAGTATCCAGTTCCTACTTTCCGTTTTTAATGTCATTATCAAGAAGAATTACAGAAAATATTGAAGTTTACTTACCAGTGATACCATCACGGCGCCTTGCCTTTATGTGACACGATGTCGCTACAGCTAGATCACAGTTGACCATGGATAGGCTTATGGAAACATAAAGCGGACCTATGGGTCATAAAAAGCTATATTAAAAAACTTAGCCCATTCCAGCAAGCTGCAAATTGTTACGGGTCATGATGACACATTCCAGTAAGTCATGATCTTACCATACGACTACCCACGGCTTATCACGACTTGTGAATTCATAGTGATTTGCAGCAAAAATAATGAAAGTGGGAACTGTTCAGGGTTGTAGTGGATCCAGAACCTGTACCAGAAACATTGTGAGTTACAAATGAATACACCCTTTGCCAAGTCATTGCATTCGAACAGAGAATCAGATTTTTGTGGCTACAGGAATTCTAAATTCATTTGTCATACTATATAATGTATTAACAGCCAAATTTTATATGTTCAAAAATTTAATATATTTTGGTGCATACACTTGATTATAAAATTGTAAGGGTCTATTGAATTCTTCCATATCTGTGTATGTGTGACACCTGAGTGCCACTCTGTCTCTATACTAATACTAGATAAGGAATTTGGATGCTCAAGTTTCACCAAAATAGCACAGAATACAGTAGAAGCTAAAATGTCAACCATAATTTAGAAATATTAACATACACCCCTTTGTCCAATTACAGTGACACAGTAACATTATAAATAGGGCTTGCTGGCTACATTAGCTTTGCTTTGGTTACTTGCCTGGAATAGGATAATACAGAAGTGTCAAGATGCTCTTGAAATTTAAGTAAACCATGAAAACAGTTAACTAGCCCCAGCTTTTGGACTGGATTAGAGAGAGGGAGTTTTCTTCCCATCACATTAGACAGGCCCAGCTGGGGAACAGAGAGTAGCTCCCACAGCTTTCTCACACTCTCTCTCATGGGGGGTTGTAATTACACCCTGGGAGACAGCATTATATTAGGCTAAATTCGGCCGTGTGCTTTGTCCAATGCTTCTATCCTCGCTTCTAAATGTTTCATATGTTTATCATCTGTAGCACGGGCACCAAGTGTAGAAAATATCAATAGCTTAACAATACCATTTACGTCTGAGAAGTTAGAAGGGATTTAAACTGCTCTTTAAGATCATATATAAACTAGAAGCCTCTCACAGTGACTGCTCATGAAGGGGCACTCCAGTAATGTTTTATGCCTAATGCTGAAAGGAAGAACTGAAAATTAACCAACAAGAACCTGTTTAAATCCTCATACTGACATTAAACCTGATAAGGCCTATGCTTACTCAGAGTTCCTTATTCAATCCTTCATAATAGTCACAAAATAAACTATCGATATTAATGAGTACATCACAGCTGCTAATGAACACATCTGTTTTAGCATTTTATTTCCCATGAGCCTTCAGTGGACTTGAGATGACTCACTGTGGTCTGTTACTACACATCTCATGTTTCATTAACTTGGCCATGTAAATGCATCTAAAATTTGCATTTTAGATAATTCATCATCTGTCAGACTCCTACTTATTATGTGATTGGGATATTGGTGCCTGGTAACTGTTGTTGATCTTCCATATGCCATGGTTCTGCAGAGGTTTGTCTGTGATGGATGATGGGTTAGGGTGCCATTGCTTAAGATCATGTGAAGGAAGGATGGTCCTTTGGTTCAAGACCTTGTGAATTTCTGTTCTTGTTTCCTGCGTAGACACCAGCAAAAACAAAACCTTTATCTTCCTATCCTTATTTATAGTGCCCTTCTCTTTTAATCTTATGTTTCATTATTCCAAATCTATTATACATACCCATAAGCTTACTTGAGACATTAAGCTGAAATTGATATATTTACCATCCAGATTGGATTGCATCTTAGGAAAGGATAAGACAGCTGTAACAAAGAGATTACAGCAATCTGTAATTTAACCGAGTACACGAGGACATGATCTAGGGTTTTCTATTCAGCTGAGATTCATTGCAAAGTGGTCATTATCGTGAAAGATCATTTCAAATGACTGAAATTGGGGAAACTTATCCAATTAAGTGTCCATTTGCGGAAATATATCATTTTTTAGATTAACATGAGCAGCACAATGATGGTAACATGATTTATGTAGTAACAAATAAACACTTGGCACTAAAATAAAATAGTAAAGGAGTATTTAATACAACATTAAATAAATATGAATATTATATACATTTTATAACATAGTTCATGGGTGTATCTGTGTTTGCTTTTTTCATATGCTGTGTGTGCTGGGCTGGTTGTGTTGCTGTTATATGAGCCTATATATCTCACTGCACCTGTCATGAAAACAATGGGAATAATAGGCCCAAATGGTTCTTAAAAGCAAAAAACAAATCGTGATTATTTATATAAGAGTTCAATTGATTCCTGGAATCATATCACAATACATGTTTTGCTTTTGGTGTCAGTTCTCAGTATTCCCATTTGACCAGAGTCCTCCCCAACTGCTGTAATAAATGCACATTGCATGTGTGTGTGTATAGGCAGAGTGGGTGGTGGGCGTTGGGATGGGGATGGGGATGGGGGTGTGGGGGTAAATACGGCCTGGGATTATCTGTAACACAAGCAGAGAGGTGCAGGAGTTTAGTGTTTCAGATCCAGTTTTATGCAAGTAACCTTGCTCAGTGGTATTTGGCAGCAATTTATTTGAAAACTGATTTAATCCGACAGGTTAAATTTGCTTTAAATATTGAGTTATTGTATTTCCTTCCTATCCTTAATCAGGCATTTTTGCTTCACTCTGGTGTAATTGAAACTGAGTACTTGTTTTTACTCCGTAAAATTTCATTTAGATCTTAAATGTTGTTGTTGGTCTAGGTTCATCTGATCAGCAAACAACATTGCAAATGTTTTACGCCAGATGCAACCCTCCCATTTTATTTTCACACTCATAGTCACTGACACATTAAAGGGAATTTAGAAATTCCAGTTAGCCTAACCTGCATTTCTTTGAACTGTGGGAGGAAAACAGAGCGCCTGGAGGAAACCCAACATACCCATGGAGAACATGCAAACACCTTTTTTAAAAGTCTGCTTAAATAATTTTGTAAATGTAACCTGGCAAATAAACAATGTTAGCGAATTAATAAAATAGCGTTTTGAAATTACATGGAGCTAATGCTTTCTAAGGAAGCAAAAAAAGACACCTGTTCCTTGTTTACGCCAGCATACAGAAACCTTTCACTGAGCCTGAGCCAGGGCACTTATTGTCAAGTTCAGCTGCAGTCTGGTGCCTATATATACATACACTTATATAAATATATAAAAATAGTAACAAAGTACACTTACTAAAGAATTTTCCATGTATGTTACATGTAATTTGACCATAATAGACTGAAGGACTCACTGATGTGTCTCCGATCCAAATTTCGAATTAGAAAGATATTTTCAGATATTAATAATCATGTTTATTTTTGTCATGATTTGTGCTGAATTCCTGCAATGTGCAAGTGGTGTTCGTGAATGATTGTGTGTACTGTTCCCACAGACAGATGCCTTCCTCCTGCAAGTTGGAGACAAGTTATTAATCGATTTTCAATGATCAAGCATTTCACTCACTGAATGTTCACAGGAACGATGGGAATGGCTCTGAGCCACTTCAGCTGAGATTGTCATTCACAAATGTGGGGCATTCTTAAAAAATGTTTGCTCAATGTTTTATTACGGCTAAACAATAAAGAGGCTCATTACCATACTGTGATTAAATTCTTCTGTAAATCTCATTTACAGTATGTCTTCATTCACCAGAAATTTCATTACAAATCCCAGATTGCCTTGAACATCTCTCATAATATTATTATTATTATTATTTATTCTTATTATTATTTTTAAGAAATACTTACATTAGCTTGCATAAGCAAGTGTGAAATGTCCAGGTTTGTCAATGTAGGCATAAGCCAGTCCTTAAAAAGTATCAAGCATGAATGAATTTTTTTTTTAGACATAGGAAAGCTATATTTTTTGTCCAAGACTTTTTAAATGCCCAACAAATTTCACTAACTGGATAGAAACCACCTGCTGATTCACCAATATTGCAGCCAAGCAGCTCAACAGCCATTCTCACTAATTACTAAATAAACAAATGCATAGCAAACAAAGCCTGTCCAAACCTTGAGACAGGGTTACATTTTGGAAGCATGGTTATTGGGTGCACAACAACATACTATTTACATACAGTATACCTATATAATTGGGCTTAGAACATATTCAGACCATGTTTTGTGTCCTTTCTTTGTGACCTTTCCATGCCAGGCACTGCAGGTCTTTGTACTAAGCTCTGTAAAGGCATGAAATGTCAGTCTCTCATTAACTTTCATTATTGCCACTAGTCTCTGAATCCATCCTGTCAGCTGGGTATTATGTACATTCTGTCATAAACAACTAGTCTTATAGCCACAATGCTCTGCTACTACAAATGTAGCACAGTGCTTCTCTCCTCCATCTGCTAATTCCTTACTACATTTTTTTTTCCACCAATGTTCTTTCCAGCTGAACAGATCCATCTCAGTCCATTAGTGAGTGCAGATAGGAAACCAGTGACTGTGTCTGCGCTACCGGCTGGGTATTCACACACATCCTGCATTAATAGCTGGAATTGTGTCAAACGGAACAAAGCAGGACACATGCTCTAATTATCACCTGTGGTTGCAGGTAAAAAGTCACTTTAAATGTACCCTAGTAATGATTTTTTTCCCCCACATTTTGGGGAAAAGACTACAGAGAAGACCTACATGTATAGTATTTCAGCCTAAATAACATGCAAAATTAGATTTTTCTCTTGATAATTATCTAATGACCTTCCTGCCCATCCCTTTACAGAGGATGATCTTGACACTAAGTAGTGAGTTTGAAGTACTTATGCTAAGTAACCATGGTGCCTGATTACACTACTCCATTATGATCATTACATCAAGTCTTGGAGCATACTGATGTCATGAAATGTGAGGAGACTTCCATGGGTCTCTTGATTGCTCTCTCCCAGCTTGTAACATTTAGTATTTATGTAATCTGGAAATGACTCGAATATGTTAGTGATAAGATTTTATTGTAATTTTGAATAGACATCTAATAGACAGGTGAGAAATGTATGAGGAACTGTACAATTAAAGAATGGAAAAAATATTTGTGTTCTTGACCGACAGGAGTGGGACTGATGTGTTCTTCTTTTGTAGCCCATTTGACTCAAGCTTTGATGTGTTGTGCTTTTCTGCTCAGTATGATTGTAATGTAAAGTTACAATAATCCGCATCCACCAAGTGAGAAGGAACAATATTGGTTGAAATTCCTAAACATTTTTGTGTGCACTTGAAGATCCATTCATTGTTTCATTTTCTATACTGCTTATCCTATATATCCTCAAGGGAGGTCAATTTAGGAATGACATTGAACCTACTCTGCATTTCTTTGGACTGTGGGAGGAAACTGGAGTACCCAGAGGAAACCCACAATGCATGGGGAGAACATGTAAACTTCATGCACACAGGTCTACTGCAGCAAACAAACCCTAAACCCTAGACGTGTGAGGCCACAGTGTCGCCCCCTGAAAATCCAATCATACAGCAAAGTGTATGTCATTCAAGATATCCAACAAAATCCCAAATGAAATGGCCTAAATTTAAGGTGCTTTCATTGGTTCACAATTTCAGCTTAAGTTATGTTGAAAAGTTAGTACCCCCTCTTTTAATTTTATGTGTTTGCTTGCAAATAAAATCCCCTATCACAGTGGGTCTTAGTCTTAATACAACTTACAAGATGAACAAACATTTATTTTTCACCATATTCACTTATTTATTTAACAAAAATTAAGCCAAATGCTAAAAACATGCAAGCAATACTAAGTACCCCATACGGCTTCCTCAGGATTTAAAATTTTATTAAAAAATTTATTCCAAATTTTATTTGGAAAGGTATGTTGCAACCAGTTGTTGCTAATCATCAGAAGTTTTGACAGTTTGCTGGTCTGGAGAGTTTGGGTGTGTGTTCAATGCCAAGAAGGAAAGGCATAAGCGTTGCTGCACATAAATTTGGAAAGGGTTATAAAACAATTTTCAAACAATTTGGAATCCAGCATTCTACAATGATAATTGTATTATTATTCACAAGTAGAAAGCATTTAAGACAGTTGTTAATCATGCAACCCTAAAAAAAAAAACTACAAAAAAAAAAAAAAAAAAACCCTGAAAAGCTACATCTCAGAACTCACAGGCCTTACTGAAAATTAGAAGAAGACAGAACAATACGGTTTGTTTGGCAGGGTTCCCAGGTGAAGCCTCTTTGTCTAAAAAGAACATGGAAGCATCTAACGACAAGGTTTGTGGAACAATGTCCTATGGACAGATGAGACAAAAGTGGTGTTTTTTGGCCTTAATGCCCAGTGCCATTTTTGGCAATAAACAAACAGTATTTCAGCAGAAACGCTTCATATCCACTATCAAGCACGATGATCGAGGGGTGATGATTCAGGTTTTTTTTTGGCAGACTTCTCTATATATCAGAGTATTCTAGAGGCAAATGGCATCTGTCTCAGAGCTAAAGCATGGTTGAAATTGTAATAATACAGGTAAAAATATAGTGATCTGTAGCACACCAGTAATTATACGTCAAAATGGCTGAAAAAGAAATGAATTAAGGTTTTCGAATGGCTTAGTCAAAGGCCAGACCTTAACCCAGTTGAAATCCTGTGGTGACCCAACCCCATCAACACAATTGAAATCTTGCGGTGGGATCCTACGAGAGCTCTGCATACACAAGCGACTACCCAAAAACGTAAATGAACTGAAGCAATGTTATAAAGGAGAATTGGACAAAATTCCTCTATAATGACTTGAGAGACTGATAAAGTCATACATTAAATTATTACTTCTAAAGCTGCTAAAGGTGGATCTGCAAGCTATTGAATCATATTGCCCACATGTTTTTTTTTTTTTTTTGGGCTTAATTTTTGTTACAGAAATAATAGCAAAAACTTTACCTTGTATACCTTGTCATGACTGTACATTGAGTAACATGCCAGAAACCACCTATCAGCAGCACAGTGAATATAGCTGGGTTGCTAACTACCCATGCCCAGTTCAGACAAGCTAACAGGTTGGATCCTATGCTAGCCAGCTAACTAGCATTGATGACAATGATAATACTCCAGAACACAGAGCATCTGAAGTTAGTGGAGACGTTCCAGAGATTATCTATAATTATCTATGGCTATAACATTCACGCTCTGACAAGTGGATATGAGCCACAACTTGACCATGCACATGAACACCATAGGTGCACTCCGGTACACATTTAGCACTACACTTCTCCCATCAAGGTATTTACACCTGGTTAACTCACACTCACTGGGTGCTTTTTTTTCTTGATTCTGTAAAACCTCTTGAGCAGACTGTTGAGCATCAAAATACCATTTCCTCCATTAATATTTGATTTGAACATTTAACCGGAGCTCATGATCCTGTATCTGTATGATATTATTCATTGTATCTCCGCTTCATAATTATCTGTTGTAGCTGGTGTATAAGTGTTTCTATTAAAGAGGTTGGTTAGTGTGTATGGTGAAATCCTTTACATCATGAAGCATTAAAAGTATTACTGTTGTATAAATTTACAATTCAGTAGCTGTGGAAAAAGGTTTAAATAATATGAGAGCATATTGTGCAAGCTTAGTATTTTCATTTAGGAAACAAAGAGCAATCATTTCTATTATTGAAATAAAGAGGATTTATGACTACGGGTGAATAGTGATTTATTAGCGTGGTGTGTGTAGGGACTAAAGACCACATCACTAATGCCCCTGCACCATGGCAATCCATTATCAAGACCCAGTGACCTCTTCAACCCTGCTACACCCCCACCACACAAACACACATTTGCAGTGACATTAGCCTTTCGGACCTAATGTTTTTTTTTTTTTTTTTTTTTTTTTTGCCGGTAGCTAGTCTCTTGTCTGACGAGCTGATTTTATCTAAATAATATACATGAATGCATATGATTGGCTGCAACCGACCATGACCCAGGATGTGCTGCAGAAGCTGAGTTCATGTTCATGTTGGGAAAAATTATTTGCTGAAATATGGGAAATTTCCCCCCACAGTTATCTGTTTTGCTACAGCATTATTGAAGTACTCTGTTCCATCATCTGAAATATTTAGCTGGATCCAAATTTGACTGTAATTCACTTTTTTGTAATTTACAATACAAGTAGCTGACAGGGCTGATCCATAAGTGCTTTCTGCAAAATTTTTAACTCCACAAAGTCCTGACTCATTAACCTCCATAATTACTATTTCATCTAGTGGTCAAAGATGGGAAGTGCTAATCGACATCTATGGAGTGTTTTGTGTGTTTTGTGACTGGATGTTGCTATTCAGCCATGCTAATGGTCCAGCTATAATCTCAGCTATATATCTCGGCATTAAGGATTAAGAATTCCCAGCATTGTTGTAATTTTAATATTAATCTAAATGAATAAATGTGATTAGTAGTGAATTTAACATTAAATAAACCGAAAAGAGTGGAACAGACAAACAGCAGGTTGGCAGATTAATTCTACTTGACATTATAACTTTACTAAAAATATAAAAACTCATTTAAAGTAGCAGACAGAGCAATGTCAACCACAGACCCTCATGTTACAGTAAATATTGATCAAGCCAATATAAAATATGTATTGATCAATTCATTTCCACCTGGATCTGCAGTCTGGGTCCACCTCACTAAGAATTCTTAAAAAAAATATTTTTGTCTCTCTGCTGGGACCATCATTGCAACATGCAACATTTCTCCGATATTTTAGATTTTATTGACATCAAACTAGTACTAAAAGAGAATAAATAAAATGTCAGCAGTCCAGGAAACAGACTGCCAGAAGTGTATTAATATGGAGGACTAAACATAATTATAAATAAATAAACGCCCAACGTTCCCTTCCTCTTTCTGCGTGAGGATATGAAGTTCTTGAAGACCGTCAAACACAGTTTGGTTAAGGATCCCGCAGAACGTGTGCTAACGGTCTCTCGTTGGCAGCAATTTGCATAGTTAGTTTCTGATAACTAAAAAGCGATTGCTTCTGTCTGAGGTGCCCTGCGGCCCAATCACGGTTTCGACTAAGGCTGGGACCGCCTACCTTATCAGCATACAGCGACAAAGAAATAAATGTAGAAATGTGGAAATGCAGAAATAAATATATGTAAAAATGTGGAAAATCTAAAATAGATAAATAAAGAAATGTGACAACACAAAAATAAATAAATGAAGAAATGTGGAAATTCAGAAATAAATAAATCTTGAAATATGTTAATAAACAAAAGTAGAAATACATTTAGCAATTTTCCAGGGTATATTGTATTTATGTATTCATTTATTTATATATTTACTTATTTATTCACACATTTATTTATTTATAATTATGTCTTGTTTAGTCCTCCATATATCAAGGCCATACGGGCCAAGTCCATTGCAAACACTGTGTAGTTGCCCCGTTTTCACTTTATAAACATTTTATAAACAAATACATGTTAAATAATTCTTATGCTGACAGCATGGTGGCGTAGTGGTTAGCCCTGTGGCCCCGCATTTCCTGGGTCTAGCATGTTCTCCACGTGCTTGGTGGGTTTCCTCACAGTATTCAGATTCCCTATCAAAGTCCAAAGACATGCAGATTAGGCTAACTGGTGTTTCCAATTTTCCCATAGTGTGTAAATGTGTTGTGTGCTCTATGATGGATTGGCACCAGGGTGTACATTCAGGGTGTACCCTGCTATAGTGCTCGAGTCCCTTGGGATAGGCTCCAATCTCGTTATCCTGTACAGGATAAGCGGTATAGAGAGTGAGTAAATAATTTCTTTCTCATGGAAGTTCTGAAGAAAATAACTTTTGTACTTTTACAATGTTTAGGTTTTCTACACTTTTTGTGTTGCTTTTGAGATTTTGTTAAAAGTCGGATTAATGATAGATACTACCTCAAACACACTTGAAAACCAGTGACAGCAAGCTATAAAATGATTGTGATTGTATGTTGTCTACTCTTAATTGCCTATTACCGGTTACTAATAATTAACAACAAGAACAAATAAATGAAGTCTGTGATTGGCTTGCAGATATAGAGGATGTCCTTCCTACCCTTTTCACAAAATATTGTCAATTATGTTTCTTTAAATTATAGGCGATAGATGGCTAGGTCATTGTCTGGATTGAGTGATTCAGTGATGATCTGGGGTACATCAATCACCCTTCACTCATCTGCTTAATTACCAAAAGCAGGCCAAGACAGACGGTCTCTAGCCTGTGCTCAAAATTCTCAGAAATTTCAGATGATTTCCATGTAATTATATTCAAGCTAACAGCTTTCTGCCTCTGAGTTAATGACTCTGCAAAATAGGTTAATATAATACTGTATGCCTCACTCCTTCAGACCCACTGCTGACAGTGACTGAGTGAGAGAAGAAGTGTCTGAAAGAGAAATTGATTAGTGTAAATAATGGCTTTGCGGTAGGTCCAACTGGTGAAATATATAAGAATCTCATACAATATTAAGGGAGACTATGGCTCTTGGGCTTTCTTGTGGCACTGTAATGGTGGTTTGCAGCATGCATTAGTGATCATCACAAATGATAAGGTGATTAATATTCCCACTATGAGTGAATGTGCCAAAACATATTGTAATACTTTAAATTTCAGAAGTCATGCACTGCGGTTCTATGTTTTAATTGTTACAGTTGCATCGGTATTTTTCATTTTTGCTGTTCATATTAATAATTAATGTTATTTATTAATTGTTCTTCCCATTTTTTTCCCACTTTGATCAACTGCCAGTTTCTACCCACTCTATGCTCTACACTATTGCACTAAAGCTAGTAATCATTGAGGTTGAAGGCAAGTACATACTTCCTACAAGACACACAAAGGTTCATATTTTCCATTTACTGCTCAAGCTATGCCAAAGGGCAGCATAACACACTCAGAAGAAAGTGTTATGTCTTCTCATCCACATACATCCACAAGCACATAATTGTCTAGTGTTGCTGTGATTAATTAGACTTTATGTTAACTCACACACAATACTTGTTATACGGTTGCTCTTTTGACCACATAACTATTGTAAAAGTAATTTGTGTATGGACTTATGATCTAGTATCACTCAAATGAGGGCAGGTTTCCTTTTGAGTTTAGTTTCTCTCAAGGTTTCATGTCATTGCAGGGTCATTTCCTTTTGATTTTTTCCTCGGGCTTGATCATTAGGAGCAGATCGACAAAGCTATAAGTCTATTTTTTTTAATGCAAATTTATATCCAGACTTTTTACTTGTGTAAAACTGCTTTGCAAAGATTGACTAAAAAGTGCTATACAAACAAAATTGAATTGAATTGATTGGCAGGAAAAAGAGAGAGTAATGTAATTCCCTCAACAAATAAAATACATGCCTCCAATTAAATACATGCAGTTTTGCTCCTTTATGGTATCATTTGGATTTGAACCTGCTATCTTCTGATAACAGAGTGAACACTTGCAAAGATGATTATATTTTTAATTATATATTTTAATAGTTACAATGAAAGTCATTCTGATTTACAATCATTTCTTTCATTATTATTTAATTTATATACAGTATTTGTATATAGTTGCAGGTACCAAGAATACATTTGTAGTTGTTACTAATGCTTGAGTGTTCTGTAAAAAGAGTACAGGACTTTTACACAAAACACATCTTCGCCTCTTCACATTCTTTTAAACTTACTTTAAACTATAAAACCATAACTATTACCTATAAATATATTTTAATATTTAAATCTCAAAGCTTTATATTTTGCCCCCTTATTGATATCAGGATTTAACAGTTATTATCAATGTCCCGACTGCAGGGAACCCAACATCAAATGTTCTTGTTCAATGAGTTGTGGTTTATAATCCTAAATAAATAAATAAATAAATAAATAACTGCTACAAGTTTGATTTTTAGTAGTGATTTCCCCCCATTATACCATAAATATCTGCAATTAATTCAGTCTACTGTATATCCCAAATACTGTAAGATTGTTATCCACATATTTAAGTCTTCTCCTGGCATGAACATCACTTTCAGAATTTAAAGGTATAGAGCAGAACTTAACAGAACAGTAATAAAACTTCCATGTTCTTAGAAATAATTCTTCCACCAAGTTCCTATGGTCTTGTATTAATGCATATACTTTAATTTACAGAAAACAACTATGACAATGAGTAGACCATTTCACTGGCTGTCAGTGCATGCTGAATTAAGAACTAAGGAAGTGATTTTAGCGTTTCCATGACAGTATGGGTTTATGTTGATCCTGGGGTCAGTTAGGATTTGCGTATAAATACATTATTTAATCAGAATGTGGGTTTTAATCTAATGTATGCACAGTGCCAAACTTCCCACTCATGGACAAAAATCTAATGCACAGTAGCAGTTTAAAAGGATCCCAGCATGGCTTGTGGGAGTTATTTTTTTCCAGTTACAAAAACATCTTGCTTTTAGAGAAAATAAATGCTTGGTATGACCTTTTTGGTACATTGCACTTTTTGCCCTGTATCATTTAGTACCACAAATACACTGCCTGGGAAAATAAAAAGTTGCTTGTTACAGAAGGGTCATATTAATGGAATGCATCAAACAAAGAAAAATTACTGGGAATAGGTTAAAAACTGTCCAACCCCTTATTAATGCCGAACCATTATCAACTTCGTGAATGAAATACAGTATGTCAAAACAATAAACAAACAAACAAAAACAAACATGAATGACTGTAACCAGAGATCACATAAACACTTCGTGTTGCATGAAAGTCATGTGGTCTGATGAGTCTATTATTGACCAGTCAGAGTTATTCAGAGTGATGGGTGTGTCAGGGTAAGAAGGAAGAGCATGAAGCGATACATCCATCATGCATAGTGACCATTGTACAAGCCTCTGGAGGCAGTGATATGATCTGGGGCTGTTGTCTTAGTTGTTTTCTGTACATTAATGTATTAATATAAGACCATAGGAATTTGGTGTTCTTGTTTGTTTTCTGGGGTTGCTTCAGTTGGTCAGATCTAGTATGAGCAATAATACAGTAATAAGTATTAAGCAATAATACAATAAGTCAGCTGAGGTTACCCCATCAATGATTTTTTACACCTGATGGTACAGGCATATTCCAGTACTCAAACTGCAAAAAATGTAGCATAAGAGTGTGTTTAGTAATTAAACACATTTAAATTCAAGCATACTGTTGTCGAAAGTTTTTGTTATTATTCACCACACAGTGAAAGTTTAAATAGTATTCCTCAGTGTCCTTAAAAATTTCAATTCCCAAAAAATATTATCTCAGAGCTTAAGACAAGGGCAGATTATTCTTTTGCAAATTGATTTTTAAGGACACTGAGGAATACTGTCTCAACTTACACAGTCTTTTCCTGACCCTCTAACAGAGCTTATGTAATAAGTACACAGACTTAATTGAGAGGATGGTTTCAGCTGGAATAGGACATATAATTATGAAGCTGCAGTTCTAAGTGTTTCACATTTTGGAAAAATATGTATATTTGAGCAGAACAAAGCAGGAGTAGTATTTTGATTATTGTTGTAATACATCTATCAGCTTTTCATCATAAAAGGAGAAGCAGATTTGTACTTTCGCCTGTTGTGGAGAAATTAAACAGATTTGTTTTTTGTTATTATGGAAAGAAGGGCGCTATCTGCAGTAATCATGCTCTCAGTCATCAGACCTTGCAGTGAGATTTAAGGGATTTGCAGGCATCCTCTGCACTATAGGCTTTCTCCATTAATCTGAGATACCACTCTGGACATTTCGAACAAGAGAAGGCCATTAATTGTTTTCCAACTGCCTCATGTTTCACACTTGCTTGATGGAATCTAATGCTAGAAAAACATTCCATTTATAAAGCTATGTCAAACTACAGGAAAAATAAGTTATGCATATGGCACAGCTATTAATGAATACAAAACAGAATGATGTTAAATATGAATCTAATAAAAAGTTATATAAAAAATTTCCCCCACATTTTTCCATCTTTGTCTGTGTTCATAATGATAGACATTTATTCAAATGCTATATGCGTAAAACAATAATGCTGTTAGGGATTAGTGTCCTGTTTGGAATTAAGCAGCTGTGTGTGTGTGTGTGTGTGTGTGTGTGTGTGTGTGTGTGTGTGTGTGTGTGTGTGTGTGTGTGTGTGTTCAACATAAAATACAGCTTTCTTTACACCATGCAACATTGCAAGTATCAAACTAGAAACACATGAAATTTCACATACTCACCTTCCTCCATTCCTTCATTATTATTGTGGCTTAGACTTTGATGAGGATGCTAGACTCATATCTCCCTCTCATATGTAAAGGCATATAATGACCAACCAGTATCAAAGATCCAGCATTGTTTTCTGACATTAAAATACTTATGTGTGTATTTTAATGTCATATATATAATTTTCAACATGTAGTGTCACATATATAATTTTGCAACTCATTTATGAGAACATTCAGGTATTTATTCACTTCCTAGTCATTTTGAAACTAGACTACTCCAACTCACTCCTGCAGCTTTGCCTCTGCATGATGTTCAATCTCTGTGACAGATCTACAAATTCTTCGACACCAACCCATTGCTATACACCCTCTGCTGGCTTCCCGTAGCTGCATTTAAAACATTGATGCCAAAGCACCAACCTACCTCAAAGCATTTATCACTCCCCCAACTGCGCCATGTGCCCTTTGATCCGGTCCTCTAACACTTCTTAACTAGACTCACCCTCCATCATGCTACAAGGACGACACTAGGTGGTGGAATGAACTCCCTGTATAATTTTTTTGTCTTGCTTTTCATACTATATTATCTCTCCGACAGAATTTTTAGACGGATAGAACTCTTAGTCCATGACCTATTGAACCAGTCTCAGGATGTATTTATTGATCAAGACTTCACATCATTTCTGTAAGTCACAGGATTAAGGGGTTTACCAAAGTGCAATAAATGTAACTGTAAAATCAAATATATAGGTTCAACCCTTAAAAAATGTAAATGTATGGGGTTCATTTTGGTGCATTATACGCAATAAATAATTGGAGTCCACAGAAAAAAAAATCTACAAATCCAAAACATGGTATTGGTGTTAAAAATGAATTTTTATACAGGATCATATAATACCATTTTTCATAATACTTAATGCTTCTTATCGCCCGATCCATGCCTTTTTTTTTGTAACTATGCATACACATTTATATTTTTATCAGGAAAAAAAACCCCACATTTGCTACATACAATTTCAGACCTTTTATGTACTGTAGTGTCTGTAACTTTTTTGAATTCAAATCTTTCACTGATCTTAATTGTCCTTCAGATGAAACTGGGCCAATTTAGATGTCACATAAAAAGACATAAACCTGAAAGAGTGTATTATTCTAAAATGCTAAATTGTTAAGATATTGCAACATGAATTTGATGTCGTTATGGACACTACAGATTTTTTGCTTTTTAAGCTTTTGCCAAAAATCATCTCTTTGTAATTTAAGCAACACTTTTTACAGGACACATGCTTCTAGAATCTTACACCAATTTTAGTATCAATGCTCATAAAGAAATATAAATAATTTACATTTTGAATGATTGTTGTTAGAAGCGAGACAGTATAACGATGAAAAATTGCCATTTTTGGGGCACATTAACATCTTTCCAAAATGGCCTAAATTAACAAATTTTAGGGAAGCAAGATTGGTCTTGTTGCATAAACTTCAGAAGTACCTTGTCTGGCACACACATTGTCTGTATTATATGTATAAAATAAATAAATAAATAAATAAATAAAGTCGTCCATTAGTCGTCCCCTAAGGTTTAGAACATTACAGTAACAGCTGACAAGACCAGATGAAGTAAATGTAACAGTTTTCCACACACACAGTGCCTGAACTGTGTCATCTGCTTCACCACTGTGCTTCACACTTCAGTATCCAACATAGTTCTGTGAATTACATAACATGGTGACCAAACAACATCCAAATCACACATGTCCTATTTCACAGAAAAGGGCAGTGGTGCCTCAAATGGTCAAGGCTCTGAGTTACTGATTGGAAAGTTGCTTGTTCAAGCCCCAGCACTGCGCTCTGACCACAGCTTCCTAACTGGGTTATGTAAAAAAAAAATTCACTGTGCTGTAAGGTATAAGAGGGACAAATAATTGCATCTTAATGTGTCAACATTAAGTGACACATACCTGTCATTTATCATTGCTGGAGTGACTGCAATGGAGGCGGCACGGTGTTGTAGTAGTTACAGTAGCACTATCGCCTTGCACCTCCAGGGTCCGGGTTCGATTCCCGGCCAGGCTCGATTCCCGTCTCTGTGTGCATGGAGTTTGCATGTTCTCCCCGTGTTTGGTGGGTTTCCTCCGAGTACTCCGGTTTCCTCCCACAGTCCAAAGACATGTAGGTTAGGTTGACTGGCGTTCCCAAATTGCCCGTAGTGCATGACTGAGTGTGTGAGTGTGTGTATGTCTGTGTGCCCTGCGATGAATTGGCACCCTGTCCAGGGTGTTCCCCGCCTCGTGCCCTCCTGGGATAGGCTCCAGGCCCCACGACCCTGAATACAGGATAAAGAAGTATAGAAGATGAGTGAGTGACTGCAATGCCAGCAACAGATTGTAAATGTCCTTTTCCTTTGCTTCACCATTTTACAAAATCACCATAAACACATTTAAACTGCTTGAAAATGTGATGGCCATGTGTCCTGCTTTGCTCAAAAGATCAGTGTTCTCACTCACTCATTCACTCATTGTCTATACCATTTTATCCTGTATACAGGGTCATGTGGTGCCTGGAGAATATCCCAGGAGACATAGGGCATGAGGTGGGGTACACCCAGGGCAGGGTGCCAATCCATCGCAGGACACACACATACACAGTCACACTACTGGAAATTTGGGAATGCCAATTAGCCTAATCTGCATGTCTTTGGACTGTGGGAGAAAACCCACCAAGCATGTGGAGAACATGCAAACTCAATGAGAGGTGGGAATCGAACCCGCACCCTGGAGTTGCAAGGCAACGGTTCTAACCACTAAGCCACCATGCCACCAGATGTATGCCCAAAGCCTCTAAAATACAGTTATATAGCAGTTTTAATTTCAGATTACATTTTTTATTTCAGACTAAATATTTTGTTAAAAGAGAACAATAATTTGCCAAAATAAGTAAAAGTCTGTTTTCCTGTTAAAATGTTCAAATATTTTTATTATGAAATTATAATTGTCATGACCTATATTTGTCACTGACAGGGAGATAACATCCATAACGTAGTGGGGTTGCGCTGGTGCAGAGCTGAACATTTTAAGAGAATAGTTCAGCTTCAAATAAGTGCTGATGCATTTTTAGAAAGAGACCGGAAAACCTGGACGAAACCTACACAAACATTTGGAAAACATGTGAAACTAAATTCAATTGAAATCCAAGCACAAAATCAAACCTTGAACCCTAGAGCTGGAAGGTGGCAACACTACCCACTCTCCAATCTGTAAACACAGATTTATGTTTCTGTGTTTATACTATTACTGTCTTCACATGCTTTGGTTCTCTTGGATGCAAAGTAAATTAGACCTTATCATGACCATCGTAGCTCCTGGATGTGATTTATAGTATACTTTCAAGGGATGTTCATCTTTATGACGCATGCATACAACATATCCAATTGACATCACATCTACACACTTGTGCATTAATATTGATTTTGTGCCTCAACTCTTCTGGGAAAGCTTTTTACTAGGTTTAAAGAAAATGTTCTTCTCCATGCTCCAGTGAGAGCACTGATGAGGATGCTTATGTTGGGCATGTAGGCCCAAGAATGTACAGCTTGAGAAGGGGAGCCTGCTTCAGCGTGACTCACTCATGGTGGCCTGCTCTCCATGCTTGCAGATTTCAAAATAAGAGTCATAACTCAACATCTCCATGTTGACCTAATCTGTAATAATTTTATTGCATATGATAATTGTTAACATTTTAAATTAGCCAATAGATTTCCTGGATTGTCTGTATTTTCACACACACATATAAGTGGTCTAATACACTAGACACACATTTCCCTTATAGCATTTAAGGAAACAAACTATCTGCAAGACATCACTTTTATCAAGCTCAAAGTATTATCATGTTCATTAAAGACTACTATGTCAGAGTCATTATCTGTTTACCTACAATGTCACCTTTTGCAAATTCTTAGATACATTTTTCAATTTCTTAAGTGAAATAGAATCCACATAAATATATATCTTCTTTTCCCCATCCTCAAGCGCGAACGATTCAGGTAATGCCCCTTAAAACCCTGGGCCTTTTAGGCATTTTCTGTTTTCAATCATTCTTGATTTCAGTCATCAGGGCTCAGAATTGGGCACATTGGCTTAGTGGTTAGCACTGTCACCTTGCACCTCCAGGGTCTTGGTACTGTACGATTCTCAGCCAGGCTTGATTCGCACCTCTGTGTGCATGGAGTTTGCATGTTCTTGTCATGGTTTACACAGTGAGGTTAGACGCAGATGCAGGGGTTTCAACACGTGAGGTTTTAATTCAACAAAAACTTAAACACACAGAAGATCCCAAACTAGTAAACACAAAATATCCGTGAAACCCCAATGTCCAAAAACACGTTCAGTGTGCCAGCACGCCACAATCCACGGAGGGAAAGGAAGAGAGACGTTTCAGTCCTGGAAACAGATAAGAGGCAGAGTCACTGCGAAAAGGCCGTTTGCACAACGAGCAGGTGAGTCGCGATATACACAACGGTGGACGAACAGTGAGCTACGGGGTCGGCTGGTTTAAATA
>JAQMYL010000039.1:13692079-13703200 GCA_030014365.1 Clarias pachynema | reverse complement strand
TATTGTTGATATATAGCTGTGATTTGAATTACAGTTGACACTTTTGTAACACTTTTAAAAAAGTGTTAAAAAAGGAGTAAACAGTTTTAAAAAAGGAGAAGAGGACATTTTATAAAGTGTATATATAAGTTTAGAGATCAGATGTTTTAACTTTGATCTCAATAACGTTTTCAATGCCAGCATCTTTATAACAAAATGAATGTCTATTTATTCTGTATATCATTATTTTATCAAACTTTAAAATAAAAAAGTACTTTTCTATATAATTATGATTTTTTTTTTAATATTAATGAATTTGTTATTTAGTGACTGAACAGGGTTCCAATTTATCGCAGGACACACACACAGACTTCAGAGTTCACATGCTCATTCACACACTATGGGCGATTTTGGGAATGCTAAGTAGCCTAATCTAATGCATGTCTTTGGACTGTGGGAGGAAACCGGAGTACCTTGAGGAAACCCACCAAGCAAAGGGAGAACATGCAAACTCCATGCATGCAGACCCGAGGGGGGGAATCGAATCCCGATCGTGGAGGTGCGATGCCACCATGCTAACCACTGAGCCACACTGGTGCCCTTTTTATTCCTGGGTTGCTTCTACTGTACATCCAGTGCATATTCCCTGATTACACCCACTGTTCCAAGACTTTATTAAAAATAAAAAAATAAGTGTGTAAATGAATGAATGAATGAATGAACTATTTAAATCCCTACAGCAGAGGGTGCAAAGGCACCAATTCTCCTTGAAATCCTAGAACAGTTATCACACTATATCAGTGCCCTAGCTGGCATTATGTTAACGTATACAGATACAGTACCTTTCTATTATGACGACAAATAATATGGCAACATTAAACAAATATACACAACTCAGCAAAAAATGCGCTCGGTGACTAGAGAGCAGAGTGACTACATTTCCCAGCATGCATGGGAAACAGCCCCCCCCCCCCGCCCCGCCTCTCTCCCAAGCAGAGCTGCATTTTTTCCCGAGAGCGCGCTCTCCAGCTTTTCACAAGGCTGCCACCAACTTTGAGGATTTCCATAGTTACTGCATTTTCTTTTCCTTCGGCGAGTTTTTTTCTTCCTTAAAATACATTTTAAAGAAAGATCTCGTCGTCTCGTGTTTGTCCTACAGGTCTTGATAGACAGGGTGTTACTTGGTAACCAGTGGTCACTTTTTTTTTTTCTAACTCAAAGAAACATCCAACTGAGCTGCTTTTCTTTCTCGGAGACACGCGCACACACGCTGTTTGGTCAGAACACTTGATCTTGCATTGCATTTCTGTAAACGAGCAGTGCATGCTTTTGCACACCACTTTGTTTAGAATTAGTGTGGTGTTCAAACGGATTCGTTTCTATTTCGCTGGATGGTAATTCGTCTCTTTCCCATGTGAGAATCGGTAGCGCCAACCAACGCCTTTGCTGTGTGTGAGCCGTGAACCTTATGGTGTGAACACACACGTTCTCTCTCTCACACACACACACACACCAGCAGCCCCGTACCGCTCGTGCGCCATCACTTTCTCTCTCACCCTCGCGTCGTTTCGGTTGTTTGAACGGCTTTCTGGCTGAAGATGGGCTGCACCCTGAGCGCAGAGGATAAAGCGGCGATAGAAAGGAGCAAAATAATCGACAGGAACCTGCGGGAAGACGGAGAGAAAGCGTCCAGGGAAGTCAAACTGCTGCTGCTGGGTAAGTGTGTGCGTTTGGTCACAGTGAACGCACCATTTATCCGCTTTCTATATCCATACACACGCGTGCGCCAGTTCAGTGCGCTTTAACTGAATTCTGTGTAGTCAGGCAGTGAGTAAAACCTCCTGAGTTTCTGACTTCAGTGAAGATTTGTAGGTTTGAGAAGAAGGCTTTGCTTTCATGTAAATAATAAGTTAACCTAACGGAGCGCATTGTATTGTGTATTTCCTCTTGGGTTCATGTGAACAGAATGCAGCGGCCTTTAAAAACAAGAAAACAATAAGAAAATTGATTGGATGCTTCTGTTGGTTGCTGGTGGTTAGTAACAGTACACGGCACTGTTTAAAGGGAGATGATGGTTTAACACGAGACAATAGAACACAGCTGATGAATGTTCTTTAAAGCAGAGGTTCTGAATAAAAATCTAATCAATTCTGGTCAATTAAATTTTCTTGATTTATTTGTCTTAGGATTCAGAAGTCTATATATGCAGTCTTTGTTTATAAGTCTATAAAAATCAATTGTATTCTATAAAAAAAAAAGCAATTTAAAATGCCCATAGCATTTCAGTAACGTATGTCAATATTCAGTAACTTTGTTAAACATGTGGGCAGTTTAAACATTGATGGCATTGTATTGGTATCAATTACAAACAGCTATCTTTAATCAATCTTCTTAGTTGATGTAAATGAATGTGAAAGGACTCTGTAATAATTGCTCTGTAATAGCAGTCTCTCAGTTCAGATATTTTACACACACCAACAGTTTCAGAACAAATAAGACAAACTGGTTTTAAACTTCCTGCAGGAAGTCTAAATGTACATTCATCTTTAAAGTTTTGTTTTGGTTTTCATAGTCTATGTTTCTTTATACTGTATATTATAATAATATTTTTTTGGAGTAATCCATTTTGTCATGCTTTTGTTTTTTGACTGGCTCTGTTGAGTGCGGATAGCTGTGCCTACCTCAAGGGAAAAAAGCAGTATGTTACTGGTATGTTAATTATTCTCGTTTATTAGAAAATCATCATACTCCAGATAGAATTGTCACTCAGTCTGGGGCCATCGCAGTCTGCCATTTAGGGATGTAACGGTGACTTTTTAGTACCAGTCTGTGACTTTTTCTTCTTTTTTTTTTTTTTAACCTGTATTCATCAATTTTGATCTCTACTTTAAGCTGAACTTTTATGTGCTTGCCTCATTTTCTTTACTAAATATAAACCAGGACAAATTTACCAGTAGTGCAACTGCTATAACACCCTTCACATTTATATTTCATAGGTTATCTTGTCATTTTTACAATAAACATTACAATAGCAGTGACATATCAAAGCGCTACAAGAACTTTTTGGAAAATAAAATAAATCATAGATTTTGCTGTTAAGTCACCTTAACGTCCTGTATCTACATATACAAAACCTGGATTGCTTCTACTAGTGTATATCTGTAGTCTTGCCTAAAGTAATAATCTCATCTAAAAAAAAACCTGTCTCAGCTGCACAAAGTCAATATGACTCATGAACAGTACATCAGTTGCCACATGCATCCTGATGCAAGGGTTAATGGTGATTTAATGGACCTATTCCGCTTCTGTGACATTTACACCGGTAATAATTGTACTTCAGGCTGTCTATAATGGTGTTTATGGTTATTTGTTGAGAATTTAATATTTTATTAAGTCAGTATCTGACACTGAATATTTCATCAATCTTTGACTAAATCAATACCGAGTCTGTTTTAAGGGGCACCAATTCATTTTAAAGCTCAATTCCATTTCTCATTAGGAAGTGCAACAGTAGAGATTGGAGAAAAAAATCGATTTGGTGATGTATCGTGATTCTTTTGTGTGGCAGTTTACGTATCGTCATACTGACTCCAAAATCGATTTAAAAAAAATATTTTTTTATTTATATGTGCTTACATTTGAGGTGGTAAAACGGTGCAGTTCCTCTATAATCCTACAGGTAGTGTGCTCTAAACTGTTCACAAGCAGTACAGTTTGTTTAGAATTGTAACAAAACAAAACAAAAAAAACCCAGATATCACAATACAAATTGAATTGCCACCTAGCTATCGTGATAAGTATCCAGTCGTCCCTGGTGATTACCATTTCTTTGTAACAGTATTCTTAATGTTTCTTTGTCAACTGGGTGTTTGGAAGACTTAAAAAGGCAAAATGGACATTTGTTTTGACTAAAGTGTTTAATGAATGAACATGGTAGTCCTATGTTATATATATATATATATATATATATAAATAATACCAGGAGGACTACCAGGTTCATAATGTTCACAAATGAATAATACGTGGATAAAAGTAGAATTCTAAGCCCTGTCTTGATGTAGGTCACCCTCCATCACAGGCTATCATTTGGAAAACCAAAAAGTGGCAGTTGGCTTGGTTTGGCTAAACATTAAGTTTAGAAGAATGAAGATTGAGGTCTTTCTCTTAAATCAAAGTCAAAAGACTGTGAAAGCAGCTAGAGTTCATTGTGTGCAGTTTCATTTTAACCATAAGGTTCTGTGCACATACAGTATGTAAAGGTATGTATGCAGAGCAAGGCTTGCTCCTGTTATACTGAATTTCCAGCCGCCTAACATTCAGTATGACTACAAAACAATCCCTGCTATCCGTTAACACCCAAATGAGGATGGGAGTCTGGGTCCTCTTAAAGTTTCTTCCTATTGCCATCTCGGAGAGCTTGTGCATCAGAGACTAATTGATAATTATAATTTAGATGCATTTCATTTCAACTCATTTCAATAATTTTTTGATTCTGTAAAGTTGTTTTGTGACAATGACCATTGTTAAAAGTGCTTTATAAATAAAACTGAATTGAATTGAAATCACTTTTGGATAATTCAAATCTAAATTATCAATAATCAAGTCCAAACAGTAAAAATACAGTATACTGTATTTATCAGCTGGGAAAGTAATGAGTCTATAGATTCCTGTAGCTCTAGTCCTTATTCTCCCCTCATAATGTTTCATGATTGTAACCACAACAAAAAATGTGAAAGTTTTAGCAGTCAGATGTTTATCAAATGATAAAATTTAAGTGTACATTATAATTACATCACTGATGTTCATGCATTTCATTTAAATACGTACAAAATGGCCTTTTGTGTTGCAAAACTGGAAGTTTATTTTCTTTCTGGTTGCTGAATTTACTGGTCTATCTGGGAACTGCTAATAAAAATTATACTGTATATATCCTATATAAAACCTTTTTTGCCTCCCAAAAAAATCTTGCCACTTAAAGTTGTTTAGATTAACCTTAACCTGCCCTCTTCTATCATGCACACTAGTGTTTTTGACATTTTTCTATTCTATTTCTAATGCATTATCACATTCTTTGTTGCTTTTCTTTCCATGCAAACTACACCTTTAGACGAGATCAAAAGGGATTCCGAGAGTTCAGCTCTCCGGGGCAGGCTTTTAACAGTTCTTAAAATTCCATTGCTTCAGATTCCCACCTGGACTGAAAACTGGACATTATGGGCTTTTCTCTCCAGATCCTTGTGCCCTTGTCTAAACTGTGCGGCTTACTGGAGCATGGAAATGCGCTTGGTTTATACTCTGAATGCATGAAGTGGGGTGAGCTATTCAGTGTGCTCAATTCTGCACAGGCTGTTTAGCCCAGTATGCAGTGCATAAAATAAAAGGTTTCACCAAAAGCACAAACATTTATCCTGGGAAATGGAGGTTTAGCTGGATGAAGATCAGGTCTGTTGAGGTTGAAGTGAAGGGGTCTGGATTTGGCTGGCGTTCCAATAGCACATTAATTCTTTATTTAGCTCTGGTGTGTTCTTTGGATAATGTTAACATTTGCTAATCTTTACTGACAACAGCAGTGAGATGGAAATCAAAGCAGCAGTCATGTTTGTGCAAACTAAATGAATCGAAGCTTGGGCTGCATTAAATTGTACAACTTTTGGGGAAATTTTTTTTTTTTTGTGCGTGTTTGTGCACCGCACAGCTCTCCTGACATCAGCAGTTTCGAGATTGCTACTGCTGCTCCACTATCACCACTGGACTGGAATTAATCTGCTATTCTCAGTTCGTATGGCTTTGTGCGGCTCCATGCAGCTTTTAAGGGGAAAAAAATATAGCAGCCTAAATCCATGATTCCATTCAAAAAGGTTATTGTTGCTCTTTTGGGCAAACTAATATTTCACTACTACATCTACTTCAATAGACTTGGTTTATCTTTAATGTAAACTGAGTGTAGCCCGTGGACGTTTTTTGCTCATGCCAGTCATCAGGCAGCTTAAAAGCTTGTCAGGTTCATCCTTAACAATCGCACAGCAGATACAGCTATTGCACTCGGTACAGCTTTTATTACTCAGTGTGCATGCTTTAACAAAGTCTCAGCAGCATGGGGAATGAGCACAAACTAGAAAGTTTAGTCAGTGATAATTTACCTGTTTGTACATGTAACCACAAACAATGCTGCCAATTCTCCTTCCTTCCTTGGAATGTAAATCATGTGCTCATTAAAACGATATTACAACAGCACTCTCAATCTTGTTTGAAATTCTGGTTGTCATAGCAGATATTTTATTACATCACTTCCTTTGTTGTCATCTATCATCTGTCATCCATAATAATATAGCGTAAGGCTGATACATGCACCTAAAGCACCAATGCATTGCAAAAGGTACTTAAAGACAAAAATGTAAATCGTCAACATATTGCAGGCTGATTTCTAACCAAGAAATGAGTGCACCAATTTGTCTCACTGAATGTTGGCAATAAATTCACCTGTACCGTCTGAATGATCAGAAGTTGTTGATTGATTTTGCATAACTGTCGCTCTGGCGGAGATTCTGGCTGAAAGGTAAATTGCGCTAAATGAACAAATGAATACAGAGGAGCCTGAGCGTATATTTAGCATTTGTGGAAGGAGCCTCCAGTGTTAGTGCTGTTTAACCGACGAAGGCAGCACTGTTCTTGTTCTCTGGCGTGGGGTAGGTTTCGAGAAAAAAAGTTGCAGTTTCTCAGTAACATTATGAGCTGAGATGCATTATCAGCTACAAGAGAGATAATAAAGAGAGGCTGTGGATGTTGTAACTGTTTCTTAGTGATAACAGGAGCCAACCTGCTCCCCATGTATTCTATAATAAGGTTTATTTTTTGCACAGTTATCTTAACTGATGGTGATCACCCTCTCAGTCATTCTCTGTACAGCTTGTCTCACGGGAGGCCCGGAGATTAGAACAGCGGACTCGGGGCACAGGGGCACACAAGCATACACACACGCACTAGGAGGAATTTCGAACACCAGTCGAACAAATACTCTGCATGTTTTTGGAATGTAGGAGGAAACCGAAGTACCCAGAGGAAACCCACCAAGCACACGGAGAACATGCAAAGACCCGAGGTGGGAATCGAACCCTCATCCCTGGAGGTGGGGTGTTTTCTTTAAACAGCTCTAGCTGCACAGTCCAGTGTTTCCCATACACTGATTTATGTGTGGTGACCCGTCACAGTTTCCACACTGGCCTCCACATAGAAATTTTCCTTCTTTAACAAATTTTTTTTTATTTAAAATACATAAAATCTTAAAGTGCACCTAGTGGAACTGGATCGTAATCAGGCAGACTCGATCTGGAGTTCAGAAAAGGAATCATAGAGGTCTGACTCCTCAAAAGTTTTGGCATGCATATGAGGATCCTGGCTAGTAAGGATAGCTAAACTAATGTTAAACAAAAATGATCAATGTTGGCAAAATATTGTATATTTTCTCATAGTATATGAGAAATAAAGCACTTGTGCTGCTGTTGGACAGTAATTAGCTACACCTGCATCATGTTGCATTGCCGTAGATTCATTATGAAATACGTAAATGCAATATAGGTTTTTGTTTTGGGCTGCACATTTTCAATGTATCCGTAGGTCTACTAATTATAAAAAAAAGTGCACATCATTAAAGTTTTGCTGAATTAATTCACAGCTGAACATATAATAAGTCACTGATGTTGCAGAAAATCCATCTCAGAGGAATAAGCCTTGTGACACTGAACTGCAGCTGGATATACAGTGGTGTATGTTGTAATACTGATCGACACTGAGCCATTTGGTTTACTTATACAAAAGACCTAATTTCCCTGAAACATCATCCTTAATCCTTGCTTCTAAAGGTTTAGATCCTCTTGTTTGCCATTCTCTTGTTTCTCATTATCGCTCTGCTTTGTCTAATACAAGTGATAAGTCTGCTATAAACAGGGCTTGTTTAACACCTGCATTAAACTAAAAAAAAAAAAAAACATGCAGTAACATCTCATAATATTGCTTGCCCACAGAAGGCTGTTTAGAATTAACAACAGTAATATGATTAGTGTCTACCTCCGAGGCTGATGGGAGGTTATTGCACTTTCAGGGACGCAGGCTCGAGGCTGTGCATGCTGTTTTGCTGTTATGCTGCACCATAATAAGTCTCAGTAAATCAAACAGAGCTGAAATGCTCAGCTGATCTTTCTAATAGCAGGGATGAGAACCACATACAAATACAAATGCCACCACAGCTCAGCATGTAATTACAGGAGCTGTGCAGCTAGTCATACGCCCATGCAAACCATTTACAGATGTTTTATAGAAATCGATGTTCGCTCATTTACAGAAAGGAAACAATGATGGCTCTCAGGTGTCTTGTGAGCAGGATTTATCTGGATTTATCATCATGAGTGATCACTTATTTCTAATGGAAGATCTGAAGACTGTCATTTAGGTTTTTTTTGTTGGACCAGCAAATGGCAGCGTAATTATGATGGATATTTAATCCTTGTCAGTAAATAAGCTTATTCTATTTTATTGTCCTTTTTTTCTTTATTGGTAGTGAGTCTCAGTATTTTAAATACCTCTATTGCGTCCTGCAATTTGAAAAGATTTATTATTATTATCATTATTATTATTATGCTCTGACAGCTCAACAGTAGCTGTAGAGATACACTGTTATTTACCATCTTTCGTTGTTCAGAGTTGATTGGTAATATTCATGAGACGATTATTCAAGTTGATTATTATAGTTGATCAGTTGATTTATGAAAAATGCCAATTAATTTTTAATTGTTCAAAATTCCTAAAGCATGTCTTGTTGCAAGGTTTTTTTTTGCGCACCCCAGTAACTACTGTGTAGCGGAGACATCCATAAAGTCTGAGAACCTGCATTCGTTCAATGTGTACATTCATCCGATAACTGCACATGCTCACAACGCAGGTGTGTCGTGTATCTCATTGTGTCCTGTTATACATTCTTCACGAATAAAAGGCTGCTCCCAGATGTAGGTCTACTTTGGTTTTAGGAAAAATTATACCAAAATAAACCACCACACAAGGAGTATGCGTGCAGTGGTGAATATTAGCAGGCCTACCATGACAGTGTGCTTGCGCTTTGACAGCTGTGCCGTGTTTGCCATGGTAATATATTCAGTAATCCTAGGTGATGTACCTATGTGTAATGTACTCTGGGTGTAGGAATAGTAAATGGTGTGATTGATTTTCAGAGAACATAATGAGTGCAAGAAGGCGCTGTACTGTGCAATTGAACCTATTTTTAATCAGTCATCCGTTGGTTTATTCAATCCAGTGATCGATATGGAATAGTTACCAACTTTTATCACTAATTATAGTCATTCTAAGCTGTAAAAACTAAAACTGAATAAATGTTGTATGGCTTAACTATACAACAGGGCTGTTCAAATCCAGTCTGACGTTTCTGGTGTCCAGTGCAGTTTGTAATTCACCAGCACTTAAACGCACTCACTGAACCTGACAATTAAAGAATTAGTTGAATCAGCTGAGTTCGAGCAGAAGAATCACCACACTGCTGGACACTAGCCATAAAGGCTTGGATTTGAATAGCCCTGCTTTTTGTTGTAATGTTTTTAGCTGAAATATCATGTATTGGACATGAAAGTGAGGTGCAAGTAAGGAATGAAACATGGTAAGGAGTTCCTATAAATAATCCTTTTTTTTTTGTACTGTAGGTATATGTGCAGATGCAGGGCTCTACATCTCAAACACAAGAAGTGTGTAGCTCCTATTTCTGGCATGTGATGTGTCCCGATGTGGTTCTTTTCCATGACTTAGGGCAAAAATGTTGGCCAAATGCCTTGTGTTTTGGGTTAAACTCTAGGGCTGAATCTAATTCCACAATGAAGTAGTTATGGAAAACTTTTACAGTGTAATAAACTAGTCATTGTGGTTTCAGTTCTCTCACCCACTCATCTTCTCTACCGCTTTATCCTGTATTCATGGTCGCGGGGACCTGGAGCCAATCCCAGAAGGCTTAGGGCATGAGGCAGGGTACACCCTGGACAGGGTGCCAATCCATCGGAGGGCGCACACACATACTCACACTCACACACTCATTCACACACTATGGGCAATTTGGGAACGGCAATCAGCCGAATCTGCAGGTCTTTAGACTGTGGGAGGAAACCGGAGTACCCGGAGGAAACCCACCAAGCACGGGGAGAACATGCAAACTCCATGCACACAGAGACGGGAATCAAGTCTGGCCAGGAATCGAACCCGGACCCTGGAGGTGCAAGGCGACAGTACTAACCACTACACCACCGTGAAATTTTTCTTAGTGTAGAAAACACATCAACTTGGGTATTTCCCTTCAAGTCTTAATTTCCAGCTGGTTTATATTTCAGAAAAATCATAGCCTTTAGGGATTCTTTAATGCACCTTATTTTATATTCTAAATTTTTTTATTTAGTTTATTATTTTTAAGTTTTATTATAATAATAATAATTCCTATTTGGGAAATGAAATTCATTGGATTTTATATACACTGTAAATGTTATGTAAAATCATAATCTTTATATTCTTGCCATGATTGGTCAACCTGTAGTATTTTGTACCGCAGTGATGCTCATGAATATCCAGAAAATCCCATGTGTTTAACATGTTTGTGGTACATTGTACATTTTGGAATAAGTTTTCTCTATTTAGTTTTTAAAAAAAGTGTGGTTACCTGTGCTTTGTCACATGGTTGGCAAATCATAGCACATGAAGTGGAAATATGTGAAGGTCAGCTTCTGCTCAAGCCGTCTTTCTGTTGAATTCATTCAGTATAGTTAATCAATTATAGCTTTAATCGATTATACAGGTTACTTGTTCTTTTGTTGGTCAAATAACTGGCTCTTTTAATTTGAATAACTGAATTTTTCGATTCAGAATCCATTCACACTTATATTATTTAGGTAAACATATGAAGATTAAATGGACTAAAATGATGACTTCCTTATGCCAAAGACTTTGCAGGAAATACAAACTGTTTGCATCTTCTGAAAAGCGCTTGCAAAATACTCTTGTTTATCCTGTACAACGTCACAAAAAGCATTGCTGCTGCTTTGTGTCTTTGAGAGTGTGTGTGTGTGTGTGTGTGTGTGTGTGTGTGTGTGTGTGTGTGTG
>JAQMYL010000039.1:13680935-13691756 GCA_030014365.1 Clarias pachynema | reverse complement strand
AAAAAATAGGCAATAATAATAATAAAAAATGCATTTCTCTAGGGAAATGTTATATCGCAAGAAATATCGTTATCGCATATTTTCCTAATATCGTGCAGCCCTAGTTTTGATTGTTTTTAAATGCAAAAATATGATTATGGTGATGGAAATTGGTAATATTAGTAATATTTTTGGGTGGCTGGAACAGATTATCTGCATTTACATTATTTCCTATGGGGAAAAAAGCATTTTCCTAAAGGATAGACTATCAGAAGTGTACACATTCTCACACTGGATGTGAAGCCAAACCGAATATAAACATTAACGTAAACATGATTTACTGTCCTGTGTGAGAAAGTTTAGATTAATATGTGTATAGTGTGTCTCCTTGTTTCACTGTTTTGTTGTGGTTGCTATGCTGTACATACGAACAACTTTAAACCATGTGCTTTGTTATTGTCCAGAATGGACAGTGTACAGCACATGCCCTAACCAAACACATGAGAAACTCCACTGCTGAGGTGCCTGGTGTCAAAGATAGATCACCAGCGGCCCAGAAAATATATCGTAAGCATTCTGCTCCAGGTAGCTCCAGATTGCAACTACCTACACGCGTTATAAATTTCATGGTTGAACACCATATTATAAGAGTTAAAAAGAGCTCTTTCGTACCTTTCATAAGACAGCAGCCAATCTACAGTCGAGAATGGGACCACAGAAGATTTGTTTAAAAATATATATATATAATCTGAATTTAAAGTTCTGTTTCTGGTTAAAATGATCCCCCTGCCCACTCTCCCAGTCTGCTAAAGTCTATTTTATTGCAATCTATCATTTTTTCTAGTTTAGAGACACATTTATAGGTTCATTCAATCAGAATTTTTTGTAAATTAATAAATGTATTCATGAAACAAGGTAATGCAATTTAAATAAAATAAACCATAGCAATTTGTTATTTAGTTTTAAGTTTCAGTTATTTAAGACATTTTTGCGTTGTTCATGATTCAAGAATATTTTTTTCTATACCCATTTTCTTTATTTTTGTTCAAAATATTCAGAGAAGCAAAATCAATGATGAACCCAGTATTTATCAGTCGAATTGAATCATGAAAGGAGTGTATTGTTGAAGCTATATAAATAATATAGTTATTTATAGGCACAGGTGTGAATCAAAATAACTTCCGCTTCCACCTCCGCGAAAGTCTTTTTCCTGTTTACTCATTTACATCTTTGCTCCGTAAACTTTGCCTTGTATGAAGGTTTGTGGTCGGCACCATATGCAAATCATTTATTTCATGTATGCACCTGGTAATTTATGGGTGCATGGCTTTCATCATGTGCACACGAGTACAAAAAAAATGAAAGACACTTTCTAAAATGTGTAAATCCTTCAGGAATGTTTATTTGGTTTGGCTTATATAGACATTTACACACAGATTTATTAAAAGGTTGATAATTGAGGCCCAATGTCAGATAACTCAGCTATTTCTCAACATTGATTTTTCACCTAAAGCTGTTGTCGGAAGAAGAACAAACATTTGCAATTAGTAATTATATTGTTGGATTCCTTCTGGAAAAACATTACACTCATGGCATCATTTTAAGATGTATTTTTATTTTATGTTTTATTTTCTTTTTCTTTTTACTAAATAGCAGTTGCTTTTGCTCAGGATTTGTGTATACTTGTATACCATGAATTGAAAATGCAGTAGTATTTATTAAAGTTACTGTGTATATATACAGTATAGAGTCCTTCAGTATAGTTTCTCCCCCTTTAATTAATTAAATTAGTTTTTTTATTATATTACAAATATCACACTCCCTCTATATGCTTTAAAGTATGAGTAGCAATAGGGATGACATGTCCCTATTGCAGGATGACATGTCCCTATTGCAGGATGACATGACGTATATAATACTTGAAATTGCAGTGATATACAGTACATATTACAACATCTATGTGGCCACGTTAATACTTTTAATGTCCTACACAATCTGCATATGTTGCTCCTAGTGCTGCATGATATAATGAAAAAAAAAAAAAAAACACATTTGGTTTATTTTGACACATTGTGATTATAATCTATACTGCACTATTTAATTATTAATGTACCGTTATGTCTTGAAATGTATTTATTGATAACAAATAAAGCCACAAATTATCTCATTAAAACAGTGTTTATCACCTCAAAATTATATAAAAGGAAAATTATTGACAAACTCTTCATAAATTCCTAACTATGCTTATATTACTTGTAATAAATTGCAGGTTTTGAAAATTAAATTAACTGCACAGGTTCATATTGTGATTTTGATTTTTATGCAATTAATTGTGCAGAACTAGTTGCATACTAATCAGAGATTTGGATTGTTCTAATAATTGTGATCAGTCAATAGTCACACTAGTCTATAAAGTGTTAAGAAAAAAGTTGAATTCAAAAGTTAATGCTGGTAAAATTAATGTGCCGTTAAATTGTACTCTAAATTACCCTGTTATTTCTCAGTAGATGCTTCGTTTAAACCATTTATATCTGATAATGGTGGCTCCACAAATAATCGCAGCGTGAAGTTTCTCATGCCTCAGAGGCCTACAGAATGCCAGGGCACCAAGTCAAAAGCCTCTGCGCATCACCAGTTTGCTAAAAGCTTGTTTGTCAGGTCTATCCCGTCCTCCTCCAGAGAACATGTGAAATTAGCGTTCATAGTGTGTCATTAGACCTGGTTTCTAAAAAGCATCGTTCTATCTCCATCGTATCCTGAGGAACAGCAGGATTCAGGATCCGAACATCACAAGAACCTTTCATGTGCCTGGCATTTAATCTTGGTGAATGGCAAGCAACACCTAAAATAGATCTCCTGCTCCTGCTGGGCTTGTGATGCTGCAAATCAAGCTCAAAGATCATATTCATTCATGGCAGACCTTATCCTGAGCGTGTGATTCGGACCTCTGGGGATATATTTTTGTTTATTGAGTTTTCCAAAAACTTCTTTGTGACTTTTTTTTTTTTTCCCTTTTCTTTTTCAGGTGCTGGGGAATCAGGGAAGAGCACAATAGTTAAACAGATGAAGTGAGTCTTTTTGTTCATTTTTGGACTTGTGTAATGTAGGGATTGAATATTTGCTTCTAACCTAGAAAAATGCATTTAAATGGTAGGTAGTACATTGAATAGTTACATATCACAGTTTAAATTGCAGTTATAGTGTGGTAAAATAATCGCAATATAAATTTTTGACCAAATCTTGCAGCTTTATTATTATTTTTGTAACTTTCAGATTATATGTTCCAGACATTTTGACCACCAAAATAAAAACTTAAAGACTGTAAATCTGCTACTTACAGATTAGTTTAGTCCCATTGCTGCCGTCGTTTCCTTCTCTCTCTTATCTCTTATACTTTCAGTCCTGTCTTTTTGCAGGAAGATCGTTTATGTTGTTACTTATTGCACTGTAAATAGTCATTATATAGTCAGTATTATTAAAGAGACTTTACAGTTACATTGTTGCAATTCATGAGGTAGATTCACAGTAAGTAAATAACGACCATATTATAGAGATTAAATCATCATGTAAACAACATGTAAACAAATTCCTTTCAGGATCATCCATGAAGACGGCTACTCTGAAGAGGAGTGCAAGCAGTACAAGGTGGTGGTGTACAGCAACACGATCCAGTCAATCATTGCCATCATCAGGGCTATGGGCCGTTTAAAGATTGACTTTGGTGACCCAGCAAGAGCTGTGAGTCTCTTGTTTACTCAAATCAAAAATGTTGTTGATGCAGGGTGTATTGCATTTTGACATTGTGTTTGGTCTCCAGGACGACGCCCGGCAGTTGTTTGTGCTGGCTGGGACAGCGGAGGAAGGGGTCATGACCCTTGAGTTGGCTGGGGTTATCCGCAGACTGTGGAGGGATAACGGAGTTCAGAGCTGCTTTGCCAGATCGCGAGAGTATCAACTGAATGACTCGGCCGCCTAGTAAGAGCACATTTTTGAAGGCAGAAAAAGAAAAAGCACTGCTGTGATCAGATATATGAATGAGTCTGTTTCTTATCCTACTATCTTAAAGAGCAATGGTATTCAAGATATATAAAATATGCAATGGGCTACTGTAGCCGCATAAAATTACTAACATGACTGTTAGCTTTTAATACTTAACATCGAGTGATTCATTCATGGCTGTAAATGAGACGCATCACTGTGAACTGGTTGTGGTTTGTTTGACAGTGAAGATTCACATTACCACTTCAGAAGCTGTAAACATCTGTTTTGCACCTGAAGCTGAGAATAAATGCATACTTCTCTCCAGTCACTTTGGGTAAACAAGAAAAAAAAAAAGGCCTTCACTTCACTAATTAGACCGTGGAAGTGAAAGTAAAGAAATGATCAAATCTATGAATGCATGTGTTGTCCACGAGCTGTCTTTACATACATGCATATAATTGGCCACAGCACAGGATCTGCTACAGAAACCAAAAAGAATCATGTTTAGAAAATGTAGGTCATTCCTGATGTAGTATAATACTTATCATAAAGAAAGAAGCTACTGATGACTTATAAACTTAGCAGACAATAATAATAATGGTAAGTGGCATCCAACAGTAACAGTTGATTTTGGGATTTGTTGTTATTTTTTAGAACAGCAGCAGACAGAACAGGAAGTCTCAATTTATTCTCTTGAGACCCCAATGTCCTCATGAGGACATGACATTTTCTCCCAACTACACTGTCAAATAAATAAATAAATAAATAAATAAAATTATTTTATTTTTTAAATATTGTATACTATATATACAGGGTGGGTGAAAAGTAACTAGGCAGTAAAGTTGTTAATAGAGTCCATATTTCTAATACTGATTTATTGCAACAAATTGTACATGTACTGCCTCCAAGTCCTCCAGTGTGCAAGGCTTTATCCCTTACACCTCCTCCTTTGCGTAGCCACACAGGAAAAAAAATCACATGGAGTAATATCTGGACTTCTTGGAGGCCATGGACTTCATGAGGTCCGTGTCGTTCCAGCCAATGACCTGGAAAATGCTGAAGGACTCACTGGAGGACTTGGAGGCATGGATTCAGGAGGTTCTCAGCAATAGCCGTAACAATGTCCTTCAGAAGTCTGCATTTCATCCCCAGTCATTTGAGGAAACTGGTTGATGCCAACGGTGCCTACGTTCACTCACTCACTCACTCACTCATCTTCTATATTACTTTATCCTGTATTCAGGGTCGCGGGGGGCCTGGAGCCTATCCCAGGAGGCTTAGGGCATGAGGCAGGGTACACCCTGGACAGGGTGCCAATCCATCGCAGGGCACACACACATACACACACTCATTCACACACTACGGGCAATTTGGAAACGCCAATTAGCCTAACCTGCATTCCTTTGGACGGTGGGAGGAAACCGGAGGACCCGGAGGAAACCCTCCAAGCACGATGTCTTCGTTGAAATTAATAAAGTGCATGTTCAATTTGATTCAATGTGGACTGTATTACCATTTTTTTATGGCAAGTTATATTTCACCCTCTCAGTATATACAATATAAAATTTGTTTTGGGGAAGCATATTTTCATCTTAAAGTATATAATGAGTATATAGTATAGTGTGTGTGTGTATGTATGAAATGCACACTAAAACTACTTTATTGGGATTCTTTTCAAAGGTAAAGGGCAGGTTAATTTGTTTTAGTTTTACTTTACTAATTATTTTTATATGCATATTTTTGGGTTGCGGAACGAATCATCTGAGTTTCCATTATTTCTTATGGGGGAATTTTTTTTGATACATGAGTGATTTTATATACAAGCATGCTTCCTGAACGAATTATGCTCGCAATCCAAGTGTATATATAAAGTATATATTTTCATATTAAAGTAAAACAAAAAAAAAGAGCTGGATGTAGAATTCAGATTTTTGTTGCATTTGGCTTTTCTTGCTTTCTTGCTTTTATTTAGATTCATTATTTAGGCGTGTTGTGTTAATAGTGGACCTGCTGTAGTTAATAACTGGCTTTCTGTTAAGTCAGAAGTGCTGCAGTGTGGTTTTATTTGAAATCACAGCCATATCATGCTTCCTATCTTAAAGGAAAAAATGTCAGTTTGCAAGACTTGAAAGTTAAGTGGTTTTGCTTGGCTTCATAAGAGACGATTACTTACTGGTGAAAGGGGATTTCACTGCCGAGGATCTGGAATGGGAATCTGTATATTTGACTTTACTTGTTGAGACTCGCTTCTGTAGTAAGAAGTTCCTTGCGTTGTCTGGGACAAGCTCCGTCTTGCTTCTCTGATTCCTGAGTGAATGCTCCTGAATGAATTTTTAGGCCCATGAGAATCCAGCTAACTCCTGTGAGCTTTCCAAGCTGCATTCCAGGCCTGTTCTCTTTCCCTTTTCACTGTGACTCACCCCCATTTGTTTTTCTGGTTTGAAGATTCCAGTAGTTTCCAGTGATAATAATTAGAGGAGATCAGGTCTAACCACCAACTCCATTTATTTATTTATTTATATTTCCAAGCCAAGTTAATGTCAGAAATGTTATTGAAAGTGTATTGTAAAAGCAGGAGCTGTTTTACACAGCACATTCTGTACTCTGGCATTATATCAGCGGCGCTTTGGTCTGTGGTGACGATGAAATGAGGCGATATGAACTCATCGCCCAAACTCAGGCAGTTTTTTCTGTTTTACATATCAGATTGAGAAAATTTAGATTTGAGCTTATAGCTTTGTATAAATATATGTACGCAAGTCTATATTTTTTATCTTTTTCGTTTGTTTTTATATGTTGTCTTGGGTACTGAGTAAATAATTTTTATCAAAGGAAAATTCAAGGTCTCTTTTCTGTCTAATAAAGCACTGAACAGAACTCCTGTGTGTATGCTGAGCACACACATTGACACTTCTGTCAGCCGATGTCTTATAGTAATAATTAAAAATAACTAATAATAATATTAGTAGTAGTAATAGTAGTAATATTATCATTATTGTTGTTGTTACTGTTTATTACAGTTTTTACCAATATAGAGTACCATTTTGAGTATACTTGAGTATAACATCTATGTTTGAAAGATGAGCAATATGGAGTTTTATATTTGATTCAGAATTTATTTTTTTCATTTCTGATGAACTCTGTAAACTCTCCAGCACATTACACTTGTTTAGATGGTTGCAAAACAGACACTGTGTTCTGGGTGTAATGATACCTGATGGCAAACTGTTGTAAACTTGAATGTAAATTCAGAAACGTGAAAACGCTGATGGGTAGAAAAAGTGAGGGTAAGCCTTGTGCTCTTCTTTTCATGCACACATCAAATACCTTTCCTTCCTTAGACCTAATAAAGCAGATGAAATTTATTATTTGCCAATTTTCACATAAATATTTAAGGTTCTAAATAAATCTTCAACTATTTCATTGACCGGCTTAAATTGACCGAATTAAGTTCAATTCCAGACATTAATTCAAATTGATTCAGCAACATTTTCAGTGTCTATGGGTTGACTCAATAAAACTGATATATTATCAGTCTTGTGTGTGTTTAAATGTGAGAGTATGGGGTAAAACTCAGCATTGGACATTTACAATAGAATGGAAATGGAAGTGATTTTTGGGTTCGTATTTGGGCTGGATTTGTTATTCCACGTGGCCTTGTATAATCTAGCTTTTCATGTCTGGAAAGATGTGTTTCTCCCAGTATTCTAAGTTATGTACAGTGGTTTTTGCCAGAGAGAATATGTGTGAGTAAATATAAAATGGTATTTCCGGAAGCCTTTTGGAAAGAGTCCACTACTAGGTGACGCGGGGTAGTTGATTGAGGTTGTTTGATGGTTGTGCAAGAGCTCCAACAGGCCTTAGCATGAGAAGTGGAATTCTTTTGGTCCTTATCTTCCAGCCATGCTGCAGATTTCTCCAGGCTGGATAAAGTGCCTTATAACATTGGGCTTCTATTTGGTATTTTGTCCTGGGGAAACTTGGCACTGGGCTTTGTTGTTAAATGGGTTCAAGGTTGCTTGACCCTGCATGATGTTATGTGCTCCGGTTGTGTGTCTCTTTATGGCTATACTGTAACATATTTCAAAGTAAGCATTCATAAATGCAGGTGAACTAACCTAGTCACCTGAAACAATCATCTTTTTTTTTGTCTGGGGCTTTAGTTTTTATTCAGGTCCCCACTAGATGAGTAAGGAAAAGAACCCAAAAAAAAGGCAAATATGAACTGTGCTTCCTATTGACAAATAAAACCTTTAATTTGGCATGTATATTTGGCATGTTTTAAAATTTTTGTCATATCTGTATTCGTATTTCAGGGATATGACACCTCAGTGTTGCAACTATTGACCTTCTAGAGTCACAACAGCATAAGGCTGAAATACCGTTAATGGACATGAGTACCCTGGGTATATTCGTTGATTACGTACAGGGTGTATTTCAGAGCCAAAAAAAATAACATAAATCTTACTAGATGATTAACTGATTTACCAACCAGTTTATTTGATGCTTTGTCACACAGATAAAAGAGAAGCTTTTCTTTTCTGCTGATTGTTTTCATATTCATCATGTTTTGTTGGTCTTTGCAACTTTTTCAAAGAAGGAAAAAAAAAAGTGTGAAAATAGTTGAAGAAAGTAATAAGGATATTAATTTGCAAATGTTTGATTTATCATCAGAACATGATTAACAGTTATCTCAGATGTGATTGCTCTTGTGGTGGTGTTTAGTAGTGTTGGCAGTTCTAGTGTTGCAAATGAAGAGAAGAGACTGAGACATATTCTTTTCTTTATGCTTTATAAAGTGATGTGCAGATAACGTTAACTTATCCTGCCATTCCAAACTTTCTAATTAATAGCTAAATGTTCTGGGGTTGAATCCCAGTTAGCATAAAATGGAAAGCTAGTGAACTGTGTACAATCCCTATGTACAGGGTGTACAATCCTTTATTCCACACACCAAGTAGTGCTCTTAGTCAGGGTTTAGAGAGGGATTTGGGAGTCAACCTTGTTGGATGCTAGTTTGTAATCTTTGTAGCTCACATTAGCCGTTGAAAGTGTTTTCGTGGTGGGTTTTGACACTAGCCAGTAAGGAAACGGCCCTTTCGCCATCCAGAAGTGGGCGGGACCATGGTGGACAGACGTTATGTCTTGTGCAAAAGACATAAGCCAGGCTCTTAAATAATATCTTTTACATGTGATGTGACAAGAGGAATCAGTGTTCATATGTTGAGATTTTCTCCAATAAATAGCCATAAATGCATTAGGTTCCATTAAACTTTTATAAAGTTTCTAGCTAACTGTCTCATTTTTACATTGTTACCTAGCATTTTTTAAAACCTATGCTGTTTCCAGGCAACTGAAACACAGGACATGCCACATGGGGTAGCTAATAAATGAATAACTTATCCACCCTTGATGATTATGATGATGATATAATTGCAGTTGTGTGTTGCTGAAAGTCTACATGTAATGGAAGCCTAAGTTTATATTTTGAATAAACATTTCTGCTATGTCTCTGTCTGTCGTAGTTATCTGAATGATCTGGAGAGGATATCCCAACAGGGCTACATGCCCACACAACAAGATGTGCTGAGGACTCGAGTCAAGACCACAGGCATTGTGGAAACTCACTTTACCTTTAAAGAGCTCTACTTCAAGTTAGTTGATCTTTTCACTTTTCACACAAATAATAACCCTTTTTACGACTTGTACCTCATGGTAACTGATATCCATTATATATGTGTGTGTGTGTGTGTGTGTGTGTGTGTGTGTGTGTGTGCAGGATGTTTGATGTGGGAGGCCAGCGCTCAGAGAGGAAGAAATGGATTCACTGTTTTGAGGGTGTCACGGCTATTATCTTCTGCGTAGCACTGAGTGATTATGACTTAGTGCTGGCCGAGGATGAGGAGATGGTGCGCTTGCTACTTTCTGTCCATGTTATAAACATTTAAAAAAACATGTAGCAATATGTAGAAAATACTGAGATATTTACTTGTCTAAGTAAGTCTAATTATAACTTTGCATATGCTTTTAATTTCTAAAAAAAACTCCACTCCATGAAAGTCTATTGATCCCTAATGCAGAATTTAAAACGATTGTAGGAACTAAATCTTGCTCAGTCTTGCACACATGAACTCCTTTATGTTAATATGCTCCCTGTGTGGGTCATTTACATAATATTATTCTATTGCTGCAATAAATAATTAAATAATTGGTCTCTTGAAGATTTGTCAGTAAGCATTATACCCCCTATTTATCTTCCAGGAAGAAATCGGTCATCGCTTAAATGACAAATAGCACAGTTATAAATTTTGCAAGAATGTCATGTAGGACTTCTTGTCTCAAGTTACGCAATATCTTGTGTTTGTGTTCACAGAACCGTATGCATGAGAGCATGAAGCTGTTCGACAGCATCTGCAACAACAAGTGGTTCACCGACACCTCCATCATCCTTTTCCTCAATAAGAAGGACCTGTTTGAGGAGAAGATCAAGAAGAGTCCTCTCACTATCTGTTACCCTGAATACTTAGGTGAGAAGAGACATTTAAATCATCTGTTTTTCAAACCATTGTATGAATTATTTTACAGATTTTACAATCATCCTGTAGGTAATAATGCCAAGCTGCAGTTAAATAAAAAATGACTGGGATGCTATGGTAAGAAAATGATAGATGACAGTTAATTATTTTCTAGGGATGTAACGGTATCAAAACTTCACGGTACGGTAATACCTCGGTATGAATGGTACGGTATTTATTGAATCATTTACAGGAAAAACAAAACTAATTTTATTAAACAGTTTACATGAACACTGAACATATCAATGGCATACAAATTAGCCATCTGTCTGTAAACTTTGAAACA
>JAQMYL010000039.1:13665706-13679239 GCA_030014365.1 Clarias pachynema | reverse complement strand
CTGGAGGTCATGAATGCATGAACTGGCTTTTCTGCATCAGATACGGATAAAATGTTCCTAAGCTTGGCAATATTTCTTGGTGGAAAAAGGCTGTTTTTGTAACATTGGAAATATTTACCATGTTTATTTACCACAGAATGCACGGTTTAGACAGTGTTCATATCGTTAACGTCGATTCTCAACATGGATTCCAGGCACAAAGATTGCTGCAGATTCCTGGAAAAGGAGACGATTTGCTCGCATAATGCAGGCACAGTTCTTGGCAGGTCTTCACAGTTGAACACACTCTCCTTTAACATTCCCCACCAGTAGGCATCAGGTGGTGTAAGATCAGGGGAATGGAACGGTTATGCGAAGGAATTGTTTTGCCACCTGTTTTTTAAACTCGGCCCCTATTCACGACCACTTCCGTATAAGCAGAAGTAATACTCAACTGGCGATTTTCCTTTATCAAGAGACCCATTTCCAACAACAAATGCACAACACAACTTCCTTTTCACTACTGGGAACACGTGTATCTGGAGCAATAAGCCGATGACAAATGCATATGCACGTCCGAGATGCTGAGTTTGGGTTCTGTATTGTTGGCACATACAGTATTAGAATAAGTGTATCAATATAAATCTGTTATTCGAATTACAGCCAGAACAACCTTTTAAGCTGATGCTATAGGGAAAAAAAACACACACACACACACACTCTGACCAATCAGGATTGAGAATTTAAAAGCACTGTGGTGTACTGGTGTGCGGTATTGACTTGCAGAAGAGATTATATCAAAATAAACAGGAACCATTTCTGAATTCTTAGAAGGCTCTAAGAAAGATTGTCAAAGAAGGTTTCCCTACTTAATTTATGTAATTTATTTAATTTTAATACAATCTAATGTGATGATTTCACTTTTTACATTTTTGAGAGTATTTAGAGTTTAGTCGTTACTGTTTTTCCCAGATATTAATTTAATCTTTGGTTACTTTAAACTGTAGACATTCTCCAGTATGACTAGTTTACTGTATGTGCCAGATAAGCACAGCTAGTGGAACTGCATAACAGTGTGCGTTACAGATCAAAGGTTTGACCTGCTGTCCACGCAATGATTACTAAAATCAAAGAAATAGTTTAAAGCTTGATAAATTCAATTAAAACAAAAGGTGGCTGGCTACCCATGGTACTGTTTCAACAGTGGATGTCATTCAGTGGTACCAGGGCTTTCACTGTGCTGTGGAAAAATAGCTGCATCTGCTATTCATCATCCTCATCTTAGAATAGAAGTGTGTAAGGAAGACGGTTTAACTTTTCACTTCATCTTTGTAAACATCAATGATTTATTTATTATAGTTTATTAAAATGTCTTGAATGCATTTGTAAATACACTTTTAAGTCTGTTAAGAGTGACATAATTCATATTGTGTACTAGCCTTAGAAAATATTTGCCTGTGCAAACTAACCATATTTAAAGATGTATGTTTTATTGTTTCAATTATCAGTTTCACTTATCAAAGGAGTTATGGTTGGAATAGAGATTCTAGAAGTTCTAGAGATACTCAGGGAAAGAAATCAGACACAAGCTAAAACATAATGCAGCAGTGTTCTTCATGATTAACAAATCTGACTGATATGAGATTTTAGTCGCTGTAAATATTTCATGTCATTACTCATTGTACCCATTTGCATGATTATACATCGTCTCTCTCGCCGCGACACTGACTGCGAGCTCCTGGGCATATTTTTTCAGGTTCTAACACGTACGAAGAGGCCGCAGCTTTCATCCAGTGTCAGTTTGAAGATCTAAACAGGCGAAAGGATACCAAGGAGGTATACACCCACTTTACCTGTGCCACCGATACCAAGAACGTGCAGTTCGTCTTTGATGCAGTCACTGATGTCATCATCAAGAACAACCTGATCGAGTGTGGACTCTACTGAAAGAGCATGTTTCATTGCCAAGGTAGGCTCAACAGTTAGCTTAAATGGGTAATGTCCCCTTTTAAATGTAACCAAATTTATATAGTAAAAAAGCACTTAATTTTTATGCTACCACAAATAATAGTGAAATAGTTAATGAGAGAGGTTTTTAATCCCATGTCTACCCCAAGGAACTTGAACATATCCTTCCTCCTCATGTGGACACTTGAACCTACTCTGAGCTTCCTCAAACACTGTTTGACAAACTCCCACTTTCACTTGTTTGTGTTTGTTCAAAATATTTCCCCAAAATATGCCCAAAATATTTCTCAATTAATTATTGTTTTGTTTAATCAAAACCTAATTTGTTTAACGGACAAAGCAGATAATAAAAATAAAAGAAAGAAGTAAAGATGCAGCAATCGATCCGCCAATGACTAGACAGTTTTCAGCTTGATCATCCATGATTGATCGATCAGTGCTGAATTTGTGTCAGTCAAATTTACAGGCTCCCAAGTGGCACAAGAGAAAAACGCTCCCCCTGTTTTCTAGAGATAATAAGTTTGAATCCCAGCTAAATGTGGAAAGCAGATTGGTCATGTTCTTGTGGAGGAAGGAGCAAATTGGGGGGGGGGGGGGGGTTAGTTTTAAGATTAGTTTGATTGGGAGAGGTCTATAAACCTCTGCAGTTTTGGAGAAAATTTAAGTTATTTAATGATCAGTGTTTTATCACAAACAGACACGTAAATTTTACTTTGAAGTAAAGTTACAAAACTGTTTGCATATGCCGTCAATTATGATTTCAGAAAAAAAAGAAAATCTTCAATCAGCAGGTCAGACATAAAGAAATTGAAAGTCAGGAATTAACAATTTCTCCAATGAGCATCATATCTTCCATCCTACCAATGCTTGGTAAAACTCTGCTTATGGGGAGGTACATTTCCTATAAGGAGGTACAACTCTCCCGTCCGTGCAAGAGTAAAAACAAAACGCCGTCTCCCGTCCGCGCGAGAGTAAAAACAAAACGCCGTCTCCCGGGAGGAACCAAAAGGACTTATCCGATCCTGCTCCCCCTCATTCAGACACTTTTAACCAAGCCTGAGAGTAAAAACCGCTGTCTCCCATTAGTGTGAAAGTAAAAACCACTCTCCCGATAGTGTGAGACTAAAAAAACACTCTTCCATCTGTGTAAGAGTAAAACCCTCTTCTCCTGAATGTGTCTCTGACATCTAGCTCGATTTTTATTTATTTTTTTTCCCCTTGCGGTAGTTCCAACATTAAATGAGTTTGTTCTATATGATGAATTGTTGCACTCTTAAAATAACGTGTATATTTAACTCAATGTACTTTATTGCAGTACAAGAAAAATCCTCTAAAAATCAGTTCATCAAACACTGTCTGTAGTTTCAGTATAGCTCTGACAGCCCTGTAGGGACTATACATCTCTACAAGGATATAGAGCTCATCACAGAATTTAAATGACTCTCTCCTGTCCTCATTTCTGTCACTCGTTGTAGTGGGACTAACGAGCAACACCTCATGGGATGGATCACATTGTCACTGCCTGTAGTGGATTCCAGTCAGTGGAGGAAAGTGACAAGACACACAGAGCTGCTACCACACTGCGCATACTCCGTAGTTCTTACTGTGCATTTTGGAGAAACTCTAAACTTCTTTATTGGTGGTATTATTTTACGTCTGTCTTTACTTCTCAGACATATTTGAGAGAGGTCAAGATAGATGAATGTTTCCTGTCCATGTCGAAACTACAGTCGATTCAAGTTGCTGTATGATTGATTGGTAATTCTTTTGGCTGTTACAGAAAATAACATAGTTCTATGCACACACAGAATCCTAAAAGGTTGAGATGCATCTTGCCAAAAGAGGAGTTTCTGCCTGTTATCCGCTACATAACTGTGATTTCTTAGGCAAGCAGTTTTTTTCCCTAGCCTCTCTCATTAGGGTTGTAGGTAAGTTATTGGTATTCAAATTCTTTTGAGTCCTGTATCTTTCACATGACCATGGTTTAGTGAAAACGAGACGATGAAGGTGTTCAAATAAGTAGAACATTTTCAATCAACTTATCTGTAGCTGTTTGGTTTTCAAGTCATAAAGTTGACATAGATTGTAGTTGGTTCATGGTAAAGTACATGGTACAGTCAGTAACTAAATATTTCAGCCTATTTCTTCTATCTTTCTCTATTTTTTACTGTAGACCACTACATAACTTTTTTTTTTTTTTTTTTTCAGTACACTTGTGTATAATTATTATTGATTGAAAACTCATGACTGCATGCTAATGGAACTAATGAGTGGGTCAAGAACACTTTTGTAACAAATGTTGTAGAAATTGTGACATTCCTGCATGGAAGCTGAACTTACATTCACTGCTTGGTATGTTGAAGATTTCATTGCTGGAACTTAAAAAAAAAAAAGAAAGAAAGTAGATGTGCTTTAATCTTTGGCAGGTATACTTCAATTGTGTAAATACACATGTTTATTTTTACATAAATCTTTAACAGTTTTTTTGTTTTTTAATAAATGCTCATTTACAAAAATATCCAAATGTCTGAAATCTACAGTGTTGATCTTTACTTTTAATAGTGACAGACAAAAAAAAAAAAAAAACACTTGTTTGTCAGGTTGATCTGATTTAGGTCACACATTTCTACTTTTTATTTGCATAATGAAACATATGGAAATGGTAAACCTTTGAGTTAGTTTTCACTGGCAACCTACTGCTAAAATCTATAATTTTATTGTAGCCCAGGCTGTAAAGTGTATAATACTTGTTAAGATCTTATTATTAAGGGCTGTTGGATGTACTATGTTAATCCTGTGGATTTCTCTTTTATAAAAGAAAGCGACATCATTGTGGCCTACTTTGTAATTTGTACTGGTTTAATTGTCTAACATGTTTCATGTTACCCGGTTAGGCTTGACTTTTGAATTTTACACAGTGTTATGCAGTGTATAAAAATATTACTATTCATATCCAGCAACGTCTCATTTTACAGGTCAATTTATGCCTCTTCTTCTTGTATAACTTTTTTGTTTCCTGCTTGAAGACAGTTTAAAAAAAAAAAATTGTCTTCTTTTTTCTGTACTGGGTCACTAAAACCTATTAAAACACACCCAAACTGAATCATAAACTTGTTTCAAGATGTCTTTACTTCGTAAACAAGATATATATATATAATTGGCCTACATTACATACATCTGTTACTGCTAAACTATGGAAGTACTTGAATTTTCTGTATGCCAGATGCGAAACCTACCACTGAGCCGCCAATGCGCCTTACTACCAATATAATGAAAAGTATTCTAGTTATTTATTTCGTTCACTGACCCTCTTTCTTCGAGCAACAGTGAATGGAAAAAAATGCCTGTCTACATGATCAAAATAAAAAGAGAAAAACCATTGTGCCTCATATTGCCCTTAAATTTGACTATTGAGTATTTTATTTTAAGATTTTATTTATATATGGGACATCTCAAATGCTTTTTTTTTCTTGACCATCAGGAGTTCCTTGTTTTAAGGGCTTTCAATTCTACAACTAATAAAAGTAAGTGCAAATTTTGTTTGCCCCCCCCCCCCCTTCTCTGACCTGAAAAATAATTTGATCTGTGACAAAAACGTGTAATATGATTCAACCCGTGATCAGTTGCACCTCTTATTAGAATATCTAGATTATATTGAAATACTTGTTGGTTAAAGCAAGGATGATTACACACTATTGCAATTATATATTATTATTATAATGTTTCATGCAGAATGCAATCATGGTGGTTAATTAAAGAATATCATTTTGTGTTTATTATGATGACACCAGAAACCAGTGGAATTGATGCATTTTTATTGCATGTTCCTACAATTTTTATACAGAACATCTTCACAGAATAACAAAATTCCAAACCACAGAATGCTAAATTGTCTTGGTAATGTTTTTTTTTATTTTTTATAATTAGATATTTGGTTATCTCTTATATAAACATATTAGTGGAAACGCTTATTTCTCTGAAAAAATTATTTACTTGCCTACTCACTTAGTCTTATTTTCAGTTAACCCCCCTATAATATTTGAACTATAGGGAGAACAATTTACATTTCATACATTATACAGCATGCTAATCCGATTAAAAAAAAAAACTTTTACAAGAAAGTCCTATAAACTGTATATAAACCAAATTAATTACATTTCTAATCAAAGTGTAATGGGTGTTTAACATACTGTATTAGCCTTTTAAATCAAAGAGAAAATAAATCTCTTCCCAGTGTGTACCAGCAACTTCAACCTGAAAACAGCACATTTTCTTTCCTTAAAAATAGAAGTTCTAAAACTGATTGCATCACATTTAGCTTTATACTGGAAAGACTGGAATCTTGCCTTTGGATGGAGCCTTCAATGTCCAGTATGCTGATTATTTATGAAGGGCATCTGACTTCTCGCAGATGTGACTATCATCATGCACTCTCTTGAGTCTTCAGAATCATTTGTGGGTGGGGCAAACTTTCTGGACAGAGTAGACGTTCATTTTTATTGTTTAGACATGTACCTTTCTGTATACCACACTGTTGTAAAATCCTTCTAATTAATCAGAAAGGTGTTGGTTAATTTTGTATACTGTACATATAATGTCAGTGTCAGTTATGGCAGGTTTATTAGACAATCTATGCAAAGATTGCTGCTTATATGAACAAGAGTGATTTAAAAATAATGAGTAACAGTATATGATATACTGTACTAAGGTTTTTTTGAGAATACATTTATTTATCATTTTTCTCCGGTGACAGTACATTGTACCAGTGTACCAGTCAGGCATAAAGCCATTCCCTTAAGTTTTTCAAGGCAGGAAAGCCTTCAAGACTAAATAAGCTTGAATTAAAATAATAATAAATAAATTCAAATAAAAAAAAGGCTGTCATGTCAATTAAATTTTGTATGCTTTTCGGTGATTGGTGACATTAAAAAATAATCAGATTTGTAACTATGCTTTATTTTATGTTGGGCAACATAAAAACACTCCATTCATCAATTAATTATTTTCCTGTAACATCAAATTCCTGTCATGTTTCCTTTCTTACTTCTTACATTCACCTACCTGAGAAATGTGGTCATTTTGTTTTAGAACAGACCACAATCCTTAAGGTTTTCTTTGATGATGATGTCTGTCACAGCATTGAACACGATTTCCACGTTTTTTGTGTCGGTGGCACAGGTCATGTGCGAGTAGATTTCTTTTTCCCCTTTTTTCATGTTCAGCTCCTCAAACTGTTTCTTGATGTAAAGGCTGGCGTCATCATACGTGTTTGAACCTACAGTGGAACGGACAAGTTCTGAGCTTATGTGTGAATCTGTTGAATTGTTGTACTGTAATTGCTATCAGTATGTTTTGCATGCCTCCAGGATCCTCTTAAGAAACTCTTAGCCTGACGTGGCTAATGCATTATACATTATTTAAAACTATCAGAAACTGGCATAAGGCGGCACGGTGGTGTAATGGTTAGCACTGTCACCTCCAAGCACCTCCAGGGTGCGGGTTCGATTCTCGGCTAGGGTCAATTCCCGTGTGTGTGTGCATGTAGTTTGCATGTTTTCCCTGTACTTGGTGGGTTTCCTCCGGGTACTCCGGTTTCCTCCCCCAGTCCAAAGACATGCAGATTAGGCTAATTGGTGTTCCCAAATTGCCCGTAGTGTGTGAATGAGCGCGTGTATGTGTGTGTGCCCTGCACCTTGTCACCCTGTCCAGGGTGTACCCTGCCTCGTGCCCTAAGTCTCCCTGAATACGGGATAAAGTGTTATAGACGATGAGTGAGTGAGTGAGAAATAGTGCCGAAAGGCGTAAACTTACCATTATATTCAGGAAAGCAGATGCTGAGGTGAACTTTCTGGATCTTCACCTCAAAGAGATCTTTCTTGTTGAGGAAAAGCACGATAGAAGTTTTTGCGAAGAACCTGTGGTTGCAGATGCTGTTGAATAGATGAAGACTTTCATGCATACGATTCTGAAAAGTAAGTAACGAAAAAAGAAATTAGGGGTATACTGTAAACTCACCGTCCACTATATTAAGGAGAGCTGTACATTTATATCTTCAAACTGTTATCAGCCAATCATGTGGCAGAAGCACAATGCAGATGTGATGCAGATACACAAAAAGCTTTGGTTAGTGTTTACATCAGACATGCGAGTGCTTGTTGGTATCTAGAAGACATATCAGACATAAGCAGTATCTGAAACACTCAAACTCACATGGCTGGCACAAAAATCATGCCCTGAGAGGTCACACAAGACTGAAGACCTCTATCTCCATGATTTTATGCACTGCACTATGGTCACTGTTGGTTGCTCAGCTAACTGCACAAATGTACCATTGCTTCTACTAAAGTGAATGGAAAGTGTATGTGATATTTTTCCCTGTAAACCTTTTCAGGTGGAAGCTTTTCAGTTGCATGGAATGTCCACTGTGTGAGCACATGCCCAGTGCGACGGTGATGCCTAAAGTGTGATGAGGGACCGAACAGCCCCAGCTTAATCAACTCCCTGAAATAGGTTGCTTTGGGCTGCTTCCGAGCTAATTTTACTTTACTTATAGTGTGTAATAATTGATGCATTCGCTGACACCCTGACCTGAGATCTGGAGCAAAATGTACCCACCACTTCATCATCCTCTACCAACACCATGTCGTATGCGCTCAGCGCTCCACAGAAGATAATGCAGGTCACTCCCTCAAAACAGTGGATCCATTTTTTCCTCTCTGACCTTTGGCCCCCTACATCGAACATCCTGAAATGGAAAGAAGAGGAATGTCTTATTCAATAACAGTGATTTGTGTTACTTGAGAGTGCAGAACATGAAGTATGAATTTCTGATCGGGGATGACCGGCTCACCTAAAGTGAAGCTCTTTGCAGGAAAACTGTTCTTCAATGATACCAGTGGTTTTGACTCTAGACCTCAGTACATCCTGCTCTGATGGGACGTAATCAGCACCACAGATTCTGTCCATGTCACTCAGGTAACTGTGAAATGTACATCTGAGTTAAGTGAAAAAAGCATGAACTGAAGTTGAAGGTATTCTTCCTAATCATCACTTTTGTCTTCTCAGTCCTTCTATGAATAATATATGTTCTTTCTTGCCAAAAGCGGAGACCACATCTCTATTAACCCTGCCATCAAATCCCAAAATTTCATTTGACTTAGACTTCTTGCTTATCAAAATGTACAGTAAGATGCTTATGTCCATGCTTAGTGCTCACCAAAGTCAGGCCTCAAGTCAGTCATCTTTATACACTCTCTCTGTTATTGCATGGCTCATGTTCACAGCCTTTGTGTTTCAGTATCTTATAAAGTATTAATTATATATGCACTAATGTGACTAGGCATAAATTCAGGATGGATAATAGCATAAATCTTAATCATTACTTTTTAATGTATTTGGTCTATATAAGGATGAATGAACGAAAACCATCATGCATTGCACTTACTAGCCAGCAGAGTCGTTGAGCTGATACTCAGCTGCTCTTTCATAGGCAGCCTGCACACCTGAGTCCTTCCACAGACTTTTAATGACATCTGCTAACTCCTTGGGCATTGTGCCATCCTCAGTTGAGTCCGCTAAGTTTTGCAGTTTCTGACCGTCTTCCTGTATCGTGAACGAAAAACTTTTAATACAATTTGTGACATCTTTCTATGCAAAATCAGTACCATAAGGTACTAATTAAAAAAATGTTTTTTAATTGTGTCCACTTTAAACATGCAAGTGGATTCTGCAGGTTGTCAATTATCATTTATGCAACTGGATACAGTTCAGGCATGCAGCAAATTACAATGTTTTCTTTGACTCTTTATGTGTATTTGGGTTGAGATGCAGACCTGTGATGCTGGTGATCCATAGTTAATGCCAAGCATTTCCATGCCTCTGATGAGTGCTAGTGCAGACTGTAGGATGTTACCATAGATGATGGCTTTAAATGCAATTTGTTCTTCCTTAGTGTAGCCACCTTGATGGAGAATTCTGTAAAAGAACAAATATGAGCATGACCTTGGTGTCCAGTGGACAGCGGCAGTGTCACATCATGTATCTGACATGAAATCCTAATCGAACTGCCTACATTCTTTAACTATATTATTCAAGCATTGTATGTAAATACAATGCCTTTGTGTTTCTTCTTACTTCATTTGCTTTACAATGGTGCTTTTGCCTGATTCGCCAGCACCTACAAGCAGAGAAAAACACATAAGTAAATGTACACATATATTTCGGCTTGTAATTAAGCTATAATTTTTGTTAATTTTTTTTATTTTTGTCTTTAAATCTATTTTTTTTTAGAGATGTGATGCTAGATGGTAACAGTTTAAAGTTCATCATGAACTTAAACATTAAGCCTGTAAATGCTAATAGTGTTCGGTCAATAGGAAGGCTTGCTAACCTACTTTAATAATTGACCTAATTGGATTTAGAAAATCTACTTAGATGAGACCACTGACATTCTGACTCTTTTGGGTGCCTATGTCAGGTCAGGTTAGCGACAGCAATTACTGTTTACTTTTACAGTAAACAAAAGTGAAGATGCAAGAACTTGCGTCATCGCTGGTACAGCTCAAATTGCTGCAAATTGCTCAATGACTTAGTTTACTACAGTATACAGTTTAACAATGGAATAACTTCTCACTACCTAATGTGCACACAATTTCTTATATATTTTTTATTCTTATTCTAATTTAAATTCTCTATATGTATTTCATTAAAATAAATATCACTTGTTCAGTGTCAGACCAGTGTCATTGATGTCTTTCTTCTATGTGTATCAATGACTCGACAACCCATTAGCACACCCACAGATAGGCAAACAGACCTTCAATTTATGTTGGTTAGAGGAGCATGGCATAACCCAGGTAAATAGTTTTAGTATAATAAACATAATGGACATCATTGGACATTGTGTTAATGAACCAACAAGCAGTTTTTAAGGACTTTTAATTATGGATAGTAATGCAAAAAAAAAAAAAGTAAAAGTTCTCTTGTGCTTTATACAAGAATCTTGAGAGAAGGGTTAACCAACAACTTACTGTAAGAAGATCTTGGCTTAAATCATTAAAGCAATTGGATTCTGTTCCTACTTCTAGCATGCTGTTGGCCTTCAGGATATGATGTCTTAAGCAGACATCCATGTGCAGCACTTATAAATTCATAGTCATAAGATAAATTCACAAATGGCTTGAAATACTCTGGATAACTGTTGGTGCATTTTATAGACTTATGATGATTATCTGACCATAACAAACTGAAATTAGTTAAACCTTTAATTGATCATTTTATGTGGTTGATGCTTCAGATTGCTTTCTCATGTTGTTACTTATCTTAGAGCTATAGGTACTTAAAAGATTAAATTTCAGAAGTATAGAACCATATTGGTCAACAATAGTGTGATTGTAGGCATAATACTAGTTAGAAACAGATCATAATATATCTTGATGTAATTAAAAAATGTCTTTTAAAATGACATATGGTTGTCATTAAGTTCTCACTGAAAGCAGATTGGACTGCTTACAAAACATTTAAGCCCCAATCTGTGTCACTGGAGCATCATTTCGCCAGGTTTCAGCAAGGCATACAAGCATGCTTGTTTTTAGTTGTTCTTCAATAAAATTCTTACATGGTCCAGGACTAAGATCAGGCTTGTGCTAAGAATAAAGGCATCATCTTAATTAATCCTTAAAACCTTTCTGAATAATTTATTTCATTTTTTTCATTAATTTAATCAGACATATCATATAAGCCTGTAAATAAGTAAATATATTCAATGTTATAATTATTAGGTTTAATGCAACACAGTTCAATGAAATCAGCCCTCACTTAATTGCTCTTATGTGAAAATGTTGCTTGATGTTTGATAAGGACAATGCCACAATTTGAAGTCTTACCATAAAGAGATTAAGCTCTCTGTATAAGCAAAAAATGTGTGCTTCCTGTCAGTGTGTGGATTATTATAGAATCTTTAAAAAAAAATGTTAGCTACTGCCAACTAATCTTTTTGATCTCTTACAGCAGTAACTTCCTGTGAAATCACAGACTTAATGGACATTAAAGTGACACAGCCTTACTCTTTACTACCCAAGCGTAAAGCCCTTACCCAGCAGCAGCAGCTTGACGGTTCTCGCCTCCTTATCTGCATCTTCTTGTAGCTGCTTTTCCAGCTCTTTGGACCTTCTGGCCATTTCCTTGTCCTCAGCACTTGCTCCACTGCCCATGTCTCTTCCTGTTTCCCTTCCCTACCAAATTCCTCTGTTTTGTGGACAACAACAATAACAAAAAAATTGAAGAAAAAAAAGTCCTCTTGATCACCTGTCAAAGAAAAGATCCTGCAAAGTCTTTGTCACCTGCCTTAGGTGTGGTTGACTACCTCTGACTCTTTGTCAATATTCAGATGGAAAGTGTTGGAACCACAGAGAGAACTGAAGGTCTATAAGATCTAATACTTATCTGTCAGGCCTAATGCTTCCGTTCAGGATTGGGAGGGTTTTACTGACCTTTCTCTCTGAACCAGCCAATCCAATTAGCTTGGCAACTAGGACGAGGCTTCAAAACAAAGGAAAACTATGATACAATATATATATATATACATATATATATATATATATATATATATTTTTTTTTTTTTTTTTTTAATAGTATTGGTTAAAGGTTGCTTTTAATAAGCTGTCATTGTCCACATTAACAGAAACAGCATTACCATTGCACTTTCATGCATTTAAACATGATAAAAATTGTAAATAAAACGTGATCTTTTTTTCCAATCTTCAGGTGTCCAGTTTCAGTAAACCTCTGGCCACTCTGGCCTTAGATTCCTTTTCCTTGCTGACACAAATTAAACCCAAAGTGGTCAACCGCCTCAACAGTCAACATGTTCTGCATTGTACCCTGGGTACCCAGAGGAAACTTACCAAACATGGGGAGAACATGCAAACTCCACACACAGACCAAGGAAGGAATCCAATCCTCGAAGGTCCGTGAAGGTGCAAGGCCACACTGCTAACCACTACGCCACTGTGCCTCCCCTACTTTAATTTGCTAAAAGAAATCTACCAAATTCTCATCCCTGACCAATTAGCTATAACATTAAAACCACTGACAGGTGAAATAAATAACATTATCCCATTACAATAGCACTGGTCAAGAGGTGGGATTTATTGAGCAAGTGAGTGGTGAGTTCGTTGGGTCGAACCAGAAATGTGTAATTATTGTACGAGTTTGGCATGGTGTGATCACTAGATGACTGGGATAGAGCACAACCAAATCGGAGGGCTTGTCCTTGGAGAAGAAAGAAAGGGCACATGGATGCACTATTTTCAGTGCCAGTGGCTTCTTTTAGCAGGATAATGTGCCCTGCCACACTTGTTAAGGAAGGGTTTAAAGAACATGGCAACATGTTCAAGGTGTTTGGTTGTCTTTCAAATTCCCTCTCAATCCGATCAGTAGTGATGGGAAGTTTGAATCATTTTAGTGACTCGGTTCTTTGAATCTCGTTCATCAAAATGAACGAATCTTCTTTTGAGTCATTTCGTTCATTTCGTTCTTTTGATCAGAAATAAATTAAAATGTTGCGTTTTCAATAAAAATACACCC
>JAQMYL010000039.1:13631841-13642751 GCA_030014365.1 Clarias pachynema | reverse complement strand
TGTGTGTGTGTGTGTGTGTGTGTGTGTGTGTGTCTGTGTGTGTGTGTCTGTGTGTGTGTGTCTGTGTGTGTGTGTGTCTGTGTCTGTGTGTGTGTGTGTCTGTGTGCCCTGTGATGGATTGGCACCCTGGATACAGGATTAAGCGGTAATGGCAATGAGTGAGTGAGTGTGTAATTGAAATGTACTGGATCCCACACCTTCATTCTGTGCACTTCAAAGTAACACATAAATATTTTAGTTATTAATAAAAAATACAATAAATAAAAGCAGGGACAAAAGTATTACATGTAAAATACACAGTAATGTGCAAAAGTCTTGATCCACTCCTCATTTCCTCATATTAACTTTTAGCTAAATTATGTACTGTAGATTAAGCAACCTCAGTTCCCATCTCATCTGTTCCAGCCTCTCAGCACTCAGCATCACTAGTATACTAATCACTGACCTGATCATCTGTCATCATGTGCACCTGTTTCTCACTGGTTCATGCCTTAAGTTAGATTTATTGTTATAGTTGCAGTCAAAAACTCTTTATTAATTTAATAATAAGTTTCTTATGTTTTTTTAAACAATTTTACAAATTCTAATATACACCTAACAAGCTAGCCCTCCCTGCCCCGCCCTTTCCCCCAGGTTCCCTTCACAGACCTGCTGGATGCTGCTAAGTGTGTAGTCAAGGCTCTGTTCATCAGAGAGAAGTATATGGCTCTATCTATGCAGAGCTTTAGCAGGACGACTGCTCGATACTTGACTGAGCTTGGGGACAGACCTCTGGACCTGAAGGCATACCAGGAGATGCCCGAGACCTCTATAACTACAGGCAAGTTTTTAAAAATATGCATAAATACAGTATGTAGAAAGTAAGAAAACAAGGAAATATATTTGGAAATATTTGAAAAAAATTACAAAGGACCTCATTGTGGTTTTTATGTATTGAATATTTCCCACAGGTGCTACAGTCCATCCACCAGTCTCAGAGACACACCCATATGAAGGATTAGACCCAACTAGCATGCCACCTGACATGGGATACAGCTGCAAGATGATAGATGGTGTTGTACATGTGTTTACCAATAAGAGCAATATGGAAAAGTGAGAATACTTATACTGTCATTTACGCAGTCATTATTTTATTGGTATTAGAATGTCCTTGCACAGCTAGAGTAGTATTCATTTCTTTTAAAGAGCACTTCACAGCTATTATACAATATATACTATTTACACTAAGTCTCTTATTTTTTTTGCACCAGAGCTACAGAGTTGGATCTACCCTACCCTGATCTGCCAGAGTATATAGCTGACATGAATGTCATGATGGCCCTCATCATTAATGGACCAGTGTAAGTGATGCTCAGCCATTACGGTCAATGCAGGGTCAAGGATCGCAATGCTGATTGTGTTGTACTGAAGGTGTAATACTGATTCATTGCCACTCAAAATTGCTATACATTTATCAGTTGTTGTTTGGTGCCCTTGAAAGTCTATAAAGAAATTGGTTTCTAAAACACTTCGTTAGGTTAAAACGGATCATTTGATTCTCTGGAACTTTGGTGTAGTTTCAAGGAGTATTTCATTCCTGTTTGTTCGGTTGCCAACAGAAAATCATTTTGTTACCGGAGGCTGCAGTACCTGAGCTCCAAGTTTCAGATGCATATCCTCCTAAATGAAATGAAGGAGTTGGCAGCTCAGAAGAAAGTTCCTCATCGGGATTTTTACAACATACGCAAAGTAAACTTCTGGATCTTTCGGTCTGAATAATAATGCTGCATGCCTAGAAAGTATTTATGCCTTTAAAATTCACCAACACCAATATGTTCATATCAGCACATTTTAAACACTGTATTAATACAAGTACTTTCATGCCTACTTTTTCCCTCTTGTCTCAGGTGGACACGCATATCCACGCTTCATCCTGCATGAATCAGAAACACCTACTACGCTTTATCAAGAGGGCCATGAAGAAGTACCCTAAGGAGATTGTACATGTGGAGAAAGGCCGGGAGCAGACACTCATGGAGGTTTTTGAGAGTATGAATCTGACAGCTTTCGACCTCAGCGTGGACACACTAGACATGCATGCGGTAAGAAAGTCTGTTTTTCAAGCATGCTGAAGAGCAGGACTTGATCCATAACTCATCTGCATCAGTAAGGACTGTACCATCAGATGACAGCTGTTGATTAATTTTCTTCTTCCTGTTGGCTCAGGATCGAAACACTTTCCATCGCTTTGACAAATTCAACTCCAAGTACAACCCAATTGGAGAGTCAATTCTCCGGGAGATCTTTATTAAAACAGACAACCATATTGAAGGGAAATACTTTGGACACATTATCAAGGTATATTTTAAAGCTTTACAGTACAGCCTATACCATAATTATATGTGTTTATTGTTTTGACTCTATGCTTTAGCACAATTTCAACATAAACCAACCACTATAAGCTATAGTTTAAATGAACATTAAGATCATCTCAATTAAGAGAGGATTTACAGTATGTCTGTGTCAGGTGTATCGGGTAGGAGTCGGGATCAACTGCAGTATTATGGAGTTAGTAACTTAAGTACATGTTCTAAACATGACAGTTTTGTTTAATATTGCATGAAGTCTGTTATGTATGGTCCCTAAAAATGCAGGACAACCAAATTGGTTTCAAATAAGCATGTTTCAAAGACTCACCTTATGACTGTTTCTCCATTATAAAGACATACATACTGTATAAAGACTGAGTGATATTTTGTCTCCTTGCAGCCTGTATAAATGATTCGCTCATTCCCTACTTTGTATTTCAGGAGGTGATGGAGGATCTCGAGGAAAGTAAATATCAGAATGTCGAGCTGCGTCTCTCCATCTATGGCCGCTCCAGGGATGAGTGGGATAAACTGGCTCGGTGGGCAGTCAAGCATGGGGTCTACTCTAACAATGTGCGCTGGCTCGTCCAAGTACCTCGTCTGTTGTGAGTGCTCATGTCTACTTTCATTTTCCCGACACATTAAGTGACTTTTTAATATTACTAGGTTAATACTTTGCACTTGGGTTTTTTCCTATAAAAATGTGGAAGAAGCAGTTTAATAAAAGTGTCTCCTCTGCAGTGATGTCTATCACACTAAGAAACAGCTGAGTAATTTCCAGGAGATGTTGGAGAACATCTTCATGCCTCTGTTTGAAGTCACCATTCAGCCAAGTAGCCACCCAGAGCTGCATGTCTTCCTGCAACATGTGAGTATTTAGCTGACAGTATTTAAGGCTCGGTTTTAGGCCCAGGTTAATTCTTACAGTATTTTTTATTTATTTATTACAAAGCAAGATGTCAGTGTTACTGTATGTAACAAAATGCTGCAATGTCCATCAGGTGGTTGGGTTTGACAGCGTAGATGATGAATCCAAACCAGAGCACCACATCTTTAACCTGGACAGTCCTCTACCTGCCAACTGGATAGAGGAAGACAATCCACCTTATTCTTACTATCTCTATTACACATTTGCCAATATGACTGTGCTAAACCATCTACGCAGGTATTTCTTATATAATGTATTTTAATAAAAGTATATTCTATATTTTAGTATTCTTATATATATATACGTATATGTAAAAGTTAGAAATTTCATATTTGATTGATTTTTTATTGAAAATGTAAACACAAAAGCTGGGCCTATAAAGATTTTTCTGCAAATGTTAAAACATAATTATTTGACTATATTTCATGTGCAAAAGTTTGGACATCATTCCAGTTGGAATTAGGAATAACTCTTTAAACTTTGTCCTAACACTTAACAACCATGGGCTATTCAATGCAGCTGGCTGAGGATATGAAAAGAATTTCAGTAAACACTAGTAAATTCACAATCAAGAAACTTAAGCCGAAAACAGATTTGTTTCTACACCAGGACAATGATTCAAAGCATACGACCTACTTAAAAGAAACACAAGATAAAGCTTAACACAAAAAGTTTTACAAGCAGATCCCATCTGATCTGCTTGTAAAAAAAAATTTGTATTTCAGTAAAGAAACAACATATTGCATAACGGACCACTTTTTAGATAAAACATAATGAAGTCTCCTGGGTTTCGCATGCAAAAATAAAGCAAGTGCGAACATTAGGGTTGCCAGAAGAACTGTCACATTCTCCAAGATGCTTAAGAAATCTTACAAGATAATTTCCTTATAAAACTGTGCATATTGTTCCCAAGGCCCTGTGTACTTTTCCTATTTTTTTAGTTTACTCATCCAGTAAGCTGCATTTCTGTGGATGGAAAAGCCTCGTTGATGAGCGAGCCCAACAATGCAGAATGACCAGATTGGTTTGAGCTGTCAGAAAAGCCACAGTAATTCAGATAACCACTCTGTAGAATTGTAGTGAATGAAAAAACATCTCAGAATGCAGAACATGCTGAAACTTGAGATACATTGGATGGCGGCACAGTGACTTAGTGGTTAGCAATGTCGCCTAGCACCTCCAGGATCCGGGTTTGATTCCCACCTAGAGATCTGTGTGCATGGAGTTTATATGCTCTGCCCGTGCTTGGTTGGTTTTCTCCAGCTTCTCTGGTTTCCTCCCACAGTCCAAAGAGATGCAATTTAGGCTAATTTGTGTTCCCAAATTGCCCGTATTGTGAATGCATGTGTGAATGTTGACCGAGAAAAACTAAAAGTCCTGTCAGCCCAGAAAAGTAAGCTGAGGCTGCAGTGGGCACAGGCCAAAAGGGAAAAGATGGAGTCTCCAAAAAGGTACCCTGATTAGGCACATAGATGGTGCAGTCAAAAACTGTTCACAACAACATTCAACCATAGAGCCAATCTGCTTTATGTTAACAGTCCAGGCTAGCATAATGATGTGGGGAATGTTTTCATGCTTTCTTCTTTCCTGGGGCAATCGATAACAATCAACTATTGCTTGAATATCACAGCCTATTTGAGTATTGTTGCTGGCAGTTGCACCATGTCACAGAGTAAAAGTAACCTCAAACTGGAGCATGACAATAAGTTCTGTGTTCTTCAGTGGCTTTTCCAATCAGTCTATCTGAATCCAAAGAACCACCTTGGGGTTTGATTCAATGGGATTTTAGCATTATTAAAGTCCACCTGAATAGTCTGCCAGAACCATCTGATAAAATCATAACCACATGGACCAGAAGGAATGTTAACAACATCTTGTGAAATCAATTCCATGAACAAATGGAACTTTTCTAAAGGCCAAGGCAGGTACCCAGTATCAGCAAAATGTTCCTGATGAAGTGCTCAGTGTGTGTATATTTATAACTGCTATATTGTACATAGCAGTTTAGTTTATAAACCATGTCTCTCATATTGCTCATTATTCTTGTACAATAGCATACATACTATATGTCTAATGTTGGTGAGGTTGTACCTTCTTATACACATAAATACATAATATTATTTTCTACAGGAGCAGGAACTTCAATACATTTGTGCTGAGGCCACACTGTGGTGAAGCAGGACCAATTCACCATCTGGTGTCTGGATTCATGCTCTCAGAAAACATCTCCCATGGCCTGCTGCTCAGGAAGGTAAAATAGGACTTATTACCCAGAATGTTTAGAGAATTTTCTCTGTGATGCCTCACCTCATAAATAGGAAGCGCTAAGAATTAGTGATTGATTATTCTGTGTTGTCTCTTATCTATTTTTCATCCATCATGCTGTTTAATTCTTGATCCGGATGGACCATAAGGTGTTCGAATGTTAGAATGGGAAGGCAAAACACAGATTTACTGTATATTAGTTGCACTTGTTTTAAAATCATTTCAATGGTAACGACTAACAAATGATGCTGTAGTGTTGGACATTAAACATGAAAAAAAAATGTGGACATTTTCATGACAGGAAAGATGTATTATTATTATTATTATTATTATTTTCAAGAAGGTGCAAAATAGCTTTCTTGAGAGAATGATTGTTATAAAGTTAATGCTAGCAATATTTTACAGAGAATTAAACAAAAACTATAAATGGACGAAATGCATTCTATGTCATTCAGGAATATGTTAAAAAGGATTTTGGTTGTACAAGAGGAATAAAACACTTTGTTATAACACACATGCTGTTAAATTAAAATGGTTTCATTTACATTTTATGGTATTTGACACATAAACAAGCAAATTCAGGATAGATTATTGTACAATAACAACTGTCAGTGTGTTTTACGCTTAATATAATACACAAATCATACCACATACTGTACTTTTAACATAAAATTTCATTTTATGCACATATATATTTTATGCATTTTTCTTTATTTACATGTGATTTTTTTTATTGATTATTGACTAGTAGAAAGTATTGTATTTTGAGAAAAGACACTGGTATTTAGCATGTGTGATGTTCCCTCTAGGCTCCTGTCCTGCAGTATCTGTATTATCTGGCTCAGATCGGCATCGCCATGTCTCCTCTTAGCAACAACAGCTTGTTTCTTAGCTACCATCGCAACCCTTTGCCTGAATATCTATCTAGAGGTCTAATGGTCTCCTTATCTACTGATGATCCTCTGCAATTTCACTTCACGAAGGTCTGAATCTGCTCAATAAGCAACATCCACTTACTCACCCCAATAAAGAGCCTGCATTGGGCTATATGTTTAACCAGGAAGTACTTAAAAGTGTTTATTTGTATGTTTGTTTTCCAGGAGCCCTTAATGGAGGAGTACAGTATTGCTGCTCAGGTGTGGAAGCTGAGCTCATGTGATATGTGTGAACTGGCAAGAAACAGTGTACTAATGAGTGGCTTCTCCCACCAGGTAGTCGGCACACACAAACATTTATGTCTGGACTATGCATGGTATATTATTTGCAGGAAAGATAGACCAATTAGCAATACAATTACAATGTAAAAAATGATGTTGTGTAGATTCCGTTTGTGCCACTTGGGCAATTCTGGCCCCTTAAGGGCATGACTCTACAAGACAAGCACTCTACAAGGGCTGTGGTGTCTGGCACCAGAACAATGGCAGCGGATCCTTTGGGTGCTGTGGACGGTTGGGTGGGTACTTTATGGATCACACTTGTTGGTCTGGTGCATCTCATGGGTGCGCAATTGAACTGAGATCCAGGAAGTTTGGAGGCAGGGTCAGTGCCCTGGGCTCTTTGCCTGCTGGGCCAAGGGGACTACAGGGGGCTGTTGCACATTGGGTGTTCTAATACTTTTCAAATCATTGTTTGTAATATTTGTTTATTTGTTTTATACATTATTTTCTGCCATTAATTTCAGTGTATGCCTAATGCATTATCATTCCATAGGTGAAGAGTTATTGGCTAGGCCAGAATTACATCAAAGAAGGCCAGGAAAGCAACGACATTCGCCGGACTAATGTGCCTGACATTCGTGTGGCATATCGATTTGAGACACTATGCGAAGAGCTGAATCTGATCACACAGGCAGTGAGGAGTGAGGAACTAGAGACTATCGAGGAAGAGGCTCTATGCATGAGCACAGTGCAGAGTGTGCAATAGGAGCATGGTATAGTAGCATCAAGTAGAGCATCTGAATCGGGCTGTTTGAGGAAACTGGTAATCAATCACATCTGAGGTGATGCTTAGAGTGATAAAATGACGTTGAGTGTACTGTATCAACTTAAAAAAGGAGAGTGATCATTTAAACGTGTGCATGCCCTGTTGAATGTAAGCTAGATTACTGAACCTGTCTTCAGTACTGCCTGCAGAAACATCATTCTTGAAAGTTATGCACCTCACATTGTGAGCCAGTAGTTTGCACCAGTGGTCATCGCTCCCATCAGATATTACCAAAAAAAAAAGCCATGGCCGCAGCAAGCATGACAAAACCAATACACTGCTATGTGTTGGTGTACGTTTGTGGTGGTGTTGTTATTACTGTTTAAGACCTTATTCATAGCATTATCAATACCTGGCCTGGCACTTACTGACTGGGTGTAACTAGATTATGGGCATCAAACATGTTGTATTACGGAAAGTTTTAATGGGAAATCAATGCCATGAACAATGAATCTGTGTCAGTGCTGCTATTCGTCACAGTGTCTGATTTTAAATCAACATCTCATCTTCTATTTGTCAGTTATGATCATGCTGACTTGTACCTAGTATTTGTGTCATGTTCTGGATTATTAGCGCATTTACCCATTCAAACCATATTTTCTTTTATACATGTGTTTACTATGATAATTGTATTGAATTATTTATTGCAACTGAAAAAATGAAGTAAACTTTATTTTTGTCTTCTGTGTTATCTATATAATAAGTAATTAAGGTAATTACTGCTCTTTCATTTGTTCATTAGTTCTTAAAGTGATTCAAAGCATAAAAGCATATGTGACCATTTCTGTATTCTTCTGAATAATAAATATGTTTAAAAAAAAAAGATTATTATGCTGTACACAAGCAAACGTTAAAACTTTAAAATCATTGCTTTCCTTTTTCTGAGTTTCTAATAAGCCTATTCTAATAAGACTGGATTCAGTGTTCACATGTGGTTTATGTTGGTATGTTTATAATAATGTAATCACGTTAAGTCCAACCAAACAACTAGGTGACTGATAATAATGAATTTAATTTTAGAATAAAATTAACCAAATAAAATTAGTTTGTACTTGAAAAAAAATCTTAATCAATTTTGAAGTGCACTATACAGCATAGTACAACTGGAAAAACTACCACTGCATAAAAATACACAGTATTTGTGAACTAAATAATAATGGCCTTCAAAATACAGTGCAACAAATCATCAAAACTGTCAATATTTGCTCAAATAAATTATAAAATGTTGTGCAGAAACCAGGTTACCCATATACTGTACTGTATATATGAAGATAGGGTGATACAAAAGAAAAAAACATTGTTTAAATATATAATATAATATAATTGAATATAATATAATTTTACTGAAGAATAAAGAATTAAAATAAGGTAGCATAAAGTATTAGAAACAATGTTCAGTTCTGATGTGCTCTTAAACTGGAAATTAGAATCCTGTAAACAGCTGGAGAGTTTAGAATTCAGAATGCTGCAAATAGCTGCAGAATTTAAAATTCTGTGAAGAGTTCCATAATTTAGAATGTTATAAACAGCTGTAAAATTTAGAAAGCTACAAACAGTTACATAATTTAGAAAGATGTAAATAGTTGCAAAACTTGAATGCTGCAAACAACTTAAGAATGTAACATTTAAAATGTTGCAAGCAGTTGAATAATTTAAAATGCTGCAAACAAGTGCAGAATTTTGAATCCTGTAAATAGCTGCATAATTTAGAAAAATGTAAATAAGTGCAGAATTTAGAATTTAGAATTACCCAACCACACCCATTAACAAATCACGAAAAAAAAAAAAAAATACACAGACAATACGATTAACATGGGAGTTGCACTTGTTGAAGGGTAAAATCATCAGTCACACTTAAGGGAAACAGTGTGGAGAGTTGTTGTTTTTTTCCCTCCCTGAGTTAGGGGAATTAAAAGATACAAACATAACTGCAAATTTTCATAATAATAAAAAAATTTTCATAATCACAACCTCGGTTTATCATTACAGGTCGTGTAGGTTGCCCGAAGTGAAATGCTCGCGAGTCTTAGTGAAATGCTCGCGAGAATAGATTATTGTAAAGGCGAGTGTGTTGCCCTCTGTACAGGATCTTATGTGAATCCGCACTGTGGTTGTGTTTCTGATGCCGATTTAAGCTGGCTTACTGGGATATTAGAAGAGTAGTGGATGAGCAACGGACCCTAAAAAATATTGGGTTAAAAACAACCCAGTTTGGGTAAGTCAATATTATCTCAAAATTTCTCAGTATTTTAAAATTGCTTTAAAATATAAAGCATTAACATTACTTCCATTCTTGCTGGCTGAACAGAATTATACAAGTGCCACACAGGCCAACACAGGCTTTGAATAGTACACTTGAATAGGTGAAATTCAGAAGTTTGGTTTACCAAAAGTTGCAAAACCATTTTAGATAGCAATGATCATGTTTTGGAACTATACTCAGCATTGTTTCTTGCAAGAATAATATGGTCTATATGGTAAAAGAGAATGTGTAAACAAAGAAACACAAGCAATATAGAGAATTAAAGGTGTAATCAATGTGACATAGAAATAACATCTGATTATATTAGCTAGATTGAACTGGATCATGGAATCTATAAATACTTGACAAAAAATATGACTTTTGTTAAAGAAGTTTTAATCATTGTGTTTACACTTTCACTGTATTAACTTCAAATTAAAATTTAGACTCATTCTTCTGACACAAGTTTAAGATGATAAATACTGCAGGTTAAATACAAGATTAAAAGGCATTACATGAAACAGATTCTAACATATTTCAAATTGTATTGGGAGTATACCTTTAGTCTAATATTTATGTTTATATGATTAAGTTGTTTTTATGGGCCAACATAAAATGTTAATGCCAGCAAGTAATGTAATTTTACAAACATGGTGAAAAGTGCTGTAACTTAGTTCTGCTAATGCCAAAATCATTTAAATTAACATAACAGACACATTACTTGTATACATTCAGAAAATATCATATGTTCTTTCAATCTTAATAATTTTTTTTCTCACTTTAATGTTAAATATTATGATGGCGGGCACAGCCAGTGCTCACACATTACTAAATGTGCTAATTAAGTAATTAAGTGTGTTTGGAGAGGGGTTCTGGCTTTCTAATTCACCTCGCCTGGAGTTACAATTCGGACTCAAGTTCAAGAAAATGTCTTGCTATGATCATACAGTACATGGACGTGGGTTCATACTTTCATCTAAAGATATTTTAGATGAAATAAATATAATTTACATTAATATCGGTATTAATTAATAAGGCAAGTTAAACACTAAACTTATGTAACAATATACAGTTGTGTTCAAAATTATTCAACCCCCACTGAAATTGAGTGTTTTGGCCGGTTTGACATTGATTTTGATCATTT
>JAQMYL010000039.1:13574209-13607593 GCA_030014365.1 Clarias pachynema | reverse complement strand
TCAGATAATTTCATGTTGCAACACAAGGGAATGTATGTCTGCAAAAAAGAATGTGTAGTACTAGATGTTAAAAGCACCAAAGAATTTTACATAAATAGGTTATGTAGTCTAGTGTATGTTTCTCTACATTTGTTTACCATGACTCTAGGTGGGGAGACAGAGGATGAGATTGTCAGAGTGGACGTCCTGGAGAATCAGGCAATGGACTTCCGGAATGGATTTGTCATGCTCTGTTATCTAGACTTTGTAAGTTTTAGAGTGCTGCTGGTGTTTAAAAGTTTAAAATCATTCTTGTTAAATGCATGTGATTATAATTGTATTGACACTGAGGACTGTACGTAGAGTTGATGACTTACTGTAAGTTCAAATCATTCTCTACATCAAAATACCAATTCAGAGACACTTTACACAGCTGCTCAAGTTGACTTTTACAACAATTATTCAGACTATTAAAATGATCCAGGTATAGGTCACACCCCCTAGGATCTCAAGCAGAGGTGTCTGAATTGACCACCACCACCTTTAAAGACAGACGCCCTAAAACCAAGAATATTTGAGCTAAAGAAGCCGATTATATCTTTTTCTTCTTTACTAGGAAATAAAGTAGGACATAAAGCAGCAGAAAAAACAGGTCACATCATTATTTCTGGTAGCTTATAAAATAGAACTTTGATCAAGCACTGTGAACGAGAAATACACTGACAAAAAGCTTGAAGTTTTAGGCACTGTTGAAACCTGTAACCGAGTTGCAGCAGGTGACCGGCTAGAACAAAACTTTTTTGGTCTGCTGCAGCAACTGTTGATTTTGCACAAACTGTAATTTTAAATTGATTTTAAGGCCACTATGTGCACGGTGTAGGTTATTTAAACACACTCACACTTTAGGTACTGACTAGTTATTATTCATGAGTAAGTCAATGTGGATCCTGTTTAACATAACCCTATATCATGTCCTTTCAGGAGAGCAAAAAGCAAGGCTACGTGGATGCACTTCCTGGAATTCTGAAGCAATTCTCTGACTTTTTGGGGGAGAGGAAGTGGTTTGCTGGTGATAAGGTAAAAATTCTTACTGGAAGCAACATGCTGACTACACAAAAATGTTCTGGTCTTACACTTTACTGTAAGTGATTCGTGCTCTAGTGTAGTTAATACTGCATTCTTTTCATCTAGATCACTTTTGTGGACTTCGTAATGTATGAATTGTTGGACCAGCACCGCATGTTTGAGCCCAAATGCCTGGACAATTTCAAGAACCTTAGAGATTTGTTGGACAGATTTGAGGTTTGGGTTAAATCTAGAATCTTATTAGGGCCCAAGCACTATGACATCAGCATACTTGCACGTATACATGTCAAACTCATTACACTTCCAGATCTCATTGAGCTGAAAATTTTTTACTATTCATGTTACATTACATATGCATGGGCTCAACTAAACAAGAGATCAGATATTTTGGGTCCTTTGCAAAATGTGCACATTCATGACACCACTATTAAATACACATATACACACACTACACACACTATATACCCACTACACATCCAACACATCCTACATACACACACTACACATTGTGTCCACACACTACACAAACGATGACCGGCCCAAGCACCTGCGCCATCGCCACCCGGGCGCACCAGAAAGATGAGTCCAGCCATGACTATGTATTAAACTTATGCCAGTGACCTCAGCCGTAGCATGCTCAAAAGAGGTCTTAGGGTGCTCAAAAGGCACATAGATTGTGCGGTGCACCCGGGCAGCGTGGTCTTTTTGGAGGTCTTATCATGCTCAAAAAGCACACAGGTTGTGTGGTGTGTCCGGGTGGCAATGGCACAGGTGCTTGGGCCCGCTCACAACTATTCACAACTATTTTCTGAAACTTTTGAAAGTTACTATTTAATGTTTGCATGAAAACCCATAAAATATTAAATACTTAATAAAATGGAATATAAAATAATGAATGAAAGAATGTTGATTAACGTGCCATCCTGTTATTCTGTCTAAGGCGCTTGAGAAGATATCAGCGTACATGAAGTCAAACAGATTCATGAAAACACCTGTAAACAACAAGATGGCGAAGTGGGGAAACAAGAAGGAATGAAGCAGCGTCATGTTTTTTGATGTGATGGTACTCTGAAGTACAGCAACTGTAGGTGATGATAATGGAGTTTTTGCCAAACAATGTTTTAAATCACGTTTAAAAGCACTAACAGCATAGTTTCAAGACGCTGTAATAAAACAAAATTAGGCCAACCTATTTTGGAAAGGATATTAAGAAAGGTACAAGCAAAGCACTTACATTTAAATTTCAATTGTGTAAATCAGAAAAGATGCCTTGTTTAAAATTTGTATGCTTTTTTTGTACTAATTTTGAAGAGTGACAAATTGTTCACTTTTCCTATTTTCACTCAATAAAAACTGTGAGATTTTTGTTTACTGCCATTTATTGTTGTTTACTCATGCAAGAATTGTGTTTAATGAAAATCCACTTTTATTTGAATAGGTGAAATTCAGAATTTTGGTTTATCAGAAATTGCAAAACCATTTTAGATAGCAATGATCATGTTTTAACTATATTCGACATCCTTTCTTGCAAGAATATATTCCAGTTTATAATGTAAAGGAGCATACAGTATATACATACAAAGAGTCACAAGTAATATGGAGAATTAAAACAATGATAAATGTATCACAGGAATAGCATCTGATTATAAGAGCTAGATTAAACTGGATCATAGAGTCCATAAATATTTGACTGTAAATATGACCGTTGTTTAATATGTTTTAATCATTGTGTATACACTTTCACTATTAACGTATTATTAATATTAATATAATTAATATTAACATTAAAATTTAGACTCGTTCTTCTGACACAAGTGTTAGATGATAAATACTGTAGGTTAAATACAGGATCAAGAAGGTATCATATGAAACATTCTTACATTTCAAATTGTGTTGGGCATATAACTTCAGTTGATATTTATGTTTAGATTATTAAGTGTTTTTATGAACCAACACAAGATGTTAATGCCAGCAGGTAATCACTGCGTAGTTCTAGTGAATGAATCCGTCAACCAGCATCCTCCTTTCACCAGAGCTTGTTTAGCGGCCATTGTAGTGATTATATTCTGCTTCACTTGCAAGCTGCAGAAACACGCACATGTACTTACATATAGTGAAAAAAACAGTGCAAATATTCAAAGATAAATGTATAAACAAATACATTTATAAGTTACTGCACTGGTGAATTATTCGAGTTCCTTCGGCAAGCAAAGGTTTTGATTAAACAATATGTGTTTTTGTGCATGTGCACGTTTATACATACTGCCACAGATGATTTAACGGCCTGCAGTTGGAAGAAAACGCGACCTCCTTCTTCAGGACACACAGCTCGTATATCCTCACGCCTCATCCCCAAAAGCAATGCTCCATTCATCATACCCAAGTTCCGTACTGTCCTATACACACAAAATTCACACTTGTAAAACTCAAGCAAGATACGTGTGTTTTATAGCATTGTGTTATAGCTGATTATGGTGCCAGTGCTTTAACCAATCCTGTGTGTTGCAATCCTGTTCTACAGAGCACCTGAAGGTTCTGTACTTTGCTCCCTTGAAAAACAGCGGAAGACAGTTTATAGGCAGTAGCAGTGAGTAAAATGAATATGAAGTTAAAATGAGTAGTTTATTGAGCAGTTCTGCTCATGTAGCTGTAGCCACTAGGATTCGATGTTTTACAGACGGTATAACGTATAACTAGCACATCTGTGGAACACTTCAATTCATATTTAAATAATGTCTGCTTTACTTGCTTCTTAATGTGGTTTTGACCAAAATGATAACAACAGCTTAATGACAATTTAACATGTTTAAAATACATTTATAAAGAAATTGTATTAATTACTTCACTGTTAATCTACATTTATATGTACTGAATGCACACACTATTATATAATAGTGAGGATGGAGGGTGAGGTTATGGCACAAAAACAATAATTTTCTTATTATGACATTCAATTAACCAATGATTTAGTTTATTAAGTTTTAAATACGTAATTTTGAAAATCTCTAATTCATTTTACATATACAAAAGGGGAATTTAAAAAAGACATGTCTGTACATACTGTAGTCGCTGGTCCCTTTAGTAGCCATGCCTGTACTGATAACTTTTGCAGTTATCTAATCAGTTAATCATGTGGTAGTAGTGCAGTCCATAATATCACACATTTACAAAATGCATTCAAATCTTACGTGGAATGATGTGAAAAGACGAAAGCTCTGCAGGGAGAAATGCCTTGTTGATGAGAGAAGTCAGAGGAGAATGGGCTGTATCTGCTCGCTTTTATGAGCCGCACTGCTGCCACATGATTAACTACTGCAATTGGATAACTGTATAAATAAACAGAGCTACAGGTGTTCCTATTGTAGTTTGTATGTGTGTGTATAGTATATAGACATAGTATCCTGTATTTACATGTGCACATGTTTTAGGCCCAAATTTCGTGCCCAATTCAGCATGAAGATGCCCCTGCGCAAAGTGAGCTCCGTTAAAACATGATTTGCCAAGGATGGAGTGGAGGAGCTTTGACCTCAACCCCACTGAAAACCTTTGGAATCAACTGGAATGCACCAGGCCTCCATATACTATACCTAATGAGGCTGTATCTAACATTTTTTTTTATTTGATTCAATTCAATTATTTATTTATATTGCATTTTTTTGCAATGTTCCTTGTCTTACAGCAGCTTAACAGAATCAAAAAGAAAATTTGAGAAATTTGTATGATCAAACTGATCAGATTTGAACTAATGAGAACGCTGATTGTGACGGTGACAGGGAACAACTCCCTGACATGGCAATAAGAAGAAACCTTGATAAGGAACCAGACTTAACAGGGAACTCATCCTCATTTAGGTGATAACGGATAGCAGGGACGGATTTGCAGTCATACTGTGTCATAGGAAGTTGGAAGTTCAGTATAACAGGAGACGTGTTTAAGTTAATCTAGAGTCCACTTTCTTTATTTCAAGCTCAGGCACAAATCTATTGTGTTTTCAGTGTTTTATTTCAAATTAAATAAAGTCTAAATACTATGGTAGTGTCATAAATGCCTGTAATGTATATAAAATGTATACCAGGCTATCAGGTACTGATAATGAGTATATACTGTATATGTAGATAAAGAGGGAGTGAAGAGCTGAGCAGATACAGTACGTGTGTTATCTGACAAGGCAGTTGCAGTATTTTTTCATTAACCAGTGACAAGAGTGGGACACTCCCAAAACCTAATGAGTTGTGACAAACAGTCTAGTACCCTATTACAATATAAATGTAATCTGGCACTGAGGAGGTCCATAGGTTATTTTCTGCTGCTAAGTCATAGAAGAACACATTATTTCTCCACACCCTACTTCTTTCACAATTTTAAAACAATGCCGTAAGCGTCCCTTCAATGATGTGTGAATTTAATTCACTAATTCTATGCATCTGATAAAATAGACCACATGTTATGTCATGACCCAAGGAGGTTGTTTTTTATAAATGAAGCAGCATTCAGTCTTGCAGTAGTGTAGCTTTGTAAAATGTAGTGTTGAACAGTTAATACACAATGCTAAATGGTTCCTTACGTGTTGGAAAAGCCCTTGTACTGTAGCCAGGCTCGGACATCTTCTGGGCTGGACTTCATGTCGAGATTTGGAGGCCGATTCATTCTCTGATACAATGGTTTGATATAAAACAAAGTTAAACAGCGCTTGTGTTGTCTCTTTACTCCAGATCAAAAAGTACAGTAAATGATGGATAAAACTTCAACTTAAAATCATGAAAAAATTGACAGACTTACTGGTGGCTCTCCACCATTAATAGGCTCTAGAACATTTGGAGGCACACTACCCTCTTCACCACGATTGTTTCGCACTACCCACCACTGCCTGGATTTGTGTACCACCTGTGGGAACACATTCACAAACAATTTTTCACATACAGGTCATGGCTCTTAGATTTTATCTTAGCAAATATGGTTAACAAAACAATGTGGTTTTTGTAGAAAGACATTAATGTATTTATATATAAAAATAAGCATATCCATTAGATCTTATTTGTCAGCCATAGCATCAACATCACCACCAGGAGAACTCAACCCCTTTGGTTGTCAACTACACACCAGTAAACTGGTGACAGAATCATGGGTACACAAGGCTCAACCATCCCTACAGGGACCAAAGACCGCTGATCCCATAGAAAAATCCAGAGAAAGACAAATCACAGAAAAAAAGTCAATGATGATCGAGCACCTATGAGATATAAGAGACAAACAAGTTCGATCCACAGAGGCCCTTCCCAGCAATCCACTGCACCCAAAGGTTTCTTGGTGCCAAACACCACATCACACTCCCAGAAGTCATGCGGAGCCATGCCCCGAGGGACCAGGGAGCTTCCCTGGTTAATGCAGATCATTTTATGGCTGATTGGTATAAAGCTTTTAGACATTGTCACATAGTAACCTATACAGAAATCTGACTTTTGACCTAGAGCTTTGACCTTATGAGCAACAAATTAACATGGCTAAAAGACTATTTAAGGAAGAAACCTTCAGAGAAACCGCCCTTATTGTCTAAACATGCATCCTCTTTAGGAGACGAATTTTGCTAATTATTTTATACAGTCAGCAAAAAAAAAAAAAAGAAAATAGTAGGAGCTGTGTTGGAAATATACAGGTTTGTACAGTAAGTAATAGTCAATAGGAATGAAAAAATCAAGTATGTAATGTATGACTTTTCAGCAGTAGATCTTACCTGCACCACATCACCTTTCATTACACTTAGCTCCTGACGGTTTCGGGCTGTAAAATTGTACATCACCCTCATGGAAAGCAGAGGTTCTCCTGAGCTACAGGCAAAAAAAACAACATAGACTGGGTAACAAATAATAGCTTTATAGATTCATAATTTTGCCTCTAATGCTTCTGAATGTATGTTATTTAGTTTATCTGTATAGGGCTTTACCCAGTAGACACTCACAGAACATATTTTTAGAATTGTGGTTAAAAGCACAGGACAGTTCTTATGCCCTTATGTATGAAATCATATTTCATTTGTTTGGTATGAAAATTCGACTTCTAAAACAACTCAATGATTGTGGGGTTTAAATTGATTACTGTATGATTCAGATGGCAACATTATCAACTTCACACAGAATGATCAGTTGTACCAGCAGTATCATTACACTGTGTGTATTTACCGTTCAGGAGGAGCGCCAAAAGGCCTGTTATCCTGGAATGGAAAGTAAACAGCTTGTGTCAACAATGTCATCATTAAACTACAACCATTTAATACACGTTACATAGAGTGATGGGAACTAAGTATTTGGACACTTCTGTTTTCAATTTAATATACCCCCAAAAATGTCTATGTGTCAAAATTATACTCATAATGTCTTTTAATTGTGCTGGCACTGGTGGCTCAGTGGTAGGTGTTTCGGTTGCTACTGTATGTGAAAGGCCTGAGTTCGATTCCCAGCCAGTGCCCAAACCCCAGCCACTGAATGCAGTGCCGGTCAGCCAAAAGACCAACAATGTCTTTCAATTGTATAAATATGAACAAAACAGTATGTATTGGTAAAAGAAAGAAATATTAGTACTTTGTTGCTTTGAGATGTCTTCAGTAAGTAATTGGAGTTTTGATGCATTTTGGATCAATTCTGGGAAAATTCACAAGGATACAAAAGTCCCTCAGATGGACTCAAAACTTCAATTAATAGTCAAGGGACTGGCTAGTCAATGCAATCACCACACATTTTTTTTTTTTTTTTTTTTAGAAATCAGGTCTTGGATATTTTGGCTGTATTTGGGTCATTGTCTTGTTGAAATCTTCTCATCAGATTCAGTTCCTTGGTTTAAACTTTAAAGCATTAAGGTGTCCCAATACATCATTCCATTCATGTTTCCTTCAATATAATGCCCAAAGTTGCCCAATTGCAGAGAAGCAGCCCCGTATCATTCCACTACCATCTGTACCTTACAGTGGGGTTGAAGTTTTTGATATCATATGGATTTATATATTTCCAAAGAGTTCTATTATTGCTTAATAATTGTATGTGCTTCTTTACTAGCAGAGGAGTTGCTTATAATCGTGCGGGTGTATAAATTGAGAGGATTTCATATCTTGACCGCTGTGGGTTACAGTAGTGAAAAGGAAATAAAGAAGTGAAAAGGACCTAAAATATTGTTTAAAAGAGAAGTACTAAGTGGAAAGAAATGAGGAACTGAGAAGAGAAGGAAGTAGAAATTATTGTGAGAGATGAAGATAAGGCTACAACTGAACTGAAACAAGCGTAGGGACAGAAGCAAGGGGCGATGTGGTTCAAGTCAGGACAGGGATATATATCTGCTGTAGTTCCAGTTGGACTTCATGGTATGACTTTATTCTCTGTTCATATAAATTCCGATGCATCATAACACCACTTCACTAAGTAAAATGACATTTTTAATTTAAAGTAAAAAAAAAAAAAACTTAAAATAATTAATCAATGTATGAATGCTATGGTTGAAAAAACGCTCTGAAGAGTGTTACCTGTCCAGGTCGTTGCTGTATGTCATTCTCTGCTGGAAATCTCTGACTGTTGCTCCGTGACAATGGTTGGTTCATGGGTCCTGATTGGGGAGGAGCTGGTGCAGGTGGCTGCCAGCCATCAGAAAACTGAGGAACATATGGTGGTATCTGATCTGCATTCGGCCATTTTGATCTAGAAATGAGCAGAGTGAATCTTATAAATTGATTTTAAAAAATTACAGTGTATAACCTGTTGACCTATGACTTTTGATACTAAAGCTGTTTTCTGCTGTACTGTTAAGTACCTTCTAGGAATGTAACCAGATATGAATATATTTTTTAGAATGAATGACAGGTACCAACACTGTTGAACAGAGTGCAACACTCATGAGCATTGTGTATTAAATATGTGTGGTGTTCTGACCTGGGAAGATTCCAGGCATCTCCTAAACTGTTCCAGAGCTGATCCTCCTCTCGAGTCACTTCCTGGCTGAGGAGCTGCAGAGCTTGTTCAGTGAGAAGGGGGCACACAACTGAAGGAGCCACATTAGGAGGATACTGCATCCTCAGCTACAGTATAATATCAGTGAGAGAGAAAAAGGCTAGTTATTAACGGTACATTTTGACCTACACACAAAGAGCGTTTTCCAAATCTGGACATTTAACACTAGAAGATCATGTATCTCAGCATAAGACTGTATGTACACTTTTGAAATAAGTTTCAAATAAATTTCAATTCCATACATTGTTGTTACATGAAAATGAAGGAAGATTAAATTAAAGCGTTTAGCTGTTCCTTTACAAAGGATGTAAGCTGAATTAGTAAATACTCACAAAAGCAATGGAGGAGAAAAGACTGTGAATAAACTCAGGAGCACCTGGATTAGATAAGTGCCCTTTAAGTTTCCCCTATAGCAAGACAAAAAGATGATGTATTAGTTCCAATACACAATCTTGGATGTTGTGGTAGGATAGATACTTATTAAGACATTTATCAATTACCAGCGGTGTTCAAGTCAAACTGTATCCCAGTTGATTGCGCAGAATAGCAGAACACAATAAAAAGTAAATTGATTTCTTTATATAATGCTCTAGGGGAGGCGTGGTTTGGTATTTAAGGTGTTGGACTACTGATCAGAAGGTCGATGTTTCGAGCCCCAATGTTGCCAAGCTACCACTATTGGATCCTTGAGCAATTTCCTTCACCCCCAAGTTCAGATATAATCGGGCGTCGAGCTGGCAACACAACCTTGTACGTAACTGCCACAAAAACGATGGATATATCTCCAGGCTGGGGCGTATCCATCACCCCATGCGCCAGATAGCACATACTGGAGATGGGCCCCTATTCACCTTTCTTTTCTTTCATATAATCCCTGCTACACTTATCCCAGTGTTTTAGTAGTGCTTGGATACCATCAGGGTAGAACGTTTTCTCAGTATGCCAGAGCCATAATCGTATTGCCTGCTTTGTGTCTGAAAGTCTGGCCTCCCAAGAAGTACTTTAAATGTTGTTTAAACTTTAAACTTTGTCAAGGAAAATAATGATGAAAGATATTCATAGATTTTTCATGACAAACACAAGACTAAAAAAAAAAAGTAGTGGTGCAGGAATAAAGTCCACGCCCTATCATCCAGAAATCACGAGTTTAAATGATGGGTAATACTGTAGAGAGAGCTGATTGGTTGAGCTCTCTCAGATTGGAAGGATGGGAGGCGCTTAATGCCCTACATCAATCATGTGCATCTGTGAATCCACGCCAGCAGAAGGACAGAGCGGTCATCCAAGTGCATGAACAAGAAGTTCAAAAAGATTCAGTCGACCGGCGTGCACTCGTAGCTCAAATCACACTGTATGTGATAGCCTTCGTCCTCACTGGTTAGTAGTTGTAGCCTTGATGAGGTGTGAAATGGATCTGACTACATTTGGGAGAAAATCACGGAAAATCTATGAAAAATAATAATTTCTGAAAGCGAAAACTATGATGAAATGTTTTATATAAAAGGTTATAATACAGGGTGTTAATATGATTGGTGGTTTAAAAAGATTTTGCCACAGAAAACAAAACTGACAAAAAATCAGTGGGAAAAACACACCAATCATGAAGAGGCATTTGAAAACCAGCCACTCAGAAATGTTTGAAAAGGCAAGTTAATATTAAGATTCAAATAACAGTTAGGGAGATTAATTTAGTTAACTCTACTTTTAAAGGTTTAGCATTATTTAACTTATAGCTTTAGCTTATCATTAGTTTCGCGCGGTGGCCGTAAGTACGGTTCATCATGATTCACCACGTGTTTTGGCGCTGTGATTAGGTTTCCATCTTTCCGCATGTCGGTCCTCGCATAGTCAAACCGCATAGGTGAGATAGGGGTATAACAGCAGGAATAACAGAGAGGGGCGGGTTATCAGGGGCGGGGCCTTTAGGACGACTTTCACACACACACACACACACACACACACACACACACACACACACACACACACACAAACGGATTGGGAATGGCTGCTGTCTGGCTCACGGATTACATACATTGTCTGAATAACGGATTACATTTTTGAAAATATAACTAAATAACAGTACTTAAATGGCAGACCGAACGCGTTAGATTACTCGTTACATCAAAAAAGTAATCTAAGTACTCTAATGCATTACACCCAACACTGGTGCTCACTAACATGATAATAATAAACCCTGAGAGTGGTTGCAATTTGTATTAACTACAAGTGAATGCCATACATACAACTTTTATAGCATCAGAAATACTATTTACTACAGACTGCAGTTACTAATTAAACTAAGCTAACTCAGAAATTAATGTTAGCTGTGTGAAGCCACTTTAACTCATGCAGGAATGATTGAAGTATTAGCATCGTACGTCCAGCGACTCACAGCTGTAATGTGCTTGAAGCCTGCTGTAGCAGTCGGTTTTACACCTTCATTTATGGGAAATTTCATCACAAGTGCCAGTTTGACTTGAACACCCCTTATAAATAAATGAATAAATGAAAAAAATTATTAACTAACTAACAAAAAACGAATAAACAAAACACAGCGATATGTGCAATTGCACTGATTCTTTCTTGGAAAGAAAAGATTTGTGAAAGATTTGCGTTTTTGACTTACAATGAGATTAAAGCCATATTTAATTTTTTGAAGACAGTCCACAAATTCTTCTATAGAGGGAAGGTTTTCACCTGCACAGAAAATAAAGAGTAAAGAATTAAGAAATACCTGTGTATCACTTTGCTGGAAAAAAAAAACAATCACCTAGCCTGCACTATTGTTGCTTAACATATATCATGTTGCTTTTGCCTTGGTTTTTCTTTTTGTTTAGTTTTTTCTTCTTTCCATTCCCTTGTGCTAAAGCTGCTTGGACTTTGCCAATAAATATCTCGATGTCACCCAAAGCATGATTCAAGATTTCCTAGAGAGAAGAGATATTTAAACATATTTATAGACAGACATTTATATGAACAGACTGTACATCAAATATGAATGAGAAAAAGGCCGAAATGGTCAACTGACCACATTATTTTCAGTGTCCAAGTTGGATAGTGAAGGCTGCTGATCGGTGTGGTTTTGTCGTTCACGCATGTCTGGACTGTAATGGTTCTCCTCTTTGGATGAAAACATTGGAGGCTGGTAATCATCTGAAAAACAGAGTTTGGTAGAGAATTAAGAATGAAATCATGCATTATTTGTAAATTGAAGAGATAGTAAAAGTGCAGTGAGTTGTACAGTAACAATTTTACTCAATTTATTAAACCTGTGCTTCTGGTTTCTCAGTTCACATTCTGATTTCGTTCAGAAGTAACTGCTGCTGTACGGCAAATCACAGCCTGAATCTGTTCAGTCTAATATGTAACTTTCGCAGTGATTGTATGGCAGACACACTTTAACTCCATTTAAAACAGAAACTGACTCAATTTCTGGCAAACATTTCACATAATCTTAACTCAATTAAAATAATAAAAATAATGAAATAAATTTTAAAAAATCACTTATTCACACTTTACATGGCGAGGCTTTCTGCACAATAGGTATTATGCACAATGGGTGTATAACATTTACGGAAAGAGTCTCCATTGTCAGCACTTTGTAATAGTTTGAGTTAATACTGTTCTTAGTAATGTTTTACTGTTCTAAGGACTTCAGGACAGAGGACTTTGCATTTTCCGGTTACTCAGTAACATAAAAATCTACAGATATTTTTTATTACCTTTAAAAACAGCAAAAACAAGGATGTGAGGATATCTATTGTGTACAGTTCTCAAAACAGGAGCTAACTTTGTTCAGGGATGTTCCACAGCATTAAATGGAACAGATTCTTTGGGAACATGCTGATTATTAGGTTTTGATTACTTTTATATAGCAGCCTGCACTGTCAAGTTTTATTCATTCTTAATGTAATCTGAATAGAAAAATTATGTCTGTTGAACACCAATTCTGTACATTTACTTACAGAGTATTTCAAAGGAACCTGCAATAAGTTTTATGATTTTAACCTATCGTACTACAGGTTACATTTTCATTATATCCATTCCATCTTGAAGCCTAATTTTCATTAAGTATTACAAGGAAATCCCATTTAGGATGCTTAGAACTGCTAAATATTCAAGAACCCATAAATAACAGTTTTCATAAAAATGGTACAATGAGGAACCTGAAGGTTGTGGGTTGTCAAAGTTTCTGAATTAAAAAAAAAAGCTTGTAAATCAATCATTTTTATTATTTCATTCAAAGTGTGTCATTCAACTGACTTTCCCTCTTCTTGTATAAAACTGATACACTCAGGTTTCTAAAAAGAAATTTTTGTTATGTTTAGGCAGAGTTTTTTTTTTTTTACCATAGTCTTGATAGACATTGGAGTGAGGAGGAGGATACTCGGGTGGAGGAGGTGTGGAGTGCATTGGAGAGAGTCCAGGTTTACGGAAACCCCCAGAATAACCTTGACTTATTATGTTCTCCAGATTAGTCCTGCACAAGATGTGATACATCACAACAAGTTTTGGTTGCAGACATTATTTATATTTACTGAATATAAATTTTAAAATGATATAGCAGCATATTCTACAACACATTTTTATCTGTATATATATAAGCAATATTTTAACCGATGCAACTCTCAACTGCAGACACACATACTGTACCCGGGAGCGCTTGTCAGACAGCAGCCTACCTGATGTCAAACGGTGGCTCACTCAGAGGAAATCCTGGCCTTTCATCCCTGTTCTGGATCACACTTTCTAAATCAGCTTTCAATTCCTCTGCCTGTAATTCAGCAATGCACATAACTTTGTGTGTCAGTTTGTCAAAATCCCAGAGCATGTGCAGCAGGGGACATACTATACCTTTCAGATATTTTTCTTCTATCCTAAAAACAAAAACACTTACAAACATTGTCTATCCAGTTAGTCACTGAACAATACTAGATAACTAGATAATCCATCCGTCCATCTAGGAACCTCTTTAGTCCAACTAGGGACCGTAGGGCCAATGGTGATCATTTGTATTTATACCCATTTTCTACGATATCTAGTCAATACACACACATGCATTCACACACTACAGGCAATTTGGGAACGCCAATTAGCCTAATCTGCATGTCTTTGGACTGTGGGAGGAAACCGGAAAACCCAGAGAAAACCCACCATGCATGGGGAGAACATGCAAACTCCATGCACACAGACCCAACACGGGAATCGAACCCGGGACCTCTGGTGCAAGGCAATAGTGCTAACCACTAAGCCACCGTGCTGTCAACTAGATAATATTAGATTAATATTAGTTAATACTACATAAAACTCGTCATCTTAATATATACATTCATCTTAATATATACATTCCACCCAATTTCTCCACCAAACCTTATTCTATGGATTGCTGTTCATCCTCAGACCCTGATTATCCTAATTATCGCATAACTGTTTGGTTGGTTGGTTGACTGACCCCAAAAACTTGTACTAGCCTGACACACATTCTATCACTACTATGCCATTCTATCACTACTATGTCACTGCTGAGAGATACTGAGAAGGATTTGCTACACAAATGATATCTGGTTGAACATGATCCTATGGGGTTAATGGGCTACAGTCAGTAACTGTATCTGTACAAAGTGCAATAATATGTGATAGGTACCTAATAACCTGACAAACTCAGATCATTAGGAGAAAAAAAAAAGTAAAGTCCTAACCCCGGTTTCCTCACACTGGAACACGAAAACATTTGTAACCCTCTGGCGATTGTCCTGAGCTGTGACCATCAAGAGGGAGTCATAAACGCAGCTGTCCAAGATTGCTTTCGTCTGTGAGATACTGCCGAGAGGAAGTGAGTCCAGGAGTTCCTGCACAGTCAGCAGTTTCAAGAGGTAATGAGGAAAGATATAGAAAAGAGAAATACAGTATTTGTAAGAAACAGCGCAATTCTGACATATAACAGTGCACAATACCATTTATGACATTACTAAAAATGAAATAAAGCTTGTGCTAGGGTGACCCCTGACCTTTGTTTCCACATCACACAGCTTTAAGTGGCTGCCCTGCACCTGGAGGATCATATCCTGACCCCACACTTTCCCTCGGCTCTCCAGACTCTTCAGCTTGGTCACGCAGTCCTCAGTGCTTCTTACATCCTTTCCATTTAATTCACATGTAAACAAGTGCTAAGGGATGAATTATAAACATGTTACTTAGTAAAAACTATACAATAACAACCTTTATAGTGATAAGTATAAGAAGTAAACCTTTTAAATATTACAGTAGCTATACATGAAGGAAGGGAGAGTAAAATCACAGCAAACGTACATGGGACTTTTAGTAAATAAGTACTTTCATGTATAGATAGATATCTTCTTTATTTATCTTTATTGCTTATGTTTCCTGTTTTCTCTTGCAGTGATCAATGATTTGTGTTAGTCATGCTATGGCATGGCAGTAGAACATTCGTCTATTAGTATATTTGATCTTAAATTAACATATTATCCCAATGTATTGAATACATTAAATATGAATGATCAGAACAAGACCCAATATAGTGTAATTCTCATATACAGTTTCTTTCCTTGACCATTTTTTAATATTACATAGTATGGCGCAGTGGTGGCTCAGATGATGGAGCCTCAGGAGATTGAGGCTTTGGGCTTTTTGACTTTAACTCGGTTCCATTAACAGCTCTGTGCTTCATTTTTATTCTACCTTAACTGTGTATCTAATTTTATATATTGGTGGTACTGAGATGTAGTGGTTAGACGTCTCACCTCCAGGATCGGGGGATTGATTCCCGGCTCTGATGTACTGTATGTGTGTGTAATTTGCCTGTTCTCCCAATGCTTATTGGGTTTCCTTGCACAGCAAGTCATGCAGATCAGGCTAATTAGCATTTCCGAATTTCCCATAGTGTGTGTGATTGGGTGTGTCTATGAGCCCTGCGATGGATTGCCACCCTGACCGGGGTAGACCACGCCCTTTGATGGCGTGTCCCCTAGTTAGTTACGCACTACACTATTTCATCCCCTTTATACAGCACCAGTAATATTCAATGCAATAAATTTATTTATGAAATAATAATAATAATAATAATAATAATACATAATTTGAGGGCATTAGTCATTTTCTGTTATAATCTTTTTCCTCTTGCTGAAAAATGCAGCGTGTCATGCTTGCAAGAAAGCACAAAGTACAAAGTTCTCCATTGTGATGATACACTCGTATGGCAGCTTTAATTCTTTTACAATTCACTAACACCTGACACTCCTTAAATAAATCTTAATGCTTAACAGATTATGTGGAGTACCTAACCTGTAAAGCTGGATTAAAATTGTGTTAAAAATACTGTTATTGGAATGTCCATAATGTCTTCATCAAATTCTAAAGGTTATTTTAAAAACCTGGTTTCATGCTGTTATTCGACAATACTGTAGCTCACACAACATTTCTAGTTGGCCAAAAATAACATGGGGGAAACATAATGCAAGGCATGTTGTATATAAAAATGCATTTTTGTTTATTGATTCTCCTTACCTCCACTCTGTACTGAAAAGCATCTGCTTGTCTGCTTATGTTCTCCAAATATTCCTTCCTTTGCACTGTTTTATAAGAAAATACATGGAATCACAGACAGAAGTCATAAAATAGTTCTGGGGGTAAAAAAAAAAAAAAAAAAAAAACCCACTGTAGTTACTCACTGTAGATGGATTTAGCACTGGGCCGAGACATATCGGACATCTGAGAAGATGCCTCTGATGAGAAACCTCTACAATATAAAAACAACACTGTTTGATCTGTAGGTCTGGCCTGTACAAACATGTAAATTATCAAATCATAATGTACTGGATGCCATTACTTCAACCATAAATATTATTAAAAACTGTTATTAACATTTTGTGCTCCATATATTCAAGAATATTTTCATAATAATATTAATATTTTCAGGTTTCATATTGTTCTCATGTATTTGTAATCATTTATTTTATAAGGCTGTCCTTGAGCACTATACATCTGATGATAATCCTTTAAATTACATAGAGGCTGGCTATAAAAATCGAAAAACATTAAATCTGAATCTGTTCTTTTTACTGCACTGACACAGGATTCAACCTGGTATTTCCTAGACAAAGCAAAGACTTCAGGGCACAGGGTTGCCAGAATGAACTGAGTATGTTTAACAATTGGAAACCTGCCCAATTTAATAGAAATCAGCCCAAGCTTCAGTTTACCTAATAGTCAAATAAAAATGATAAATATGCAAATTATTCTTAATCATGGGAATAGCTGGTAAATAAACATGTAATGTGGGAAATGTATTAACTGTCAATATTGAACAAATACATACAGAAAAACAAGTTTAAACAGCTGCACATCATTTGCAGAATTCCTAAACCTTTCTTACTTCCAGAAATTTGTGGTTAAAAAAGGCTTATAGTTGATTGAGTACCTTGAGGCTGGGTTGTTGAACATTCTTTCTTTATGATGTCACACACCTGTTACAAAAATAATAATGTTTTAATATTTTTGGCTGTTTGAGCCAAAGATATTAAAACATGTTCAGTGTAATTATGGCAATAAGAATTTTTGTATTTTATTATTATAACAAAATACATGCCATAAAACACACAGTATGGAAACAAAAGTAGGTCTTATAGGGTTATGAGAAACCATTAGAAAACTATTTTAAAATATCAGAATGTTGAAGCTCTACCTGACTTTGAGACAATTAACTTTAAAAAAAAAATAAAAAAATCTTATGACTTTTTTTTTTTAACTTAAAATATATATGAAGTATTTACACCAAATTATCATAGATGTTTAAGACTCAATTATTCTCACCCAGAATATTAGTGAGTAAACTCTTTCAAGAATTTACAAAAACAGTTGCTACAATTTTTCTGCTATAACTAGTTTTCTTTAAAAATGACAAAGCTTACTGACAACAGCTTTAATTGTTGTGGAAACTTTTATGTTTTCCCCAAGAGAGTTCAGACTATATTACAGAAAGAGGTTTTAAACTATACTAGTGCCCTACTATATGAGCTCATTTCGATTGTGGAATATTACATTAGCTTTATGTCTCTGTTTTAAATGATACATTAGCAGTTCTCGATATTATGAATTAACAATAATAAAACATCATAATTGTTTAGCAATTTTAACCAATCTTTAAATAGATCGTTATATATCCAACAAAAGTATGTTACCTGATAAAAGTCTGTATAGATCCAACATTAATCTTCGTAAATCATTATTTCTACACCCATGCCAGGAAAAAACATCCACAAATTTGTCAAATGTTCCTGTTTAGCACAAACCCTAGAGCAAAGTCCAGCTACACCTTTATGATTAGACAGGAAGTGTGCTGAGGTAGGTTTTAAGTCACTGATTATAAGCCACAGGAATGGAAAATCCAATTTTATATACTCAGTCCAAAGGTTGGGAACACCTCTTCTTGCCATGCTGTTCCAAACGCGCAAGATGACGCATGAAATCAGGTAACAGCTAAAACTTCATCCTTCCGAATAATGAGCTAGCGATAGCATTTATGGCTAGTTTAGACTTTGGAAGAGGAATAATGATAAATATCAATAATTCCATGATGCATATGACCAAACATACAAGTGAAAACACATTAACTTCTCTTCTGGAATAAATGCACAGAAGCCAATTAGTGAATAACCAAATACTTTATTCAATGTGTATGTACACTTAAAGGACACGATTAGACCATCTGTAGGAGGACAGTTTATTCATAAAGAAAAGCAGGTGGCTTGAACATGGATGGGAGAGGATTATCAAGGGAATCTTATGCTGTGGCTTTGGCCTGAGTGGCCTTAGCCAGTACTTTCAGATCTGAGATGCACTTAGCAATACTCTCCTTTTCCTGAAAATCAGAAAGATAAAAACATCAGTTAGGAGTATTTGCAGCTATTAAACATGAATATCACTAGCACAAATTTCAATTTAAATTCTTACACTTTCATGTCTCAATTAAAAAATAAATAAATAAAATAAAAAACCCGCATTGAAAGTACTGTAGATCACATTTGCTGTTCTGATTAGATCAGGCACCTGCGCCATCTAGTGGCATGTGTTATGGTTACATTTAAAAAGTGCAACAAATAGAGTGGCTTTTTCCCCTTGTGTTTATATTCTTTAAAAAAAAGGGGGGGGGGGGCGCGCAACCCTTGACACACACCAAATAAATATAAATACCTTCCCAAAGGTGTCTGATACAACCTAGATAACCTAGCGAACCAGCGTAACGATATACTTTAACATTTGTCAATAAAATGAAATTTCCATGATTGTCATTCTAGATAAGAGCAGCTGCCAAATGTCTAAATGTAAATATAATGTAAATGTAATGTAAATATAATGCTCAAAGGCACAAATGTGTCAGTTTGGGGCTAGAATCTGGGATGTCCTGATCAGTGGTCCAACACCTTAACCACTGTTCTATCCTTTTTCCTCAATACCGTAGCATTTCACATAAATGGTTGGCCAAAGATTTAAATAAACCAAAAAAAAAAAAAAAAACTGTGATTCTAAATAAATCAACCAACATGACTGTTAAGAACATCCAGGATCTAGGAGGGTTTCAAAGTGCTTTCCAATAGCTAGAGAAATCCAAAGACAAGACAGTGATGAATTGTACCTGTTGTGGTGTGATGCTCTTGATGACGTTCTGCTCCACCCAGTTGACCATGTGCTCCTGCTCCATGCGGCGCTGCAGGTGCTGAAGTGCCACCTGATACTCGAGCTTCTTCTTCACCTCATTGGTGACCATGTGAAGCCGCTCCCTGTAGTTGGTTTCCAGCAGCATAGCCACGTTGTTCTATGAAACAGAATTTAAAGAAACATATTTCAAATGTATAGCTCTGAATGCTCTAGAGTTCATACAAAATACAGTCAATAAAAGTTTTCCTTGAAAAAGATAACATGTACAACCCAACGATTGTCTCAAACAAGGCTAGACTTTCTTGTTACTACTGTAATTTGTACACTTTAAATACACTTTACATACAACTCAAACAGAATGGAACATAGTGAAGAAAAAATCTGATGTGTGATATTGCAGTGATCTGGAGTGGACTAATTTTAAAACAAAGAAACATGCACCAAAAAAAAAAAAAAAAAAAAAAAAAAAAAACCTGTCTCCACGCATGCTTTACACAAATTAAGGCATCTTCAACTTTCTCACCCGTTTAGCATCAAAAAGCATATGTCTTCCTTCCACTCTCCACTGCTCCTTCTTTTCTTGCTCAATGGCTTCAGTCAGGCTGTTCATGCCCTTGTCTTTCACCTCCTGGATCTTTGCCACTTTCTCCTACAAAGAGAGAGAATAGGAAATGGAAAAGGTTGTCACGTAATGAACAGTGTTTAAATTGCTGAACAGTGTATAGAAGGTGTCCCAAAAGACTAAACCTAAAGGCATTTTAACTTATATGAAACTGCATGTTTTTTCTTTTGGACAGAAGATGGTTTGAGAGATAACAGAACAGCTTACAGAGGCAGAAGTAACACAACTGGACTTTTTCTTTGAGGTCAGTAGTCTCAACAATCTTTGTGGGAAAGGAGGAAATCATCAGTTGATTCATTAATGTTCATATTTAGGTAAATTCTTGCCAATGGTTTCAGACCTTTGGATAAATTCTTTTTTTTTTTTTTTTTACCCCCAAACGCCTCAATGTGAAGAATCTTATCTTGAGTGACTTGCATTTAATCCCATTACACATATAAGCACTTGAGGTCATTGCTCAAGGGCAAAAAAGTCGCAGCTTGGTGGTCGACTAAAGAGCAAAAAGTATCAAGTAATTAGTATCAAGGAGTTCTGACCCGCTGAAATTCTCATTAGTAAGCAGCGTGGGCAGGTATTTCTTTATAAATATTAGAATTTCTTCATTTTTCAAGAAAAATTCAATGAAAAGTCAGTCAGTGAAGTCATTCTGAATTTTAGCCTTTTTTTGAGGGCTCCTGTTATAAATAGGTGAGTGAGTGACATAGGGTTGACTTACAAGATTTAGCAGCTGTCTTTGCGTAACAAACTTTTATTACTCGAATTATTCACTCTGCATTGTTATTAATTGCCGAATGAGGTTTTTGGGTTAAAGCCTTTGGCAGATGTTTCCCCATGTGGCTAATCGTGTAAAAACAACTAAATGACTAAAAGAAAAATAGAAAAAATTAACCACTTTTTTTTTTTTAATAATTGAAGTCTTAAGCGTTTATTTATGGTAAGCAATTTTGCCTATCATTTGTTATTATTAAACTATTATATTTTTATAAAGGGAAAACAGAAAACCAGCTAAACAAATTGGACAGGACAAAAAAAAAAAACTGCCCATCAACTGCCCTGATTTCTAAAGATCAGCATCGGACACAGAAAAACCCACACCAGTCAACCTCTAAACCAATTATCTATCATCTCATACCAATAATGCTGAAATTAAAGTTAGCAAGTAAGCCATATTCAGAAGTCTTACTAGAAAATGTATGTTCCATAGAAATCATTGTCAACTTGATCAACATAAAGCGAGTATACTCAAGAGCATGACTTCAATAAAACCCACCTCGTTCAGCTTGTCGGCAAACGCTGCCACCGCCGGACCAAACTTCTTGACACCATAAATGAACACAGCACCGATAGAGGCAGCAGCGATGGTCTCATTGTTTATGATGTAGATCTCCTTAGAGAGCAGGTACAGGAGCAGACCAGTGCCGAGCATGTAAGGTCCTGGAAAAAAACAAGATGCATCATTAGTGTGGCAATGTACATTTTATATATACACATATACACACCATATTATATACAACTATTGGATAATATGTTTTTGATGTATGCCTGGCTGGACGAGCCTAGCTATAGTTCAAAACTGTGAAGCTGTTTAAACTATTTGCACCCCATGTTAAGCCATTTCAATAGGAAAACAGTGGCAGAAAATTACTGAATGTTGATCAAAATAACCCGAGAGTGCCATGTGCTTGCTTTGATCTTCTCACGCTCACTCATCGTCATTACCGCTTAATCCTGTATTCGGGGTCGCGGGGAGCCTGGAGTCTATCCCAGGAGACTTAGGGCACGAGGCGGGATACACCCTGGACAGGGTACCAATCCATCGCAGAGCACACAGACATACACACACTCACACACTACGGGCAATTTTGGGAACGCCAATTAACCTAAATTACATGTCTTTGGAATGTGGGAGGAAACCGGAGTACCCGCAGGAAACCCACCAAGCATGGGGAGAACATGCAAACTCCATGCACACAGAGACGGGAATCGAGTCTGGCCGGGAATCGAACCCGGACCCTGGAGGTGCAAGGCGATAGTTCTAACCACCTCACTCGCTTTGATCTTCTCCTGTACAAACTTATGTAAAATAACCAATAAATGTAACCATTAAATGGACCATTTTGTATTCAAACATATTTCTCTAGGGTAACAATAAATTATGACAAATTATCTCATAAAGATCAAAATATATTTATCACCTAAACAGTATTTTTAAAAATTTATAAAATATTTACATTATAGATGAACACAACAAAAATACCTGACTATGCATATATCCTCTGCAATAAATAGTGAATAAATAATTGCACAGGTCCCTATTGCGATTTTTACATGATTGTTTGTGCAGTACTAATAATATCCCAGGAACAAAAAATATTCGTCGACCATCGAGACATATGACAGACAAATAAATATAATTACCCGTTACACCAGTTTTGGGGTACAGCAGCGTGAAGATCTCTTCTGGGAAAATTCCATGGCGCACTTTTCCTCCCTTCTCTGGCAGAGGAGGCACAGGGGCCAGGCTCTGAGGAGACGAGTGCAGGGAACGAGACGCCTGGACAACACTGGGGGAAGAAAATATAATAATAATCAGTAGAATTTAATTTCAAAAGTTACAAATTTGTAAACACTGAAATAAGGTGAAGATTTTTTTCAGTGATCGAAATGTAGTCATTGACTCAGAGCATTCATACCAGGGTCCGAAGGAATAAGTGTTTTTCAGGGCTGAACCTGGAGACAGAACACATATGATCCATTATGTCAATGTCATTCACTATTAACCTGACAGTTCTTTAATACAACTACATGGGAGCCAGATGGATATAAAGAAAAGTACATGAGCTCTGGTAAAATATAATAGACTGTTTCTTTCGCAACTTGTATATATTAAGTGTGCTGTATTTAGTAAATAAACTATTTACTTCATTGACCACAATAACCTGCAATTTCACCCACTACTCAGAAATTCAGTCAACTCTTCATCCCGCAAAGGGAGACATTTCTTACTCAATAAAACATTAAGTCAAAGTCCAAAAACAAACTGTGAAATAGTGTATTAAACAGTACATGGACATCGCGCTACTCTGATGTAGCATGCAGCACACTGGGTTGGACTTGAGCTGAGTGAAGGACGTCTTTCTGGACGACTGACTCTACCGGCACTGCACGGCTATGCAGCTAAAGCTAATAACTCCTTAGCTAACAGTTAGTTTGGAGACAGTGCACATATTAACAAAGAAATAAATGGAAGTATTAATTAATTCCAACTACCAAACTCCTGCTAAATGTCCATGCATATCCATCGCAAACTCTCCGGTTAAAACATTAAGATAGCTAACGTTAGCTTGTTAGCTAATCAGGCCTGCTCCTTTTACCCTTCAACTTCACGTTCAGCATACGTGTCCATTAAAAAAAAACAATACAACGACAAATTTAACCATTTCTATCGTTTAAACTGACCAACCTGAAACTATCACAAGTCTGGACAGCATATCTAGATGAAGGAAGGGCAATAACCCAGGCCGCAATGTATCCGATAGCAGACACTGACGTTCCCCGGCCTCGCTGTGCCCTTCTGCACCGAGCAAGGGTGCTACAGAAATCTCACACGTCTTATCGCGAGAACTCATGAAACTCCCTCGTTCACCCGTCATATCCGGGTTTTCGTGATACACCACCAACCAGAAGGTGGCGTAGTTTTACAGACGTATTTTAGTGGGCCGAAATGGCGCCTAATTCGCACTGTTTACAGATTTTTAATCCTACAACTTCGACTGATAATGCACTACTTAGAGTTAATGTCCAAACAAAGTACTAAATAATGTAAAAATACCTCTACTATTATTTTCCCTCCTTTTTTTTCCTTTGTAAGGAAATTGCAGGTGTCTGTTTTGGACAAAGACAGAACCCAGCTCTGCTGTTTCATTTTGATTCCACAATTTGGGTGTCTTTCGTGTGCCATTCACATAACATTTACAGATATTTATGTAAAGGAAAGTTAAAATATATTTTAAACGCAAGTGTCTCTCATGTTAACTTTGTGCCTGATTTTATGGAAGCTGGTCTGGAAAATCGGCTTTAAGAGGCCGGCATGATGATGGAGAAGGAGACCTAACGATGGTGGTAATAGAACCTACTGGATTCCAACCGCCATTTAACAACAAAGAAGAACTTTGTGCCTGTTTCAGTCATTTAAAACAATTTATGCTGTCCAGCTCACTATAGCTACACCTTATCTCAAAATATAACCATTAAAAACTTATAGCATAGATATGATATCTATATTATATAAATTATCTATAAAATAATATAGATCATTTTGTAGGTGTGAATCGACTTAAAAGGCTTAAAACATCCATTTCCATAAGTCCTCCTTTTTATAGGTGATAAACGGATAACTTAATTGTCTGGCTCCATCCGTAAGTCATACCAAAGTCACACTTACAGTATGTGGCTTATGGAGTCTAGATTCAATAACCTAATCTGTACTAAAGCCAGATTTGCTATTTTATTATCTCTCAACCTGTTATTTGAGCACATTTACCTGGGCAATAAGCCACATGTCTGACAGGAAATCTGAATTTTAAAATCATGGGGAGAAGGAAATAACCTTTATTAGTTAGATTCTGTTGTCTTATATTGTGTTATAAATGTTATTATGGATAGTTAAATGCAGGTTTGTTTTAGAATCATAACAATACTTTTTCTGTTCCAGCCATTTATGCCATGGTGTTATGATCACTTCTGTACTAATGTGCTTCGTCTTTCAAGCGCCAGCAGGTCAGTTGAGTAACGCCATGTGAATGCACCAGCCATTTCTAATCTAAAGGCCCATCCGTGTGCAGAAGCAGTTTCAGTATGGGTGGCTGCAGAGATAGAGCAACTCATGCAAGACTGTGTGCTTCCTCTTACTTCCTGTAAACTAGCAAGGCTGAAGAAGTAACCCGCGTTTATTGTTCAAACCAATTTTCACTTTCTCAGCTGTAAAGTCTTTTCCCCAGACTCTTTTTTCAGCACTATTTTGTCTTCCAGGGCTCACATGAAACAGGTATTTTCATCAAAGTTTATAGTGTGTAAGGTTTCTTTCAAATATATGTGCCAGTTTGTTTCCTTCTATGCTCTCACGTATGTACCAGTGCAGTTTTTCAATTATAACGTAAATATTCAGTGTAAGCAAATGTAAAACATTCATTGTTGTTTGAGTAACTTGTACATTCTCAGAAATTTGAAATGGAAATGTTTCATAGCATATCATAGGATTTGATGTAAACTTTGTATTGTTGTGTAAATGAATGGATCTGAGCAGTGGGTGTAGTGTTGTACCTTTCGTGAGGTTTTATTTTTTAACTATAAGATCATCTTTTAATCTAACAATTTATTGGTATTCTTGTTTTCAGTTTGACATTAGTAAAAACTGGGAAAATGGTTAATTCTAGCTTTCTGAAGTGTTCCTTGGTTTGTCCTCTTTAAGGTTCTATTCAGTATTGTAAAATATAGAGGTTCCTTTTTAGAAAAGGTCTAAGATACAACCGCTTCTAAAAGCTAGCGTACCTACAAAAATTTTCTAGTCATTAAAAGTAGTTAATATGATAGTTCAAATAAAACTGATATCTCAAATGATAGTTTATGTGTTTGCAGGTGTCTGAAGAGTGTCAGCGAGTGTGTGCTTCTAAATCAGAAAAACCACAGAGGTGAATAACCTGACATCATCAACATAACGTTGCTTTAACAAAGCATTGTCTACACAGTCACTGTGATATACATGTAAAGCTGAGAAACCTGCCATAAAGCATTGACTGCTGCAGACCATCAAAGCAGTAGTCTCCATCCTACTAAGACATGATGATTACTCTTGATGGCAGCCCAATCCAAAAGTGTGACTATGATGTAAAACTGGAACAGCGTGCTGTAAAGCACAGAAATCTTGGGGATCGGAACAACATAACAACATGCCGAAGTCCAACCAGAGATGTGGATACGAAAAGGATTAAGAATGAACTACACCGCAAAAGGCAGGATGAATTTTCAAAGAGACGACCAGCTGACAGCAGTGTGAACGCATTGTTATCTCCACGGTCAAGACACAAATTTGCACGAGAGGGAGTTCGTGTGACGCAAACGTCTACATCATACAGGCATCCAAAAATAAGCCCAATTAAGCAGGTGAGCAATTGTAAACATAACTATTCTCATTTTATAGCCTGTCTATGAGTTATTTAAGTTATTGTTGTTGTTTTAAACACACCCAAGACAACACCCACATTTAAAATATAAAGGGTGCATGCTGTTATAGGAAAATAATTAGTGTTATTGTGGCCTGAGGCACTCCAGTGCAAAGTTAACATCACATCCCTCCTTTTTATTTCTCTTACACCAGTCCCATTTGCAAATTGCAAACATTTTTATTAATAAATTAAACTGTATACATTGCCACTAGTTTTCCATAATATTTCATATATTTAATATTTATAATATACTAAGTTCCCATTAGCTTTAAAGTTATAACAGCTATAAATCTGTTTCTTTACCAATAATGTTTTTCTGTCTTAAAGGTAACAATCATAAGCATTGTTGTCACATACAGTAAGTCACAAAATGCTAAGTTCCCCATCCTTCACAGAAAACACAGTGGAACAAGACCATAAAAAGAACTGACAGTGGAGACTCCTTCATCATGTTAATCATTTTTAATGTTATTTATGTTTATTTGTTAAACAAATAATAAACAGTTTTAATTTGTCTGTAATTAGCTGCAGATTATATGGAGCACTCACACAGTTATAGGAAATCAGATTTTGACCAATCAGATTTCAGAATAGGGCCATGGCATACTGTAATTCACAAAAACTGTAATAAGTTTCTCTATATATCTTTGGGAATCTTGGTAATATTGCAATATATTTATATAAAACCTTGCAGTCAGTGTGGACTTCTTTACTGAACAATGAAAATACACAGAAGCATGACAGTGTTGCAGCTGTTCTTGACTCACTTCATCATAGAGGAAAAGCAAAGCAAGAACGAGGCAAGTAGACTATTTTTCCGTTTGTTGTTTGTTTGTTTGTTTGTTTGTTTGTAATAGCTTTCTATATAGCACACGTTTCATAAGTGAGTGGCATAGCTCATGTAAGTATATTTTGTTTCTCCTAGCTCTCCTTCGAGACATCACCCAGCTCACAAACAACCACAGAACACTCCACACTGCTAGTGTGCAGACTGAGTGAGTGATCCTCCTTCATGTTGTACTGTATACTGCATTCAGGTAGAGTTAATGTAGTTTAAGTTAGTTTCATGTACAAATTCAGTCATGGTTTTGTGACGTTTTGTGGCTTTTTCTTTTCTGATAGGTCAGGCATTGCAACAGTTAATGAACAGGTATAGTGATGAATTAAATCAATGTTCATGACATTTTCACATTTGTGCTGTAACAAATAAATTTGTATCTTTCTTTTGATCTCGTCTAATATAGGACATTCAGGAGTTGGCATCTTGTTTAGAGGTAATGTTATTTGTTAAACATTATTGTCTGAATTAGTATCATACCATAATAATTATAGTTGTAGAACAAAATATACTGTGTGTGAATTATTTATAGCTTTGTAATATAAATCTTGAGTTAATGTGTTATAATTAAGCAATATCAAATGAGAGGAGGACAGTTATGCTAAATAATAGGGCGCAGCCTGATATCATGGCCATGCTAATATTCAGCACAACAGAACAACCTCGAATGTGATATTGCTCTTATTTAAAAGTTCTACAAACAGCATTTATTACCAACCGATAATGGGTTGTTTGTTTATTTAACCAGTTATTTTGCTCCACCAACACACATACTGTACCTCCGCGACTGGTGGAACTAGCATTCAGCTAGCGACTAGTAGTTAAGGACAGATGGTTGAACGTAGTTTTAAATTCCTACATCCACTATGTAGCCAACTGGTGAGAAGAATAAACCATGGACGTGGTGGGCAGTCATGTAAATCTCATAAGTTTCTCTTTATATTTCCACTTATATCGCTTTAGAATATCAGCTTTGGGGTTTCTGGGATGAATCTCAAATAGCATTAAGTGAAAAGCTAATGTGCTTGGACTGAGGGAAATCATTTGCTCCACACACCAAGTAGTGATTACAGAGAGATTCAGCCTTATGTTAGAGCTAATTAGCTGGTAGCTTGTGTTAGCCATAAACAGATCAACACGGATGATTCAGAAGCAATTCATTGCAACTTAGTAGCAATTATCAACGAGCAAAAGTGGTATTTAAGACAACATAACACTATCAGACATGTTTTCTTGCTGAAACTGCTTCTGTTCTCCAACTTTTCAGTACTGCAGGCCGTACCGACCTTCTTTCATCCATGCCGAATAGTGATGGGTCGTTTATGAACGATTCATTCTTTTTGAATGAGTCTTTAACATGATTTAGAAGAACGATCAGTCTCTAAGAGTGATTTTTTCATTTTTTACTGGGCACGCATGCGCAAAGCATCGCAAAACCTCCGTAGGTTATGTACAGGAAACAGAAATGTGCAGTTCATTTAGTCTCCTAGTCCGAGTCATTCGTTCTTTTGTCATGTGACTCCCATATACTCTATGCAGTGCATTACACAGGAAACAGAATTGAGCAGTTCATCTCGAGTCTTCTAGTCCGAATCGTTCGTTCTTTTTACACGTAGACGCTACTTAGACCAGAAGATATGAGAGGATCTGCTCATTTTGTTTATCATATGTCCTTAGCGGCATTGTAATATTTTCATTACTGGAACTATAGCCAAAATGTTTGTATGTAGACATGTGGGGGGTCTGATCCAAAGAACGAATTGAAATAAATGACTCAAAAAAAGATTTGTTCATTTTGAACCACGTCACTAAAATGATCCAAACTTCCCATCACTAATGCAGAAAACTGACAGTTAGTGTAACTAATGGTTGTTAAAACGCTGGAATGATAGAATAGTAAAACGTCCCTGTGCTGTTATGATCTATATCACCACTTGTTGAAAGTCCAGATAGCTTGGTTGGGCCAAAACTGTCATGATGTTATTGTAATTAAATTTCCTGCTTACATCTAAGCCTGTCAGGATTAATGACTGCAATAGTGTAATAATGCACATCCACAGTCAACTAATAATTCACTCACTCTTCTTCTATACCACTTTATCCTGGATACATGGTTGTGAGGAGTCCTGGGGCATATCCCAGGAGACATACTGTAGGGCAGGGCGCACTCTGGATGGGGTGCCAATTCAACACAGGGCACACACATACAGTACACATGCTCATTCCCACAATACAAGCAATTTGGAAACGCCAGTTAGCCTAATCTGCAGTCTTTGGTCTGTGGGAGGAAAACAAAATCCCTAGAAGAACCCCACCAAGCATGAGGCATAACATGAAAACATGAATCGAACCCAGACCCTAGAGGTGCAAGGCAACAGTGTTAACCTACTAAATCAATTCTTATAATGTAAAAATTTATTTCTGAGGGAATTCTAACACAAATTCTTAATTGACTGTAAACCAGTTAGCTTGCATAATTATGATCCGATAGTAGAAACTAGCCATGTTCAAATCTAGTCTGATTTGTCTCATGTGCAGGAGGCGTTATATAGAGAGAAGGTTCTGAAAAAAAAGTTGACTGACCTTCAGAAGAGTACGTCTGCACTGATGCAGGCCTCTGAACTGCTGTGGAAGGTATGTGTACTATAACGGTATATCATTTATTTTTACACCATTCTAGAAATTTGCATTCTTTTTATTTACTTTATATTCTTTTTTCATATTTTCACAAAATAAATCAACTAATTAACATAGTCACTTGAACTAAGTCATTAGGACGCTTTCAGGAGGGCTCATGAAAACATGCATTATGCACTTAAATCATTTTACTCTCTATCCTATTTGTGTCAGAAATGAAAACGTGTGAGTGGGTTCTGTGGTTTGCAAGTATCCGGCTGTTTGCTATTCAGTTTAAAAAAAGAGAGAACAACATCTACTCACTCGGAAAAAAAGTGCTAGGTAGCAATACCCTACACTCTTGCTGTTTTGGCCTTTCCTGTATATATATCTATACAGTACTGTATATCCACAGTCTCCCCTATAGCATCTGTGGTGCTCAAACAAACAGTTAGATTTGGAAAATATGAACATCTGGTATGTGATGTACAGTTTAATAGTCAAATCTACAATGATGTACAGTTTAATCTACAAATCTAAAATGTGTCTGCAGCAGGTACAGTTATCAGGGGGTTGGAGTAATAATCTTTATGTTAAAATATTATATATATATACTGTTGTGCGACAGTATATATATATACTGTGGCATAACACTGACTGTAAAAAAAAGATATATTTTCAAGTGCACACACCCCGGCTTTCAGTGGAAGCTGCATCCGTTGTAGCTGTGCCTGTGTCACACCGCATTTCCTTTTCCTCCCACAGACTCGTTGTGATGAAGATCTACTGAAGAACAAGATCAAGACACTGGAGGCTCAGCTACAGCTGTGCATGAAGGTAAGTTTGAGTGCTAGAAATTTAGATTTGTACGTTAATAAAAGATGTGTTTACACACTGAACATAGAAAACCATGACCCCATCAAGATATCAACCAGTTTTGTGTAAGCATACCAAAAGGGTACATGTCACAGTGGTGTGTCTGTGATAATTTTTTTTACCACAACATGTAATTGTGCCTCATTCCTTAGCATGTTCCTCAAGATGGACTAACGGAGGTGGTATTAAATATGGAGAAACAGAAGGAGGAGTATGAAAAAAAGGCAATGGAGGCCATTCAGAAGGCCACAGAGGAGAATTCAGAAGCACAGAGCAAGCTGCAGAATCTACACGTAAGTGCTGCTGTTGAAGAGGTAGTCAAGTTTCAAGCTCATTCATAGAGAGATTATTTGAAACCTATTTGTCAACTCATCACGCCAACATCATCTTTCCACTAGGAGGCACTACAGGTGGCCCAGGCAGAGTCATTGAGGTGGCAGAAGCTGTATGAGGAGCTGAGAGAGAGCTCCAACCTCTTGAGGAAGAAACAGGATGAGAGCACTGATCAGCTCCAGCAGCTACAGAATCAGCTGCAGGTCAGACCACAGACACAGATAAAACGCAGATAAAGAAAAACTACAATTAGCAGTTGCAACGGTACACTGCGATTTGATCACATGATGATGTCGTGTGATTTAAATATTACTGCAGATTATGAATTTGAATACTTATAGCTTTTTTTCAGGGAGTATTAATGGAAATGCTGCCATAAAAAATTCATGGTATCTAAACACTGTGGCTTAGTGGTTAGCACTCTCACCTTGTACCTCCAGGGTCAGGTCGAATCTTGCGGTTCTGTGTACTGTAGGTGGAGTTTGCATGTTTTCCCCATGCTTGGTGGGTTTTCTCTGGGTTTCCACCCCAGTTCAACGTCATACATTATAGGCAAATTGTCATTTATAAATTGTTCATAGTGTTTGACTAGATGTGTGCGGGCTTGTGTCATGCAATGGATTGGCTCCCCATTAAGTGTGTACCCTGCCTTATGCCCTATATTTCCCTGAGATGACCCTGCACAAGATAAGCAGTATTGACAATGGATAGATGGATATTGATGATGGAGCAATCACGATTATAGTTTTCTCACAGGCCCAAACTCACATTATGCCGAGTATTGTGCTGGTTCTCCTTGTACCATCTGGGCAGGCCAAACCTCAAGGCTTGGGTCCACAGAGCCTCTGGGAGTGTGCTATGGTGTCTGGCACCAGCAGATCCTTTGGGTTATGGGGTGGAACCTCGTGGATCGGATTTGTTTTTCTGGTGCATTCTATGGGTGCTCAGTCTGACTGGGATATTGGGAGTTTGGAGACCAGGTCGATGGTCTTTGGCTTTTTGCCTGCTGGCTATGGTGCACTGGGTGTTCTGGTGCCTTTCTATCATGGCCAGCATTGACCATTTTCTGTGAGTTGTTCTGCATTGCCATTTCTGTACAATCAGAGAATAATGAATCAGAGAGACTGGCCTGGGCTCACCACAGGAATTAATGAGCCGTGATCCTGTCACCAGTTTGGTGGTATACTGCTAAAATGCCCGTGTGTGTGACTGAGTGCTCGGTGATGGATCAGCATGCCATCCAGGTTGTATTGCCATCTCCCATCAAAGTATAAGCAGTGTTTTCAGGCTCCAACATTAGAAAAGAAGAAAGCAGTTACTGAAGATGAACCACTGTTGGCCCTGAAATTTGTTTGCGCTTGCAAGTTTTTTCAAACAGTTTACCATTTTTTGACAGTTGGTCAAGCTGATTTCACTGTGATGGCACTTTTTACAGACATGTAATTTAGACATGCTTCATTATTTTTCTTTACCATCCAGCCTCCAAATGTTAAGATTTAATAATCCTTTTCATTTCTTTTTTGCTTAGCAGAAAAACTTCTGTTTAAGAATGTACACCATCATAAGACTTACAGTAAATGTGTACTGTATGTCTTTGTTGTGCAGAGATCCAAGGAGCAGGAGGAGTCACTGAGGGAGCAGTGTGACATCCTGCAGCAGGACAATGCTGAATTTTCCTCTGCAATCCTTCTGCTAGAGCAAGACAACCAGACTCTGAAAGAAGAGCTAGTGAAATTCGCAGGTACATTTCACATCTGCATATCAAGCATATATGAACAGTTTGACAGCAAAATGAGATTTTTGCAGTTTGGAGAAAAACATTTTTTTTAAATAAAAAAAGAGTACTGTATTGTAAACTGGTAAGGAATATTTTGTGCATGTTTTCTACGCACAGAGCACAGATGCTAAGGTATTAATCTAAAATGTTAAAAGAGTGTTGGATGCAAATTAGTATAATAGCATGTTGGTTGAGTTTGAATTAAAAGAATATATAGCATGCTGGTTGTGATTTTTCTAGTCAATAGCAGCGAATTAGATCAAGAACAAAAGTGCAAAATATTGTTGAAGATCCTGATAGACATTAAATACAAAACAAAAACAGCTTACAGCATTCTTAGCCGCCTTCTCTTTGGTTCTTGAAGACAGCTT
>JAQMYL010000039.1:13543582-13556394 GCA_030014365.1 Clarias pachynema | reverse complement strand
ATTATACTGACTGTCATTTGCATTGACTAATTATGAAAATCAGGGAAAGATATCATTTGCGTAATAATTTGGAACATAGTGTAGGTAGCACAGTACCGTAGTGGTTGTTAATGCACATTGTGCCATGCACATTAGGTTTACTGACGTTCCCCAAATTGCCAGTAGTGTTTGTACGCGTGCGTGTGTGTATGTGTATGTGTGTGTGCCCTGCGATGGATTGGCACACACTCCAGGGTGTACCCAACCTGGGATAGGCTCCAGGCCCCCGTGACTCTGCGTACGAGATATTAATATTTTTTCATATTTATTCATATTCATATTTATTCATATTGTACTGTATTATGTTATGTTTGATTCACATAAAAAACAGATTAAATACAGTGAATAAAAAATTGGAAGATGCTCCCTAAGCAAACAGGGATTTGTGATTAGTCATGGGGAGCTCTCACGTGCGCATGCGTAGCTCATTCACATCTCTGCCAGCGGCGGTGCGGTCGGCTACACACACTGCTTCTCTGTCACACTCACTGACTAGAGTAGAAGCCAAGAGGGAAATTCTTACATAAATTTGCCTTTGATCCTGTAAAGCTGCTTTGCAAGAACGACCACTGTTAAAAGCGCTATACAGTACAAAGAAAATTTTATTCAATTATTCGTAATTAATCAAGGTTAATTACGTCAGACAACTAAGACTGCGCCCAAATATGAGCTGTAATCAAGGCTAATACTGTAGTCAAACAAAAGATTGGACAGTTTAGTTAGTGACAGTGGTGGCTCATCTATAAGTATATATCAGTACAGTATATATCAGCCAAATGAAGAAATGTTCATGTACAAGTGTGAGGCTCCCTGTCACAATTATCTCCACAGAGGAACAGAACAGGATTGCCAGTGTCACAATATTTATCTAGTTGGGATAGAAATTTTGCTGAAATCTAGCAACCCTGTGTTACATTTAAGCTGGCATGTGGCAATGCTCAGAGTGACCTCCAAATTTACATGCTACACCACAGACTACCCATATGGTCACCATGAACTACCGCACCCATAACAAATCACATGCACTGCAAACTGATTGTTCATCATGCATACATGTTCTTAATCCAGCCCACACTCATCAAGCACCCCTTTGGCATAGCCTGTTGTTTACTCATCATCCTAAGATTACCAGCCTTTTGACCTTGAAGTTGACTATCGATTTGGATTTGTTTGAACTACAGTACAGTACATATGCCCATCCACGTCCCCTCTATAGGCAGGATATTTCTTTGTGGGGAAAAAAAAAAACATCGCCCCAAGCCTGAAAGCAAGTGGAGCAAGCTGACCAGGAAAAACAGTATCATCCATTTGGTGACACAGCTCACTCCAACAGTCCCTCTTGTTTCCTTGAAATACAAAGGCCACCACATCCCCATGCAGTTGACAACTGGTTTTGACATAGTGAATAAGTAGGGAGTAAGAGACTATGAGAGAGTATAGTTGTCCACACAGGATATTCATAACCAACTTGGCTGAAAAAACTTGACTCTAGATATACCAGCCCATACAAGATTCTCAAGAGAATCAATAAATTAACATAGAAAAACCACTCCTTTCATGTTTCTAGACTCAAATCTGCATACTTACCTCGGAATCCATGGAACCCACTGTAATCGAGGGCAAACCAATGTACCAAATAAGCGAAATTCTAGATTTTTCATGTAGGAATGAAGCGGTGGTCAAGCTGGATTATCTGACTGAATGGTACAGCTACATTTACATTAAGGCATTTGGCAGACACCCTTATCCCATGACCCAGTTTATCTCAAGGGCCCAACAGTGGCAACTTAGTGGTCGTGGGGCTTGAACCTGGGACCTTCCGAATCATAGCCCATCGCCTTAACCACTGAGCTACCCTGACCCTATGGCCCCAAGGAGGAGGCATGGGTGCCTGCTCAATGTGCACTTGACCCCATCTTACAGTAAGTCAGGGGTTTCTAAGCCCTCAAGTTTAACTGCCTCTTGACTTAGTTTTGTTTGAGCCTATGTCCTAATGTTACTCTGCCACACCAAAACGTATGGTCACCACCCACTATTAAGGAAGGCCACAGAGACCTAAAAATATCAACAGGAACGGGGTTAAATAGAAAAATGTGCATTTATCATGTGCATACTACTTTCTAGCCACATCCCTGTCAGGTTTTCAATGCATGTAGCATGTTGTCACTAATTTCCTATTACACGAATGGGTTGGTATAAATACTACGAAGTGATGGAGTAGGGAAAAGGATCCAGTATTGATACTAAATTCTCTGAATGTGACAGACGCTCTGATAACCTGCTGCATGCAATGTGAATTTAATGCAGTCTTCAACAGGTCTGAAAAGGTCATTGTGAGAATGTAGCAACAATATAGTGACATACCAATGACAGCTCAGTCTGAACGCCATCCATCAGTATGTTAGTCATACTGAAAAGTATTTAGTGCTACCATTACAATGTCCTTATTATGTTTGACCGCGTTTTCTCAGGCTTTATTTTTTTAACATGCTCCATGTCAATTGAGATGATACAATATCCTATGGGTATCTAGGTGATATAAAGGCAAGTGAGTCCCCACTCTCCTGTGCCTACTCTGTCAAAGTTGACAAAGTCGCATGGAAAACAATATTGCAATGCAGAGAGATCCACCCAGCCGAGTGGTAATGTATTAATTATACTTAATGCCATGTGACTGGCAACACAGTTGATCTAATAGCTGAGGGAAAAAATAATTAAAAAGAAAGCAAATAAATAATGTTCACAAAAATATTAGGTATATATATAAAAATATACCATGCCTTATGATGCTTCATGCGTCACTGATTCTATTGTTATTGGTGGGCTTGATTGTCCTTTCAAATGCAAGAATGGCATGCATAAATGTATTAGTCCCCCACTAATTAGAGTAAATGCTTACTGATGTGAGTACAGAATTATTGAACAGCATTTACGTTGTTTTATAGCTTTCATAACAACAGTTTGTGCATGATTTATGACAGGTGTCTAATGAATATACTTATGATCAAGGAACAGAAAGCTACATTTATTGGAAGTTACATTCATTTCAATTAATTCAAGATGAATGCAACATTAAAATGAGACGCTGTGCATTGCAGTGCTGTTCAATAATGGGCAGACTGCAAACAGGTTGTGCTTTCTGATTACGTACTTCTTATGGCGAGGGGGTGGGGGGCCCACAACCAAATCTATCCTGCCAAAGTACATAGAGAAGAAATGGGGCAAAGCATCATGAAGCAACACATGGATACCAATCACAGTGCTCCACAGAGAACCAAGGACAAATAAGTGAGAATATATTCCATGCCCACATTTATCATGACACACAGGCAATGTTCATTTGCTTTTGGAATATATTTTATATGTGTGGAACAATGATTTGATTTCACAACATATATGAATCTTATTTGAGAGAGAAACATGAGTCTTCACTCACATCAGAATTTTGGAATGTGAGAGAAAAAAAATTAAAGAAAATAATCGGGGAAGTGAAACTTCGATCCATTCTTGCACAATATTTTTTTTGAGGGTGCATGGGTGCTCAGAGATGAGTCAATGTGTCATGGGTATGAGAGAATTGACCCACTAGAATTTATCATCATACATGTATTCACCAGAGGGCACTGTGCCTGATTATAGAAGTGGCAATAAAAAAAATAAAAAAATAAAATGTAAAATATTGTGCACAAAGAAAGCATGTGAACAAGAAATTTGGAATAGACCCAGTTGTTACGTGAAAGAAAAAAATGCAGCTGTGTTTGGACATAGGTCTTGCCTGGACTGCAGGTTCTTGATGCGAGACAGCATGTCTAGATGGCCTGCTGAATACTGCTCAATCACATCCATTACATCGTACGGCCTCAAGCTCTCTTTAAACCTCCTTTTAAACACCAGGAATCGCATGATACTGAGAGCAAGACAAGCACATCTTGTCAGTTAAAAAGGCATATCAACAGGAGTGGCTTCATTAGCTGTGACATTACTAGAATAGAGAAACAATTACCATGACACAAACAATTACTATTTAGAGACCAATGTTTTAAAAATAATTACACTGGTTTATATTCATGCATAAATGCAATCAGTTTTTGCAACCACAGAGTCACACCAAAAGATATCAGTTGTGCTTTTAGTAAAGGGCTTATAGAAAATATACAATCCCCTCTGAAAGTATTGAAATGACACTGAAGAAATTTGGATCAAAATAGACAATAGATCAGAACTTCACATTATATTTCCTCACTTTTTTCATGCAATTATTTAATTACCTAATCCTGTGGCATCAGTGCAATGCAAATAGCCAGCAGTTTCAGATAATAAAAATGTTTCACATAAAGAATAAAATTGGTGGTGAATTGATTATTTTTCATAACTGCTAAGTTCAGGTACAATAAAGAAAAGCATCCAGTGAGCAGTAGATTTGCACCGAAATGCCTTGTTTATGAGAGAGGTCAGTGGAAAATGACATTTTTAGCTTAAGGTATCAGGAAGGATAACCTGTGGTGAGCAGAAAAACATATGAGGCAGATGGGGTACAACAGCAGAAGACCACGTCAGATGGCATTTCTGTAATCCAAGAACAGAAAGCTTCCAGGCAGGTAGAGGTGTTGTTATGCTCTGGGGAATGTTTTCCTGGCGCTCTTTCAGCTGGGTAATATACTGTACATCAATCATTAGTTTAATGCTACAGCCCATTTGATTATTGTTGTGTTCCTGAAGAGTTCCTAAAAAATCTGAAGGAACTGCCTGATTCAATCCCATCTTGTGGAATTCAATTTGAGGCAAGGAAAAAATTAAAATGCTTACTGAGTGTAGGTTTTGGATCATGAGCAGCACCTTTCTCCACAGTTTGTTTTTTGCAGCATTTTAGTGGAGTTGAATCTTGGTTCTAGACCTTTTCTGCCTCGTCTCCGTACTTTGTTGCAAATTCCATATTGGTTTTTCAGTTCTTATGCCTGATGAGTAGTTGGTATGGCCTCTAGATTTCGGTTCTTTAAACGATGGAATATGATACCTTCACCACTTCCATGTGAAGATTGTTGGTGATGTCAATTACTGTTGTTATTTTGGTATTTTCTTCACAGCTCTTACAATGTTTCTGTCATCAACTGCTGTTGTTTTCATTAGTCAAACTACTCAATGGCCAGTTGTTAGTACAACAATGTTAAATTATTTTTCAGAACATTAAAAATTATTTGAATGGATTTTTCAAAACTCTTTTTTTCTTTTATCCTATAGTCACCTCACTGGTCTTCATGTTGGTTTATTCTTTTTAACCACAAATGCAGCCAAAACCTCGGGATCAGACTAAGAGTAGACATTCAGAGAAATTAAATTTTTAAACACTTGATCTAATAAGGCACATCTGGGGAAAAAAAACACCTGTCAGTTGCATGTTCAAAAGTACTTTAGGTGGGTTCAAACAAAATGTATATTCTGAAATAACAAGAATTTTTTATGCATCAAAAATTTGGATCCAGCATCTAATATTTATCTTTCAGTCTCAAACACAAATGTCTTCTCTGTATAAGAAAAACAATAAATTTGAAGAGGATTTTACAATACTTTGAAAAGGATTGCATATCGCATTACAAAATGTTTTAAATAAAGATTTATCCTGCTTAAAGTGATCTTTAAAAAACAAAAGCTGGTCAGTAATTTTAAGTAAGTTTTTGAGTAGCTGTAAGTAACATAACAATCACTTAATACTCAATGCAGATATATTATTTAATAACTTATAAAAAAATTAATAAAAACTTCTACAAAAATTGCAAAATACAGTCCATGTGGCCATCTCCTACCAGATTGCCCTTATGGTGGCTTTGAGTGCAGGAGACAAATCTTGAAGAAATTCATAATTTCTATCATCACCAAAGTCTTCAGGAAGACTCGCTTCTATAACACACAAATCCACAAATTCTTTTAAAAGCTACAATATCTACCAGGATTTCCATGAGAGTGGTAATCCAGTTAGAACATTCCAGTATTAAGCAATAATCTTGATATTAAAAACACAGATGCTCAAAAGCATAATCAAGTCAATTTATTACTTAATAGATCCATAAATTGCATAGTTATCTCTTCGCTTAAGTCTTAAGTGGCTTTTTAAACTGAAAATTTAGACATGCTTCATTGTTCTCATCCTAAGATTAAATTGCATTATTAACCATGCACGAAACACTTACCTGACACACTGAATATTCAACCACGCTGTGCACATACAGTACAGTAAGACTCACAGCAAGGCATAGTGTATTTGGACTCTAGCGAGTACTACGCTACTACTGGCTGGCATGTTAAGAAGGTAGAAAATGTAACAGGAATATATGTCATATGAATTGAGATATTAATATGAGTCATATGAATCATATGGTATGTGTCATATGAATTCTACAATTCAAATGACATAATAGTCAGTGAGTCTTTGATGAAATCACTGAATATTGTAAACTAATTGTGTTTCCTCCAAAAACAGAGAGAAATCATCATGCAGGTAAATGCAAAGAATTTTGGGGGGAAAAAAACAAAAAGACAAAATATATTTGTTTGCAACACATTCTGTCATAAAAATTCATTAATCACAAAAGTACTAGAATGTAGTTGTGTATTTGATATTTTGTAATACCCCAAAGGAGATAATATCATTAAAATAATTGAAGATTAATAACTTAGCAAATATGCATATTCAGGCATTTTACACATATACAGGAATTTATAATACTCTGTTGGTGAGATGCAGGACTCAGCAGTTTATGACCGAGGGTGTTGCATGAAAAGCAAAACTTGTTAAGGCAAGCTGCAACTCAGTAATTAAAAAGCCATTTTTACACATGCACTCTTTTCCTTTTTCAGCTGCTCCTAGCTGAGCTTGTGTTATTGTGGCTTAATGTAAAAGCAACAACCCTAAAAAACATGATTTGTCTTACTGATCAACCCCTCAATTGCTGCCAAAATGTGGAGAGAGAGAAATGGGAAAGAAATGGTTAAAAGTCTCAGATGAAAATGATTTAAAGAACCACATGTCACTCATAAGCTGCAGACATTATGTGGCTAATTATCGTATTTTATGAATGGACACATCATGATTAAATGATGTCATGGTTTTGATGCTGAAAGTGAACATTTTGCGCCACTTTTTCAAAACTAATCATTTTCATTAACAAATGTAGAAGTCTATTGACTGTCTAAAACATTTGTGTCCGAGGCAGTAACTGACTAATAAAGCAGTTGCAGCTACTATATATACTTTTTTACAGCAAACTGCAATGTCATCTGGATGCTTTCTGGATCATATTTCTGGATCACAGCCTAACCTGGAGATTTCTTCATTCCGAGGTCTTCATCCTGCATCTCAATCAGCACTTTTTTCAGTGAAGAAAAATGAGAAAGGAAGCGATGAGAGTGTAGACTGTAAGCAGGAAGAAATGAAATATAAAATATCCTTTTTTTTTTTAAGCTGATCACAGCATGGTATGAAGATGCAAAGAAACTAGCTAGTGGAGGAGAGTTATTCAAATTCCTGTGCATAACCTACTGTATGGATCAATACAGTCAATGAAAGCTTGCATGTTATGGAAATAATTATGCCTCAACTCTTTATACTGTATATAACCTATGCTAATTATTAGACTACATCTACACCATCTATTATACATGACAGATCTGGAAAAAAGGCTGTGACAGCTGGTTCTGTGCCACTCAATACAATCTCTTCTTATTAAACAAATAGTCGTAATATTAACGACCAAAACTCAAGCTGAAACAGAAGCAGTAAATATAGGTGTGCGTGTGTGTGTGAAAGTGTGTTTGCATGCATCAGTAAGTACTTGATATATAAAAAGAAAAGCAATTCCAACCTTCTGGGGTTTGACCCTCTTTCATCTTAATGGAGTGTTTGGAGCCTTTTCGCTCACTGAAGCTCCAGCTCTTTGCCACTTTGCTAGGACTGTCTGCTGCTCCCTCGTCTGCTCCAGGTGATTTGGTCTCCTTTCCCCCTACACTTTTAGAGGGGCTGGAGAATGCTTTCTCTTTTAGGCTTGGCTTACAGCTGGGTGGGATGCATTTTTTTTTGAGTGTACGAGTGAAGCAGAAGCAAAAGGAGAGTCAAATTATTATTATGTACTGAAAATATACAGAACTCTACAAAAGGCTTGATCCACTCCTCATGTCTTAATATTTTGCTTCCAAATACTTTCTTCTATTTTAATCTTTAGGAATATTTTGCACAGTACTGTACATGACAACACACTGCTGAAGAACCAGCAAATACTCCTGTGAAACAAATAGAGCATCTAAAATTTTGTATGCTGGAAATAGGATTATAAATAATACATGCTAGAGTTACATAAAATTAAATAAGGATTTAAATGTAGCTCGGCATCAAAATCGGCCATTTTGGACACCAAAGAAGCCAAAAAAAAAGTGTATTTCTAAGATGTGCAGGTCAGAAGCTGAAGTACCTTTTAATTTACTGTCAGTGTTAAAAATTAATAATTTCATGATATATTAAAAAAAAAAAAAAGGTTATATATAATAATCACAATAACAACATTATTTTTATGTAATACTAAAATGTTTGCACTCAGACACTCAGTTACTCCAATGAACCACAAAATAATTTTTAATTTCAGTTCACATTGCTTACAAACTAAATGATTTCTTTATCACTATGAAAATAACTATCACACAAAAACAAGGAAGAAGGACATTTGATGATGCATGCTGACATCACTGCCATGCAATCTACAGTGCACACATGCTGCCACAGCCATGTCAAATGTATTGGACAAACTGCACATTAGAAGTCATGCACGTGCTAGCATGCTGAAAGTGTTTGTACTGTATGCAGATCATGCTGAAAGTGTGTACTCTACTGTCTTCAAATTAGTTTGTAGGTACATTGTACTGTATGTTAGGTGTCTTACGAAATAATAGACATTAAGTGAAAGAAAACAAATAGTGTAAAATATGTATATAACATATTATAAATATGTATATAACACATACAGTATAACACATCAGGTATAAGATTAACAAGCTTGCCTTAAAGTAGTGCTCGAATTCGATTGGTGCCAAGTACTTTTTGATACTAAAACAAACTTTGAGGAAAGCTTTGTGCATCGTCTGCAATGCTAAAGACAATACCACTGAAATAGGCCAGATTTTATGATTTTGGGGTTTGTTGTTTGCGCAGCTACTGTCAATTTTAAATGTAATTTAGACATTTTAAATACAGATGAAACTGTGTCATCCATCGCAAGCTGTTTTCCATCTTGCAATTAAGGTTGCATTCATACGAAATAGTAGGCTATATGGTCTAATGACACAGACATTATCTGTATTTTCCACTGCTCTGAGCATTTTATTCAATAGAGAAAGAGATTCCCAATAGAGGTTTTGTCTTATGATGGAATGGATGCAATTTACTAACTGGCTCATGTTTAAGAATTATTTTTATTATTACATTTTATACATAACTAGGCTTACACATAATGCACAAAACCCCATTGGGTAACTTTCAATCTGTTGAAATGTCTCTTGAAATGTTCAGGCAGTACCACAAGCACCTCTTCTGCAGTTTCTCTCTCTGTCTATCTGTCTATTTGTCTGTCCTTCCAGCTTTTGAATACTCCCTCTCTCCTGTTACATCTTCACTCAAAACTAGAAATCTGTTCTTCGTAGTGATCATAATTTGCATATCAGAGTGGAATCTACTACTGAGGACAACACAACCACTGAAACAGAACAAACTGAGCGTAAAAATGCAGTGAACTGCTTTATATATCTCAAAAAAAAGTGGCACTTGACATTTTTTATGACAAACAATAAATAGAAGGAACTTATTTGGAAACAGGGTCAAAAATGAGAAAAATATAGACAGGGAAAAAGACACAGTTCCAAGTGCTGGAGAGAAATCCGGACGTGCAGATGTTAGTATCTGTGTGCTACGGTACCTATTGCATCTCGGGCAACACCCACAGAGGGTGTCTTTGTGTGAAATCTCACTACTGCAAAGTGTGGTTCAGTTGGTTTTGAGAGACACAAGAGATTGTACAAGGAATAGTCAAAAATGGTGGAGGCCATAATTAAGCGATAATTTATTGAGAAAACAATTTAACCTTGAAATATGCACTTAATATTACAGTATAGTCTTTTACAGGTTATGTACTATACAGGTTCTAGAATAAATTGAGGAATGTATTTGCATTTAACCTTTGAAGCCTTTGTAAACGGCGTAACGCAGTACTGATATAAGATGTTGTATGTATTGTGAGTCTTTACCTTGTACATACTGTACATGAAGCAGTACTGTAATATAAAGTGCCACTTAACTGAATCTTTTTTTCTTTTTTTTAAATAACAGATATCCAGAGAGAAATACATGGACTGTTCATTCCTTTGAAGAATAATGCTGGTGCAGGAAACTCTTGAAGAGAACTGTGACATGAATGATCTCTGTAATGAGTAGATTAAGGGAAAAGACATTCAAAAACCTGTTAAAACTTTAGCTATTTAACCAACCTGGGAGACGCATCAGGCTGTGAGTCCTTCCTTTGGATTAAAGAAGGAGAAAACAGAGCCTTACTTAGTCTCCTGTGCACTGAATACTGTTAGCACAAATAACTGAAGCAAGCCATTTAGCATTAAAAGAAATGTATTGCTCCAACCTGAATCCTGACCTGCCAGTTAGACTGCGCAAGAGGTCCATCTGATTGAGTGGAGGGATTAGTCTGAGAAAATAAAAAATATATAAATTCACAGAATATACCAATATATCTTACAGATGTGGTATATGCAACTACATATAAATTTTACACTACCAGTCAAGTCAAGTTTCTGACACATACGCATAGAGAAGATTTTATTTGATTGATTGTTTGTTTATTAAATTTTATTCAATTCTATTCTATTTGTATAGCACAAATTATGAAACTGCATGTCTGCATCAGCCGAGGCCAGGACTTGTTTATCTGTCTACTTATTTATGAAATTATTTAATATGAAAATATTAAAATAAAAAAAATGTGAAAAGATACATGCAATAATGTAGTAATTAAAAAAGTTTAACAAATGTTACAAAGTTTTTTTATTTTATTTTAACAGTATTACTGATGAAGCTTTGCAAACTCTGTATTTTTTTAATCGGCTTCAATTCAAGTTTCAAAACAGACTGAGATTCTCTATTCATCTAAATGAAAGCTGCTTTCTCAAGCAAAATGAGGTACATGAGCATTAATTAGCATTTTGTCTTTCAACAATAAGCCTTTATCATAGTTACAGTATGTGTAGTTTTTGGTCATTCTGTTTATCTCTGTAAAAATACCAGTTACAGAAATAAAAATCATTAATGGCTATTTAATTATTGTTTCAAACTTTTTTGTATATACTGTATACAGTATAAATCATAAATTAACTAAACTAGAAAAAAAGGGTCCCATAAATCAGCAGTTGCAGACAGCACTATAAATCATTAAGTCAGGGCCAGCTGATACGTACTGTATATGCCCCACTTTATCTAACTTGCTCTGGAATAACACGGTTAAAGACATGGTGAGAGAACGACTATGATCACGGTAAAGCAAAAAGTTTTCCCTCTAGATCTATAACTTGATTTTGAGCTGAACATGATTTAACTCTCCAACACATGGTTAGTAAATCTATAAATGAGGACTGGACCCAGGAGACCAAGCTACGTCTACACCTTATTGACTGAATTAATGTAAATAATGTACAGTATTTAGCTCTTTGAGGGGTTGGGGTGTAAAGACAAAATTCCCATGATTAACAAAGGAATCTGAAAATATCTGTATTAATCTGAAATAATCTGAGGCACGGTAAGAGTCATTGGTAATTAACCATACTTACCATTCAGTTTTTTAATTTGGTACCTGCTATTTTTGACAATAAAAACAAAACTGTTTATTTGTACATTACTTCTGCCTGGATTTGAAACAGCAATTAAACAACCACTTATGATATTTATTTTATTTCTGTTACTAAGAGAATCTTTTTAAATAAAAACACTGGCCATCAAAATGCCTCTAAGACAATGACAAGTACTACTGTATGTAGTCAATCTAGTGTCTTTAGACATTTAGCCAGTAATGTGTGGAATTTGAAGCTGCTTTAAATGGCCAGCTGGTCAAGTTTCCCAGGCATGTACAAGTATTTTCAATCATACAATACCGGGCTCCTATCATCAATCATAGTAACATAGTAAGCCACATAATGGCTACAGAAGAAGCCATTAAAAGAAAAGCCAGGTTCTAAGGATTAAGAATAACTAAACTGAATACACAGAGGTGTTTAGTAAATCATCTACTGAGCCTCTATGGCTGTGCCATCAACATGCTCTCAGGCACCATTGAACCTTGATTACATGAATTGATTATTGTGGGCTAAACAACATTTGAGGGATTGGACAATGTCCCTCTGTCTTCCAGCCCTTAGTTTTGCTAACTGGCTGATCTTTATTCTGTTTCACGATTATTGCCCAGCCTTTTGGTTTGCCTGAAAATTTAGTTGTGATTACATGTAATACATGCTACATCTCATAAGATATTTTTTAACTGTGTGATATATTTATGGTGCCATACCAGTCTAATATCATTGATTCTACTATCATAGATTCTAATTACAACTTTGCATTGACAAAGAAATGTATGCTTAGCTTAGAAGTGTGTTTGGTTTGTAAAACTTCAAAGCAGATCACTGTGCCTAGGCATATATATATATATATATATATATATATATATATATACATATACAGTATA
>JAQMYL010000039.1:13511599-13536143 GCA_030014365.1 Clarias pachynema | reverse complement strand
CCCCCCCCCCCCCCCCCCCCCCCCCCCCACTGTATTAATGAGCCTTGAATGAGCCTAGAATAACAACTTAAAGGTACATAATTTTTAATGAGTGTTAATGTTATGGCTGATCATTGAATGAGTTCATTTCTGGCATCAGATTATTTGCTGCTAGCATAGCATCAGGTTAACACTACTTTCTAGCATAGACTACAAAGAGTGAATGCTCCCTTGTTTTGATCTTCATTTTTGCTGATATTTTCCACACCCTCCAGGTGATACATCATTAAGCTTAAGTTTTACAAGGATGACAGAGTGATCAATGTTTGCAGCAGTCTCTTGTACTACCTTTGATGGAGTTTTATAACCAGCACTGCACCCTCAAAGACTCCAGCATCATTAACGACCCCTCCCACCCGTCCAACAATCTGTTTCCCCTCCTGCTGTGTGAAAAAAGATTCATAATCACCTGCACCCAAATTGCATTCATTTTTGACGGAGATCTTGTATAGCTGATGGGACAGCTTTGAACTACTGTGTAAAATGTTCTCCAGCATACCCCAAAGCCTTTTAATGGGGTTACAGTCAGGGCTCTGAAATGATTCTTCAGGATCCCAGAACCACTCTCAACAATTTCACCCTGATACTGTAAAATCTTGACACCATTCATATGCCTTCTCATCCTGGAATATGCCTATGCCAGCAAGTAAGAAATAAAAACAGATGTGATAACCTTCTGTAACTGGTCATTCAGTACATTCAGGTCGTCAGCTGACTTGACACATAACATTGCAGAGCCTAGACCTGACCAACATAGCACTGCCTCCAGTCTCATCCTTCTGGTCTTCCTTCTGTTCTCATCAGATCACATTACCTTTTTTCTATTGCTCAAAAGCCCAATCTTTATGCTCCCTGGTCTCATTAACAGGTGGATTTATTATGGCCACACAGCTGTTTAGTTCCAAGCTTGCGAATTAAAAAGTAACATTTTGTATGTGTGTGTGGTGTGTGTGTAAATGTTCTTATTTTAACTATTAAACATAGATGTGATTTGTACTGTGGATATTTTACAGTGCAGGTTCACAAAGTGTTTAAGTGATTTTGGATCATAGTTACACATTTTTTTCCAAGCACATTCTTCCAGGTTTTAATAATTTGTTGGACAGCTCTTTTAACCCAATTACAGTAATTTCAACAATCTCCAATACAGTTGTTGTTTTCTTTGCTTGATGCAGGTCAATAATTTGACCCTTCTGACATGATTGCTTAAGAAATAAAAATAACCCTTAGGGTTAAGATTGTTGCCAGCTGAAATATATTAATCACTATATTAATTATCCAGTCAATAGGTATTTGTTAGAACAAATATAGTATACAGACATACTACCTCCTGGCATTGTATGCAATCCCTCTGAGGTCTACTGCCACTGACACAGCTATGATGAGGTTAACAGCAGCCCTTCTAACAGAAAAGAACTGAAAGAATCCATGCTGTGTCATGTTCACAGCACTTAACACTAGCTAACATTTCCTGTCTGTCACTTATTCCAGTGCACCAATGTAGCTGATTACGAGCAATTGGCGTGAAAAGATGGAAAAAGATTTAACGTGAAAGTGTCTGAGAAATAATAATTCATGGCACATACTAGGAAAAATATATACAATTATATTTTAAAATACTTACCAGAATGTACAAGGCATTCTCTGAGCTGTTTTTGAACTCTTTAATGGTAGCAAACACAGAGAGGACAAGGCAGGAGAAGATGAGCAGGAAGCTGAAACAAACAAACAAACATCATTAGGTTTTTAATTAAATGTGTTTAATAAGGGTAAGCCTGTTTTTCATGATCCAGGTTCTATTTAAGATCAGAGCAGTCTTAGATCAGTCTAAAGACCTATACTGTACATCTGAAAAAACTGACAAATCTGTTAATTATGCTACATTGTACTGTAGCATGTAGAAGTGGATCAAACTATTTTTAAATATTTTTAAAAAATTCCAGTCCTAGATTAACCCCTACCCCTAGTGAGGAAAAAATTATTTACATGTGAAAAGGCAACTCATACAGTAAATATAGGAAAACTAAATGCCACAGTTTGCTGTTACTAATTAAAAATGGCAAACACTTCAACTTTAAGTTTTTTTTTGTTTGTTTTTAAGGATTTGACACCAAAATGGTGATGGTTTTGTGATGTGTCTTGCTTTTGCCAAAGATATCTTTACCTTCTTATAATGTATCTGTGAGTCAACTCAGAACACATACAGTTACAACAAAAAGAGGTTGTTTGACAGCTCTTTTACAGTCTATTAGGTTTGTGAGTAAGAATTGCTACTGGAAGACAAGCGACATACAGTACTGTAAGTTTGGGATTTTTTTCAGGTTGTGCAACTTTTAAAAGACAGCTACTGAATTTCTTGAGTAGTCTCGTACACCTCACATAGAATTCTTCCCAGTCTGTCATCTTGAAAAACATAAATGGATCAGATTTGAACACATTGTAGTAACAATTAGGAATTTAGATCTTTTCTTTTAATCCCACTGCAATGCACTGAAGCTTAAAATCTAGAAAAATATACACTGATCAGCCATAGCGTTAACACCACTGTAAGATGAATCGAATAGCACTGATTAGCAATTATTTACAGTTAAACTAGAGGAAGAATCCTGGGCACTCAAGTCTCACCACGGCCAGCGGGGACCAAAGGCCAGCCTGTCCGGTCCCACAGAAAGCAGATGCAGCATAAATCACTGAAAAAGTCAATGATGGTATCACACATGGCCCAGCAAGCAAAGAGCCCAAAGAAACAGAAATTCCCCATACCCCATTTGACTGAGCATTTAAGGGATTTGATCCACACAACCTACAGCACCCTCAGGATCAGCTGCTAACATCCTGGTGCCAGACACCACAACACAGCCCCAGACGCCCTGCGGAACTACACCCCGAGTGCCTAGAGATGCCCAGGTGGCATCTCGATGGTTTGACTATCAATGGATTTAAAGATACGGCTGATAGGTGTATATTTAAAATGAAGCTAAGGTGGCTTTGAAGCAACCTGTAGTGAGCCATGACGACTCAGCATGATCCAGACAGACTCTTTTGTCAAACACAGAGAGAGAGAGAGAGAGAGAGAGAGAGATTCAAGCAAAAGAGATGTACTATTAAAGAGCATGCTGAAAGAACAAAGTAGAAGATAGTGCTACTTCAATCTAATTATATATCATGATAAAGCGGCTTTGTGACAATGTCTATTGCTAGAAGCGCTACATAAATAAACTAAGTTGATTGAATAACTGATTTAAAAGCACAGTGATGTATGAACCCCTGAAAAGAAGGTTTTCAGACGGAACTGTATAATTCATGACGTAAAATAAATATAGCAAAAAAACATGATTTTTATAAACATGATTATTTTAAAAATTATGGTAGATTCCAATAATGATAGCTCCATTTTCCTTTGTCATTGTAGAGAATAACCTAGAGAGGGATAATAGATCTTAGATGTTTAAATATGTCATGTGTTATTGTGCTTTAGTGCTTCATGTGCACTACATCTTACTACAGCTAGACTTTCATCAGCTCATAATCTTATTTTACTCCCATGGTGGTTCCTGTATTGATTAGGCTATCTTTCGCCTAGACTTTTGTGCAAATCTGCACTTTCTGTCCAAATCACTGTGTAACTGCTGTCTCAGAAATCTCCATCTGTTCACTGCAGTATGTATCTTTGTAAAAACAAGCTGGAACATTCAAGCGAACCCAAACATGTGGCTTCACTGTCTAATGTGCCATTACCTTATACTAGACAAGACAGGCAAGACTGCAGGTAACAGAAATGGAGTAATAATATTATATACCAGTAAAATCTCTATTATACTGTAAAAGCTCACTGTCATGAAGAACGCTCATAAATGATTGAAAAGGCATCAGGATGATAGCACAGTACCCCCTGCCCTCGCCAAAATTGAGACCTCAGCTGGACAAAATTAAATAGATCTTAAAGCAACAGTGATTACAGATTAGAGAGAGAAAAGAGTGAAACCTGGTGATGAGGAGATTCCAGTTCACATTTCGGATAGACCTAATCTTCTCTCTCTCCCTCTCTCTCTCTCTCTCTCTCTCTCTCTCTCTCTGTATGTGTGTGTGTGATCAGTGGAGAATGGGAAGCTGATGCCTGCCTCATGTTGTGATACACTAATCATTTATTGGAACGAGACATCACTTCATGAGAGCTGATATTTCAGTTCTCAGAAAGAGCTCTTTGACGTCTAAAATTGAGGCTTATCACAAACTTTAAACCTGTCTCTGCTATAACGAAACTGCAGCTATTGATTTGAAAGGAAGCAACATTACCTAATCTAAAGTAAAGTATAATTTCTGCATCGGTTTATTCACAGTCAAATGATAAACTGGGTTTTTCTGTTTTTCTTTGACAATTTCAATTCGATTTAGCTTAAAAAAAAAAAAAACATATTGTACCAAGGAACGTGAGAAAGAAAATATATCAAATATCACTGAGATGTAAACAAAGATTTCAGATGGTTTTTAATGAAGGTTGCACCACTGTTGAAACAATTGTTCACAACATCTGGAATCCTATAAGAAAATGTTTTGAATGGTAATGAATCTGTTGCCGTAGGGACAAGTTTGTTTTTGATGAATATCTTTTGGCATATTCTATTATCCAACACCAAGTGGGGTACAAAACATAGCCATTGGGGTCTGTGTTTTGTTTCCCTTTTAATTTTTTTGAGGGGTAGAAACCACAACTCACTATTATATATGTTATTATTGAGTTCCTATAGTTTTAGCTTGCTTCACTGTTGACATGAATTGAATTGGGTTTAATCTAAATCTCAGTAATGCAAAAGCAAAACAATGGCAATTTGAGATTAATAGCAAAGTTTAATTAAAAAGAAAAACTCTACAGCTCCACATAATAGGTGAGTAATGTGTGAAATGTAAATAGCTGGATTTTTATTCTTATACTAATTGAATTTACAGTAAACTGCAAAACTGCATGGTCTAGAGTGCTTTTCAATTGAGTCAGGGTTTATACAAAAGTATTAAGTAAGTTTTTAAGGGCATGATTAGTGTTGGTGCCTCAGCTGCCAACTTTTCCATTCAGACAGTCAGGAAAAATTTATTTCACAACACAAGCCCAAGGACAGAGAAGAGTCTTAAATCAAGTCTAGCTTACACTATGTTTTAATTGGAAGTTTGTCGAGCCAAACTGTATTTGTGGTTCAAAGAGTTCAGCTCTATTATACTGGTATGCTGGTCCTTTTTTTTTTTTGCTAAATACCAAGCCAGCATCAGCCAACAGAAAGGTGCACTAATCAAGAGAAAGGGCAAAGGATTCAAATTCTAGTGTCCTTCTTTTTAGTATGCAAAAGTTGTAATAAGGACTAACATACAATGCAACTGAAATCATACTTAAGTGTATTTTAAATTCAGTATTTTATTCTCACAAAAGTCATTTATTTGCATTGTTTAATCCCTGAATTGTGATGTGCTGTTTTTGTGTTGTTAATAAACCCTATAGGCAGAGGGATTCAACACAGCTAACACACAAGGAGGTTAATTATTTCTCATTCCTTATAAACATATTTTTGCAGTATTAATTTGAACCAGAACAGACGAGGAATTGAAGCGGATTGGTACAACAAGAAGCAAACAGCATCGCTATGTTGGCTACTGCAGAAGTAATTTATGTTGCCATTATACTGTATAGTACCCTTCATGAAATGTTTAAAAATTGTATATTTCTTTATTTACAGTATATATATATATTTAAGGATCTTCCATATACAACAGTCATCCTGTCACTTCATTAGGTACACTGTTGCTAGTACTGGACCCCCTTTTGCCTTTAGAACTGATTTAATAATTCATGTCATAGATTCATAGATTCATGATTCAATAAGGTGTTGGAAACATTCCTTAGGGCTACACATCAATGATGTGAATCATTAATTAAATTCCACCATATCCAAAAGGTGCCCTATTGGCTTGAGATTTGGTGACTGTGGAGGCCATTTAAGTACAGTAAACTCATGGCCATGTTCAAGAACCAGTCTGAGGTGATTTTAGCTTTGTGGCCTGGTGCATTATCCTGTGGTCATAATGGGATGGGCATGATTAGCAACAATACTCAGACAGGCTGTAGCATTTAAATTATGTTCAATATGAACTAAGAGGCTGAAAGTGTGGCAAGAAAATATCCACACACCATTACACCACCACCAACAGCCGAAGCGTTAATACAAGATAGGATTGATCCAAGCTTTCGTTTGGTTTACTCTAAATTCTTACTGTTTGAATGATGGAGCAGAAATCGAGATGCATCAGACCAAACAATGTTTTTCCAGTCTTCTGTTGTCCAATTTTGTTGAGCCCATGCAAACTGTAGTCTCGATTTCCTGTTGTTAGCTGACAGGGGTGGTACCTGTTGTGGTCCACTGCTGCTGTCACTGTTCTGCTTCAAGGTTTGACATGTTGTGTGTTTAGAGGTGCTCTTCAGCATACTTCAGTTGTACTGAGATGTTATTTGAGTTACTGTTGCCTTTCTATCAGCTCGAACCAGTCTGGCCATTTTGCTCTGACCCCTGGCATCAGCAAGGCATTTCTGACCAGAGAAATGCTGCTTACTAAATATTTTCTCTTTTTCAGCCAATTCTCTGTAAACCCTAGAGATGGTTTGCATGAAAATCCCAGGTAGAGTTTCAGAAATGCTCAGACCAGCCTGCCAGGCACCCACAACCAACCACGCCACGTCCAAAGTAACTTAAATCACCATTCTTCCCCATTCTGATCCCCTGTCTGACCTTCAGCAGATAATCTTGACCATGTCATGCTTAAATGCAGTACCACATGATTGACTGATTATATGTTTGTGATAAAGAGCAGTTGAACAGGTGTACCTAATGAAGTGGCCGGTGAGTATATATATAAAATGCTCTGTCAAATATCATAATAAACATTCAGCGCAAACCACCTCTTTCTTTAGCCTTAAACAACAGTTAAATAGGACAGTATTGTAAGCTATCACAACACTGGTGAAAGGTAGCAAAAATAATACCTTAGAAGCTCAAGACACTGAAGTCAGCACACTCCACTCCTCCAAATAAATATATAAGAAGACCAAGGCTAGAAATGGTGGCTCAGTGAGTTTATAAATATAAAAATCTACCACACATACAGTAGGCAGATGTCAGATGGCTGAAGTTCCTGTATGTTAGAAACATAAGGGCTAGAGTGAACAAAGAAACTGAAAGCTATAATATGACTGAAATGGCTTTAGTCATATTATAGGGCTTACATTTCAGCGCTGCCTCATGTCGTTGGATCATTTCAGACTGGTCGAGAAATTAGACGAGCATTAATGTACTATAGAGGCTGGAGCTAATGGGACACTCTCGATGATATATTTCAATTACTTCTGCTTTCTGTGGCTTTAGAGGAGTCTGAGCTCTGCTCAGAGAAAACTATTACTATGATTGTTGCCATGGAAAATAATAGTCTGTCTGTCATTAAACTCTACAGTTACGGAGAAAGAAAAGGAGAATGAAAAAGAAAAGAAAAGACTAAACTTTCAATCTTCTGAACAATTCTTGTTCCCTGGGGTCCTTTTGGGGTCCCTACCTACTAAGGAAATACAGTATCACTCATTCGCCCCCTTAAGGAACTCCTGGATGCAATACACTGTATAGACTACTGGTCTTACTGCATAAGCGTGATGCCATACAAACAGCCAAAGCATTGGTATACTCATGGCTGTCACTAGTCTGAGGACACAGAGTCCACAGACCACAGTAATGTAAGGTTACTTATTAACAACGTAATATGAGAACCATAAAATACAGTGCCGTGGAAAAATATTTGTCCCTTCCTGATTTTTTTTACATATTTGTCACACTTTAATTATTGAGATCATTAAACAAATTTTAATATTACACAAAGATTACCAAAGTGAATGATTTAATTTATTAAGGGGGAAAAAACTGTCCAAACCTACTTGGCCCTAAGTGAAAAAGTAATTGCCATCCACTTGCTAAATCTTGAATGAACAGTGATTTTGGAAAGCTTAGTTAAATTTCACATGCAACACCCAGGTCTGATTACTGTCAGAGTTGTTGAATCAAGAAATCACTTAGATAGAACCTGTCTAAAGACAACATGTCAATCTGGAAAGGGTTATCAAGCCATTTCTAAGGGTTTGGAACTCCAGTGAACCATGGTGAGAGCCATTATCTACAAGTAAAGGAAACATTAATGAACCTTGCCAGTAGTGGCCCAAAATTCCTCCACAGTGATGTGAAAGACTCTTTGCCAACTGTCACAAACACTTGATTGCAGTTGTTGCCGCTATGGGTGGCACAATCAGTTGTTGCAGTAGGTTTAGAAGTAATTACTTTTTCACATGGGGCCAAGCAGGCTTGGGCGTTTTTTTCTGTTAGTAAATAAAACCATCATTTAAAAACAGTATTGTGTATAACATCTTTGTATAATATTTAGTTTGATGATGTGAATCATTTAGGTGTGACAAGTATGCAAAAAAAAATCAGCAAATACTTTTTCACAGCACTGTGCCTGTTGTACTGATATTGTAATAGCAAAATAATAGAATTTTTGAAATCAACAGGTATTTCAGTCTTTCTTGTAAGCCAAAATATTAAGCAGTATATATAAGAATTAAAGGACAACAAATTCAATTCAAATCTGCGATATATTAAATATGGTATGTTTTAGCAAAGTAGATATAGTTGAATGTTTTATCCTGATTATACACCTATACATTTAACAATGCAGTGCTACATGCAACAAATATGTTCATACTAAACCAATGCCTTGCTGTTATACTTAAATAAGATCAGCTTGCCAAGTGCAGCAGCCATACTGTAAGCTCAATGAGGATATGAAGTATTTAGAGTAATGAAAAGGTTTCTTAGAATAAGCGGTCCAAAAGCTGCACTGCACTGGCTCAAACCCCTCTCTCTTTCTTTCTGTGTGTGTGTGAGAGAGAGAGAGAAAGAGAGAGAGAAAGAGAGAGCAGCAGCAGTTCGCTCTTTTTCTCGCTGCTGCTGGAGCTGACCAGTGCTGAACGTAAGCGGTCACGCGCATCTCGCGGCTTTCTACCGGCACCTCACGGAAAAAAGAAAAGATCCTCATCTGCATAAAAGGTGTGTCTCTGGCTCGGATCACACGTTTCCCTTTATCTCCAAGAAAATAACGCCAATATGCAAATCATTTGAATCAATTAAAAAAATAATAAAGCAGCACAAACATTATCATTATCATTGTCAGGTTAAATCATACAGCTTTAAATGTTTCACGCTGATGTTTAAAGTCTAGGACTATCGTGTGCAGTGTGCGGGGTGAAACAGAACCTACACACTGATGCGGGATGCGGCGGGAATGATGGCAAACCGCGTTCTGCGGCAAAACGTGCAGCTGTTGCAAAACTTTTCCCCATATTCTAAGCGACGCAAGACGGCGCCGTGCTGTGTTTAAGTGATGCGGCTTTACTCACACATAACCGTGGTAGACGAACGCCCAGCCTCGCGGTCTTTCCAGTGCGTTGTAGAGGAAATTCTGCAGGTTCCGGTAGCCCGCGCTGCGTCGGTGATTCCCGCGCGCGCCGCCCAAGCTCGCTCGCGCTCTGTACAGCCCCATCCTCGCGCTGGAGTTCCGGCGCGCGCTCTCCCCGCTCCCGATGAGCAGCGCGCCGTCCCGACTCGTCTCCGCGCCGCCGGCATCCACTCCCACGAAGCCCACCTTCGGCTTCTTCTTCTCCTGCGACGGAGAGCGAGAGAGGTCCCCGTTGGCCGGTTTCTTCGCCATTGTCAGAGCCTCAGAGAGACACGATGTCAGACTGGAGAACGACCATCGCCCGAATGGGTGTGTGTGTGTGTGTGTGTTCGTGCTCGGAGATTTTCCCTGACTGGAGAACAGCCAGCGGAGTGAAGCTGCAGAGCTCTCCTGCTCTCCTGTCTGAGACTAAGTTCCGACCTGAATCTACGTTTTTAAGGAGTCGAGCAACAGAGAGTTGGACAGAATCCGAATGAATGAAGTCGTAGGAAACGCGTTAAAGGATGTGTGCGGGAGGGGGGAGGGGGGTATAATTGGGGGAATAACCACGCCTCTTACCCAGCCTTATCCTTGTCGTAACTTTATGAGTTGCTACTGTATTTTTGTTTGTTTGTTTGTTTGTTTTCGCTAGTTTGTAAATAAAAGCAATTTTAATTCACATGTAATTCATCCACAAATAATGAATCGTATCTACACTATCAGCCATAACATTAACACCACATAACATTAACACATTAAAAATTGATTATTAATTATATACCATCAAACTGGTGACAGGATCATGGGAACAAAAAGCTCACCCATGACCACAAGGACCAAAAACCAGCCTGTCTGGCCCAGTCCCACAGAAAAGCCAAGGATGCACAAATTGGCAAAAAAATAAATAAATTTAATCCTGGCTGTGAAAGAAAGGCACCAGAACACCCAGTGCACCACAAATCTGCAGGGACAGAGCTCAGGCAAAGAGCTCAAGGATGCTGGCCCGGCCTCCAAACAACTCAGATCCCAGTCTGATAGAGCACCCATGGAATTCACTGAACAAAATCCAATCCACGGAAGCCCAAACTCGCAACTCACAGCATCCCAAGAATTGAATATATTTCATTATATGTTTATTCTGAACATCTGTACAACACAGTACTGTTTTAAACAGCAAAAATAACATCTGTATACTGTATTAATTTACAGTGTACAGGACTGGATCCCTTTTGAGTGGGTTCATTTTAGGGTAATTTTATCTTCATTTATTTAAAAATAAATAAATAAATAAAAATAAATGCAGCCTTTGTGTTCTGCCGTGGGTTGGTGCACTATCCAGGGGTTCCTTTGTTTTGTAGCATGATTTTCCAGGGACAGGCACCAGGCCTCCTTAGACCATCCACAGGAAACGTGGTACAAATGAGGAATGATTAAATGAATGAAATGAAGTCTTCTTCAGAGGTTGATAATACCCTGTTTGCCAGGCCATATCCAAAAGCCTGAACACACTGAACTTGAGACACTGGACAGACATGTGCTAAAAGAGAAACATTTGACAAGACATTAGAATTCAGTTTTAGGACAAATTCTGATCTAAATATCAATTCTTAAAAAGAAAAAAAAACAAGTATAATAAAGAGAAGAAAATGTAGACTCAAATGGAAATATATGGGCAACACCAAATACGGGGATTTTAATATTAAACTATTAGATATTACAATAAATGCATTATAAAAGTACAGAATCAAAGCAAACCGTATTGATGGTACACAAAAGTAGATAAGAATCTTACAAACTTCAGGAATTATAGCCGTTTGTTTAATAGTAAAATGAACTTCAGAACCACTAACCAAGAACATATGAGCTTAATCACTATGGCACATTACAATCCTTCTAAGGACCTTTTGTTTAAAATACTGTAGAAAAGCTGTGTCACATTCATTAAAGTAGTGACTTTGATTTGATTGCTTCCAACTCAACTGAACTCTTCCTAGTTTTTCAGTTGAGTTGGACTTGATTTTTGGCAACCCTCTCCAGAAGTAGGGGTTGCCAAAAATCAATTACTCTTAAATAAATGAACACCTTTTCGATTAACTGTCTTTCCTTTTTCTCACCTCTACACATGTCAGAGCGAATTCAAATTCTATAAAGCTATCCTCATACAGCTACAGTATACATATTTTGCATATTTAGTTTTAGCTCTGTTTAGTACATTCATCCCTATGGCCTTTTGCTGACAAGATTTATTACTCACTTGGGCACTTGACACTGATCGCTACCTGGCCTTATGCTGCATAGCTGGTGATCCAGATGTATGCTGCTTAAGTGCTGAGTGCAGACACTGATGACTACCTAGTGAGAACTTATGCTATTTCATCACATAAATTTTGTAGATATATTTATTGTCCTGTGCATTTGATGTTCATTTTCGTGTATTTATTGTCCTGCATTTGTCTCACACTATTGTGTATTAGTGCTTTATCTATTCTTGCCACCGTTATGATTTGTACAATGGTCATGGACAAATTACATTTCATTCCAGTGTATACAAACTACTGTATTGTATATAGAGGAGTGACAATTAAACCCAATGAACATGACATGACTTGTGTGGCATGCACTGGCACTATGCAAGTTATTTTGGAACTCGCATTGAAGCAGTCACTCCATTATGCAGATATTTTATCCATCTATATGAGATTACCACCTCGTAAGTCGAAATAGATGAAATTAATAGGATAGACAACTGTTGCTGGTCCATGTGCTAGTCCATGGTAGTCTAAATACTGCAGAATCTGCCCTGGATCCAAGAGTCATTCTTTCTACTAACCTGGATAAGAGGGTGCAAATTCTGCATGGACTAATAAACTGGTAATCTTGTACCCTTACATAATCCCCAAACTAGTTCCAACATCAGTAAGAGGTCTATCTGTCTGTTACCAACACTAAGCAGGAATGCCACTCTTTCAGACTCACCAAAGGCATCTGGGTGCTTTTACTCTATCCCACAAGGTGGCACTTTGATAGCGTCCCATCCAACATTACAGAATCTTATAGAGAATTTACAAGAGCAGGACTTAGCAGTGGAGCACTTCTTACACAGTGACTATATCTGATCAGTTAGTCCTAAAAACAAAGTTTTTATAAGACACAAAGGGGTGGGGATCCACAGAAATACACTGGGGTTATGGCTTCCTGGTACAAGTCAGAGCAAAACACCCTGGTTGAAAGTAAAGCAGTCCATCAGGTCTTAAAGTGCTCTGTGGAAGTTTAAAGATTAAAGATGTCACCATGTGCTGTCCATACACTGGATAACGGAAATGAAAATGTACCTTCATACGAGCCCATCCACAAAAAGCCTTACTGAGAACATCTAATCCACATCCACATCTCTACTAGAATGAAAAGCATGCGTCCAGGGAAGTGGCATTAGCACCAAGAATATGGCAAAGTTTTGCTGGAATACTGATGCACCTCTTCATGCCATGCATGCCAGTGCAAAGTCAGCACAATATTGGTTGTGGGTTTCCTGGCAGAGATTTAAAAAAAAACTTACTAAATGTCTTTCCTCGTCTACAATCTTTGTAAAAGAATTAGCATTGTTTTCCTTATTCATGTGTGGATTGGTAATTATAATGAAACTGATGACATTTCACATATGCATCTGTGGTTCTATGGAATCTGATAGGCACTAGGGGTCACTGAAAGATTTTGGCCAGACAGTTCCAGGAAAGATGACCGTATGATTGTGGTATTTATTGTATATCTCACTACATTGCTTCGTTTGAAGGTCCTGGCATGCTTGCATATGTGTACAGTACAAGGGTTTTATATTAGCTGCACTTAGCACTTACACATAAAATGTACTGTAAACATATAATGTCTTTTGATTGTACTTTTAAATATGTTTAAAAATATGTTTTCATAAGCATAAACAAAAATATGTGTAACAAATCAATTACTTCATGGCAAAACCTTCGTTGCCAATTACAGCTGCCAAGTGCCAGGGACGCAGGCAAGATAAATAAAATCATCCGCAAGGCTGAACACATAATCCGAAACAAACTTGACAGGCTGGAAACAGTGAGGGACAACAGATCACTGAACAACTCCTGTCAATCATGGAAAATTCATCCCACCCACTACATGATCTCATATAGAGGCAGTGGAGTTCATTCTCTAACAGACTGATCCAGCTTCATTATCACAAAAATCATTCCTACTGTTAGCCATAGCACTGTACAATGACTCACCTCTATGTAACAGATGACAATAGCAACTTACATTATATATATATATATCCCATTATTCACTGGTATACACTGACAATTTGCACATTTCATTTTTATTTCCAGTCACTCTATGCACACATACTGTGCATACACTGACAATTTGCACATTTCATCTCTTCTCATTATTTTGAATCCAGTTTGCACTAGATAGAATCTCCAATACTGCATTAATTTATGTGTTCCAATTACTTTCTGTCTCCCCCCCCCCCCCATCACCCCTCTTTTTTTCTTATTCCCTCTAATAACTGTTTGTGTAACCTGCAGCTGCTGTAACACAATAATTTCCCTCACAGGATCAATAAAGTATATCTATCTGTGTGTCTATCTACAGCTCTAGGATGTCTAAGGAAATGCATAATTAACTTTTTGCAGCCATGCGGCACAGTGGCATAGTGGTTTGCACAGTCGCCTTGCACCTCCAGGGTTGGAGTTCGATTCCCGCTTCAGGTTTGTGGCAGAGAGTTATCAAGTTCTCCCCCTGCTTGGTGGGTTTCCTCCCATAGTCCAAAAACATCTGGATTAGGCTAATTGGTGTTTCTCAAATTGTTCATAGTGTTTATACTGTATATGTGTGCCCTGTGATAGATTGGCACGCTGTCCAGGGTATACTGTACCTGTCTAAGTTTCCTGGGATACACTTCAGGTGCCCTGCTACCCTGTATACAGGATAAAGCGGTGTAGATGATGATGATGAGTGAGTGAGTGAGAACTTTATGCAATTATGGTTAAAGATTAGCTATTCATCTTGGCAAGCTGTCTTCTCCAAATGATTGTATACGGGGCTTTTTAAAAGTGTTTTTCCATTTAAGTTTTGTTTGTTGTAATGTTGTCCTTGAGAACTGTGTGAAATCTTTCTAATCAACCTTAGTGTTTTTTATAAAGCTACCAGGTGCAATTTTCCTGAAAACATTTTTGCAGCGTTTATTCTGTATTGGTGGCATGGTGGCTGAGTGGTTAGAACTGTCACCTTGCACCTTCAGGGTCCGGGTTCGATTCCTGCCTCAGATCTGTGTGCATGTTCTCCCTGTGCTTGGTGGGTTCCTCCAGGTGCTCCGGTTTCCTCCTACAGTCCATGCAGATTAGGCTAAATGGGAATAAATACAATGGTCACTGTTGGCCTCCATGGTACAGAGGCTTTACAGTAGATTGATGGATGGAAGGATACTGTATTTAGTATGGGATTTACACATTTAAAACATTTACCATTTTACATACTGTATGCTATATGTCCAAAACTGTGTAGACACCTTATCTAACAATGTGTACTTGTTGAACCTCTTCTGAGATGGATTTCAATTAGAATATGAAGTGTATCTGTGGTCATTTGCTCAATCCGCCACAAGAGCATTAGTGAGGAAATGTTGGGTGAGTAGGCCTGGGGCATGCACGGCTCATTCCAGAGGTGTTCTTGAGGGATGAGATCAGGGCTTTATTCAGTCCACTTGAGGTCTTCTACAACAAACCATGCTTTCATGAAGCTTTCTTTATGCACATGGACATTGTCAGATTTGGGCCCCATAGTTTAAGTGGAAGGAAGGAAATCTTAATGCTACAGGACACAAAGACATTTTAGACCAAGGGGGTCAAACAGAAAGGGCTATGTACTGTAGGTGCAGGCTTCCATTCCAACCAAGCAGAGGCCAGGCCTGTTTAATTAGCTGTTCTTGTCTTTCAATAGACTATCAGGTCTGACTTCAGCTCAGCTAGAATGAAAGGCTGCACTCACATGGCTCTTTTTGGATCTAGTTTGACCCCCCCTTGTTCTAGACAAGTGTGTGCATCCACCTTTTTGGAAAGAATTTGTGGAAGAACTATACATACAGTACTGTATACTTTATAAATAATTATACTTTTATATACTTTATATTTAACATAAAATTGTGTACAGTATGTTAACAAATACATGGTTTCTTTTTCATATTTATAAAAGACATCATACAGTATGTGTAAGTGGCTGTATGAAAGCACAATGAAAGTATATAAAATAATCAAAACATGTCTCTCCCCTCACTGCGTGTACAGTAACTACAGTAGCTTTAAGGCTGCACCATAAAACGGTTTGCTTTCTGTAATCTCATTAACGGAAGTTTCTTAATTGGTACCCTAGTGCGGCTTTAAACACATCAGTGCCTTTATCCCCCAGGGTGTTCGAGCGAACACTGAAAAACCGCTGGGAGGAACCAGGACTCAGGGGGAAGTCCATGCTAATAATGATTTTATTGTATTATAGTAGATGGTACAATTTTACAGTACGATTAAAATGAAACAGGTTGATGATAGTAGGAAGACAGGATTAAAATCCATAGATTCCAAGCTCCTGAGCATGAGAAGGCAGGAGATGGAGCTCCTGCGAGGACTTCAGGATCATCAGGATCTTATGATAAGGTTGAAAAACAAGGTATTAAAAATAATGTATGACAGTGGAGCAATAGATCCATAACCTACTGTGATTAGAAAACAGGAATGGTGTAATAGTTAAATAAGATAAGATGGAAGAGCTCTACCTGCGTAGGAGTATAAGCAGGCCTTATCAGGACCGGAAAAAAAAGAATTTACTGCTAGGAACAGTAGGAACAGGGTGATATAATGCCTCGGCTACCTTTTTAGCAGGGAAAGATATAAGGTTATGAGTCTACCTACATCTAGGATCACTTGCTCAGTATGTTAAAAATACTCAGGGTTTAGGCTTAGACGCATGCTGTGGAGTTGTGTGTAGACCATAGAACTAGAATTTAAAGCTAAAACAACAAGAGTTGCTGATAAGGCTACTGGATAGCTCCGATAGATATACTGGCCAAGAGCTATACTGAATGTCTTCAGTAATTTAATGGTAATTAATGGGGTTGAATTAAGTGCTGATGACTTTGCAGTTGTTCAGCAATAGTTCTAACGTTGCATTCCCGTTGACCTCCTGCACGACTAATTAAAAAAAAAAGACACACGGTTCAAATCAAGGTGCCATGGCCAAATCACAAAATGACTCTGAGCTTACAGAAGGAAGACTTTCATTCAATTTGAAAAACTGGAATCCATTCTTTTAGCAATATTAAAAATAAATCGTGAAAGCAGGGGTTAAATTATGTTTCATGTTTCAACTTCAGAAATATAAAAGTGAGGCTGGGAAACGGGGCTGAGAGGAGCGCCGAAGCAACAGGAGGAGCTAAATAAAACTAGACTAGAGGTAGAACTAAAACCATACAACCTAGAAACACAGTTATAACTCTGTAAGATGGTTGTTCATGTGTGTGTGTGCATTAAAGGCACCATTTCAGCTTTTCAAAGATTACATTGGATCAAGTAATAAAGTTGTTTTGATGTTATAGCTTGTGATGTATAAGCAGAATAATATTTTCGTAAAAACTGAATTATTTCTTTATTCCTTTACATTAAGCAAAAACAATAAATGCATGAAAAAGAATCATAACTTTGGTGCATGGGGTTATTGCCATTATGTTAAACACCAATGTTTTTTTATGCTTCTGTTATACCCTGGCAGAAGTATGTATAATTAACTATTACGGCATTAACTGTAAATAAAAGTTGGATTATTATCAGCCATCCTCCACCGGTTCTAAGAGAAAATGTAATAAGTGTGAAAGAAAGTCACAGTGAATATAATAAGCTCTTACACATTTGTTTTTAGATGATTAACTCTGTTTAGCTCTGAATATCAGATGAGATGAGAGAAACTTTCATGGCCTTAGGCATTTAGTTAATGAGTACAGTAAATCACTGGTGTGACTCTACAAAAAAAATGCACATTTCACAAAAAGTGACTGCACTGCTACTGACTGTAGCAGTTACGCTTATGCAGATTCTTATGATTAAGGGATAAAGGTCGATAAATCACAAGCTGGTTTTAATGAGTGATGTTTTTTTTGAGTTTTTAATCAAGAGATGCAATGTCTGTAAATCGGCTAAAAAGAATAGTCTGCAGAGTGAATAACGCTTTATCCTGTATACAGGGTCATAGGAGCCTAGATCCTATCCCAGGAGACTTGTTCCCCCACGAGGCAGGGAACACACATACACACACACTCATTCACACACTATGGGCGTAAATTGCATGTCTTTGGACTGTGGAAGGAAACCGGATCACCTGGAGGAAATCTACTTTACCAAGCACAGGGAGAAAATGCAAACTCCATGCACAGAGAGGCGGGACTCGGACCTGACCGTGAATCAAACCCGGACCCTGGAGGTGCAAAAAAATTGCAATACAGCTTGTTTTTCATTTAATTGCTCAAGGTCAGGGACTCCTAAACTTTTGAAGAAATGACAATCCTTTGACTACATGAATTTTTCTGTGACTCAGTGCCCAGTTCATTTTACTTTTTTAGTACTGTAAATTACTGCAGGACTTGGAAATTGATATTCAATAAATCACTCATGAATGAGAGTGTGAGTGTGTGTATGTATGTGTGTCCTGCAGATGGATTGGCACCCTGTCTATGGTGTACACCGCCTTGTGCCCCAAGCCTCCTGGGATAGACTCCAGGCCCCCGCGACCCTGAATACAGGATAAAGCGGTATAGAAGATGAGTGAGTGAGTGAATGAGAGTAAATCACTCAATTTTTTTAAGGATGTACTGTAGTGGAGGAAAATGAACAGGGGGAAGAAATTTGTTTATTTTTAATGTGACTTGTTTGACTGTAAGTCCCAGTAACTTTTAAGAATATGAGCACACAATAAAAAAGATTTTCATAGTTAAACCAATTTTCCATCCACAGTCAACGCTGCTTATCCTGTATGGAGCCTATCTGTAAAACCTCGAGCACAAGGCAGAGGACACATGGGCCACCTGAAGTACAGTACCCATCACAGGGCATAACCACACACTCACACACCCAATCATATACTATAGGAGATGCCAATTAAGGTACACTGCATGTCTTTTTACTTGTGTACCCGCGTGAAGGCAACAGTGCTAATCACTAAACCACAGTGCCACCTTGGACTGATATTTGTAAGCACTTATATTTATAAAATACATTCATGGAATAGAATATTCTATAAAAGCTTCTCACACAATTAAAGGACTCTGCGCTATAGTTTAACAATTCCTGATATGAATTGTCAAACTGATCATGGGTCGTATCAGTGCACTCAGCCATGCGAAAAGTGATTTAAGTGATTTTGAACGACGTAAAACCCAGTAAACGAAAATAAATCTCCTGAATAGATAAATATTGTTCTGATTTCATTCACCTGACAGGACAGCATATATCTTACTACAGTATATAATGTCATGAAGCTTAATTACACAATACTGATCATTAACCATAAGAATGTTTAATTTCCATATGGATTTGACAGAACACCGGGGACAAGTGAAAACATCTGATACAGTACATGCCTGTTGCTTTGAGAGTGTTTATGTGTAGGTGATAACACACATCAACCAGCAGTGTGACATTAGGTTCACTCAAACCTGTTGGATTTTAATAGACTGTTAATGAGCTGACATTATAGACTCGTGTCATGATCACATTGCTTTAAAAAAAAAAAAAAAAAAAAAAACTTCTTATCAGTACATTCAAACATCAACAGATATTACAAGTTAAAGATCACCATTAAATATTTAAGCTTATTTTATACAAGGCCTTTTTTTTTTTTTTTTTACTGACCAGGAGATTCCCGTTCTAAGCCTAGCCTGGGACTTTCACACAGGAACATTTCCCAGATCTTACATACATGATTAAATTTATCTGCTAATTCCAAACAGGTAATGATGCAGGAAAAAAATCTGTCTGGGGTTGGACGACACGTGTAACCGAAAATTTAATACTGCAGCATTATAATCTGGTTTCTCGAAAGCAAGCTCAGCTGGAAATGCACGCAATCGTCTCACTCTTTGGTGAACTCCACACAACCATTACCAGTTACAAATAAAGATCTGCTGCACATATACATACAGTATCAGTTATGTTAAAATTAGACACCCAATTTATTTTCTGTCCAAAAGGCACAGTGAATGTCCAAAAAAAAAAAAAAAAAAAAAAAAAGCATTGCATAACACCGAACACAATCTTTGTCACAGTGTTTTGTTGGCTGTGTGACTTAAACATACTACAGGTCTGACTATCTGTGCTTTTTTTTTATGTCATAGGGGAAAATGATTTTCCATAAAATAATAAATAAAAATATTAATATATATATACTGTTCTGTAAGTAAAATCTGCATATTTATGTATGGTATTTTGTTTTATTCTTACTATTTCGAATAAAAGAACAGCCTATGCTGGGTTTATCATAGGCTAAACAATAAATAACATTTGAGCTTGCTTTGAGGAACCAAAATGTTAGATGGATGTTAAAATTTATCCCCCTCGGTTAAAAAGCACAGCTCTGGTGCATTTTTCAAATTGTCTGAAGATCTCCATTGACCACATGGACATGGTTAGAAAGAAAGGAGGACTCCTGTTGAACATATACAGCATGGATACAAAAGAAAAGATGTACAGTTCCACATTGTTTTGCTTTAGCATTAATAATAATTCAATTTAAAATTTTAATTATAGCATTACACTCCCTAAAGAGAGACACACACACTGATCCGCCAGAGCATTACTACTGAACAATAATGATCACTGATTATATACCAGGAAAACTGCTGACAGGATTGTGGGCACCTAAAGGTCAGCCTGTCAGGTCCGGTCCTCAAAAGGTCAATGCTGGCTATTATAGAAAGGCACCAGTACAGCCAATGCATCACATGCTGCCATGCATGGAAAAATGCCTGAGGCTGCCAACCTGGACTACAATCAAGCACCAAACAGAAGTGCTGGACAAGTCCGATCCACGGCAGACCCGCCCCGCAATCCACAGCACACATAGGATCCGGGGTCATCCCAGTGCCAGACACCACGAGGGGAACCTAAAACAAGGTGGTTTCAAGGTTTCAATGTTCTGGCTGATCAGTGCGTGTGTGTATATATATATATATATATATATATATATATATAGATAGAAGGTGTGTGTGTGTGTGTGTGTGTGTGTGTGTGCATGTAAAATTCAATAAAATAGGTGCCTACATCTAAATATCCTTCAACGATCCCATTGTTTTGTACAGTACTTTAGCAAACACTGATGAATAATGTGAGCTTTTTTTATTATTATTATTATTATTGTGCTTCTCAAAACACTCATGCTATGCTCAGGAATATTTCTGTACTGTAACACCCAAAAATAAAAAAGTGCCAAAACCAGACACAAAAAAACGAAAACGTCTTCGCTTTCTCTGATCTGATTAGTAAAAATCTTGAGCGTTTAGTATTAATACATGTCAACTGATTATTTTCATTCAGCTTTCTGACCTAAAAATGAACTTTCTTCCTGTTTACATTATGGAACCCTGACAAATGAAAATATACCGTAAAAATAAAATAAAGCATTTCAATAGATATAGAAACTAAAACATCTTCAACAGTGTCAGCTTGGTCCATATAATACTGTCAGGTGGTTAGAGTGGAATGCATTCAGTAATTTATAAGACCTGATGTGAGAAAAATAAAAACACTCCTTTTGAAGAGAAGGAACAGTGCAAGGATGCACATGCTAAGCTACAGTAATTGCACATAATCACCACGTGTTTGAGGCAGTGGAAGAAACGTTAGGGTCGCCAGCTAGAGACGGAACCAGTTTAGTCACCAACGCTGCAGTCCAAGGCAAAGTGAGGAACACAGTCTGTTACAGGTAGTTTAGTAACTCGGTTAAAATAAAAAAAATAATAAAAAAAGAGCCATAGTCTTAGGAGCGGCACCAATCAGTGGGAAAATCCAAGTAAATCCAAGAGAGAAAAAGTCTGTGCAGAAGCAGTGGGAGTGGTACCCTCCTGTAAAAATCCTCTCAGAGCCGAGGTCTGGTACAAACGGAAACGTCTGGCAAAGTGACCTCTTAAACACTGTCCTAAAGTCACAAGCCTTTCGCTTAATATTTCAAGTCAACGGTCGAGAGGGTGTAGCTCAGAGGTCTCCGTCGGAAGGCGGGAGACACAGCTTGAAGAGTCTGGAATGAGCAAAACAAGACTGTCAGCATTATTCTTACCAAAATATTGACTTTATGCCAAAGGCTGAGGTGCTAAAGTTGCAGGCAGAGAGAATAAAAGAAGAATTTTTCTGCAAAAACACTAATGTACGAGGGGTGTTCGAGTCAAACTGAGACTTTTGATTGTGCAGAATATCCACACTTATGAGTGTAGAAATTACCTTTATGCTCATGGGAATGAATGTCTGCAGTGGGCTCTGAGACATACAGCATTCTTTAAAACATTTGCAGCACCCAGATGTTTTACTGTGGCTGAGTCTCATCACCGTACTGTGTCAATTGGCTTCCCACCTTTAATCTTGAGAAATTACATCCCGGATTGAGTTGAACGCCACTCGTTTTCTTGTAGAAAGGACTACACTCAAATAAATAAATAGCTTTTACATATTGATTATTATCGTTCTTATTATATTATATATAATATACTATATTACTATATTGATTATTTTTTTTAACCTTCATATTTTTAGGAACTCTGTCTTTATTTTAAATATATTGACACAAATTATTTTTCAGGGCATGTTAACAGCATGAATGGTAAAAGGTATTGTTTTATAATCTGATATCTAACTGCAAAAAGGAAGAATGTTTAGATTTATAGCATGTACAGTAGCTCAGTGGATAAGCTTACTTGTTACAAAACTGAAAATGTCTGAAATGCAGTTCTTGCAATGTTCACGTTACGTTATGTTGCACATAATAATAATAAGAGTATGTAGTTGTGTTTTAATGGTCCTAAATAGAAATCATGAAAAAAATTTTTTTATAACATGTTCCTTGACAAAAAAGCCTTTTCATCAGATGTGGGTCAAATACCATAACTACTGGAGTACAACAGTAGGCTTTGGCACTGGTGGAAAAGGTATTCACAGGAAAGAAGTTATATTTGGTTACATGTGGAATATACAGTATGATACCTTGGTGCGAAGGCAGGCATCTGGTCCATCACTTTGAGGTTTTTGGCAGAGATTTCTACTCTGGTTCCCTGTGGATTACATGGACAAACATGTTAATCTACTGTGTATTACATGTGAAGTATTACACTTGACCACAAAAACACAGACCATCGGAACTTAGCCCAGATTACATGTATTCTACAGTACAATGTAGTACAGTGAAGAAAAGTACAATAATAGTGTGGAGTAGTGCCATACTTGTTTGCGCATAATGTCCATAGTCTGCATGAAGCAGCGATGCATGAGGCCGTGGTTCCTGGCCAGGTTCATGGCCTGCTCCAAGGAGACGGTCAGGGTGCACCTGCAAAACACATGCTCCATGTTAAAGATATTCTGTAATAGATGAAGGCACCCAGAAACTGACAGTGTGTTTAGTTTAAACCATAAACCACACAATGTGAAGAGCAGAGAATGCCAACAATTAGCTCATGTTAGCATGGATTCTGCTAATATGTTCATTCTCCAGCTCAGCAAAAATCTCTGTCCACACATCAGGGCAAATCTGATTAAAAGCTTCGATTTGCGGCGTATAATTATAATTAAACAAACACCTATTGATCTTTAGGTTTGTGACATCCATATCATCTCTTAGGCTAACAAAGCAGGCGTGTGCAAAAATGTTTTAGTTACTAAAAAATCACATTTTGCCATTGATTGGAGCAGAGAACATTGGCAGAGAGAAAGAGAGAGTGATAGAAACATCCCTTTATTGATTTAGAACTAGATACTCCCCTCTCCTAGCTTTTATGATGCTCAGATTATGTGATATTGTCATCAGCTGCAGTGCAAAAATTCCATAAATCCAAGCAACCCATTTGCCCTAGTTGTGTCATGCATCAGCTTGTCTTCATTACAATACATTTACATCATAATACAGTACATTTCATGACTTGATGTCATACCAACAAATCATGTGATATCAGGGGAAAACTTCCCACTATACAGTCGAATTAATGAGGAGCAAAATAACCTCCACGCATCTTGATTTACTATAAAAAAAATTAAAAACTTGATATTATAGTTGTCATGCATCTTTCGCATCATTGATACCTCTTTTTAATCTGACAACCAACTGAAAACCACTTTAGGAGATCTCGGGTGCACTTTAGCAACTTCTAGTTCAAGCAAATTCTATTTGCATTGACCTTTTAACAACGCACATTGTCACAAAGGGAATTTAAGATTTTTTTTTTACATTTAGATCCCAAATGAACAAGCCACAGTGGGCAAAAAAACATGACGACATGATAAAAAAAAGCCTCAAAATGAAACAGATTTAAAATGGACCCTCCTCTATTATATTATAAATCATGACAATATTACAATACTAGGAGTGTTGAAAGAATGAGTTTAATGTGAATAAGAGTCCTGGGATAAGCCCAGAATGGTCTATGATTCATGTCTAAGTGTAAATGCATCAGCGTTTCCATTCCATGGGGATAAAAACACCCTCCCTTTACTTTGTATCAGAAGCTGGCTCTCCGTTTTAGTTATGCTGTCATAGTTAGTCCTGCTGGAGACCCTGCTTGAACTCCGCAGAAAAATATTATACAGGTCCTTCTCAAAAAATTAGCATATTGTGATAAAGTTCATTATTTTCTGTAATGTACTGATAAACATTACTTTCATATATTTTAGATTCATTACACACAACTGAAGTAGTTCAAGCCTTTTATTGTTTTAATATTGATGATTGT
>JAQMYL010000039.1:13488918-13511499 GCA_030014365.1 Clarias pachynema | reverse complement strand
CTATTCGTTCAGAAATTTCTTTCTGTGTCTTACCCTCTTGCTTGAGGGTGTCAATGATGGCCTTCTGGACAGCAGTCAGGTCGGAGGTGTTTAGAGTTAATTAGTTGATTCAGATGATTAGGTTAATAGCTCGTTTAGAGAACCTTTTCATGATATGCTAATTTTTTGAGAAGGACCTGTACATTATGTAAATTGTGACTGTTAGAATATCTAACTGTTGTCTCTCTCTTTCTTTCTGTTGAGTTACACATGGCATTGCTAAGTTGCCAGAAAGCCTGACTCCTCCTGGTGCCCTGCTTCTGTTTGGAGTTCATCTCTGCCTGCTGTTGAGCATCTGGGATCTGTGTGGTGACTGTGGACCTTTTCACTTCATCATGATGATGATGATGATGATGATGATGATCTCGGACTGGGCTGATGCAGGTAGTTTTTCTGTGACGACTTGTCACAGTATAGTATATATTGTGTATATAGTATATATCGTATATACAAATAGTATAGGACTGAAATTCCCACAAACACCTTTGTACTCGAGTCTCCAACAATGAAAGTGAACTTAATACTAACCTGAACACCCTTCCCGCTATATGAACTTTCAGTTTCATGGTACACGGATATACTGGGGACTGATTTACGGTCATACTATCTGATATCACCCAAATAAGGGATCGCTTCCCAGTTGAGACTGGTTCTTCTCAAGGTTTCCTCCTTTTTCTCTGCCACTGTTGCCCTCAGCTTGACAAACTATAATTTATACACATTTCCCTTACATTTGTCTAATTTATTTACATAATCTTTTTAATTCTACAAAGCTGCTTTGTGACAATGACTATTGTTAAAAGCCCTCTACATATAAACTGAATTGAAATTGAAGTTGGTGCATTTTAAAAGATGCAAAAACAGTGTGCAGAAGGCTGAATTTTTGTTTAAAGTTATTCAAATCTTTTTCATTTAATTAGCGTAGAAAAAAAACAAAACAAGACAGGCTGGCCCTTTTTTTGTTCCAAGTTGGTGCTATATGAAACTTGTGAAACTAGCAGGTTTAACGAGGCACTAAACACTCCAGCATTAAGTGGGTGTTACCTCTGCATGCCGGTGGCGCACATGCTGATGTGGCAGCCCCCCAGACGGCTGCACAGCTCTGAGGACACCAGCAGCACGCTGACTCCGGAAGGGTGGCCCGCCGCACTCGGCTTCACGTTCATGTAGGTCTGCATTAGCCTGCACAGGTCATCCAGGGTGTTGAGAGGACGGAGGAGCTGCACCAGGGAAAACAGATAAATGAGTCTCACTGATCTTCTTGCCTGAGGCGGCCACAAGGGGCTGCTCTGGCCTTGCATTTTACATTTGAAATCTTGATAAGGCCATAGAGAGATTCATTCTGAATTGTAAATCAAGGACGCTCCAGGCAAGAAAGCAAAACAGATACACACACACACACACACAACAGAGAGGTGTGAAAAAAAACATTTTTGTGGGATTTACTTACATGGTCTATTTTCATGGCAGTGGAATTTGATTCGGATGATAAATTAGATTTCTCTAAATAGAAAGCCCTGCAAAAACAAAAAGTATGCATGAAACTGACAACTTCCTACAAGCATAAGTAAGTACATAAATATAACAACTTCACAGCAGTTGATCTCTATCATCTTGAAATAATAATAATATTTATAATATTTATAATATTAGTACTACAGAGTTAGTTCCAGCGTTGCCATTACCTGAGTCTCCGGTAATAGAACTTGACTTTTTCAAGTGACACAGCGTTGATCCGCTGCTGAAACTCCTCCATGGCCACAAAGTCCTGAGATGCCACGCCTTCTGGTCTCTCCAATGCTGAGGAGACGACAAAAACACAAATGTATCTCTCTCTGAAACTATTGGATGTTTTATACACATTTCCATAATTTTCTTTTGACTCTGTAAAGCTGCTTTGCGACATTGACCATTGTTAAAAGTGCTATACAAACAAAATTGAACTGAATTGAACCGATTATTATTAGAGAGCAGCAGCATGTTCAAATTCCCGCAGTATCCACTAAAGACCACTAGATGGAAATCGAGCCTTATAAAGTGAACAGAACATTGAGTAGCACCATCATTATTCATCAAATCTGAAGAGTGAGATGGAAACAAGGCGGTTTAGAGGAAGGAAACAAACCTCCTTCGCGGAGGAAACTCCCAAATCAAGCAGAATGAAGCACTAGTTAAAAAAAAAAAAAAAAAACAGATTATCTACACACCTCTGGTGAAAAGAGCCGAGTGCAGCTTGAGGCTGCCTCCGTTCTGCAGACGCGTGGGAAGTTCGCTGAAATGACAGCTGTCCAGGTAAAGCGTGACACGGATCGCCTGCCGGTTGCCTTCCACCTGGTAATGCACTGGCGTGTCTGAGGAAAGACAAGACGGAAGGATGAAGGAGAAAGACATCACAAAAGAGAATTAGCTTTGCAAAATGTGTTTCCTAGTGTGTTCATGTTTCCCCTTTTAAATATAAAGCTATATAATGTGGTAGGTATTTATACAAAAAAAAAGTATATAAAAGCATTAACATTTCAAAGCAAGATGTTTTCTCAAGAGGGAACATAAAGGAGCAAAATCCAGCACCTTAGCTGGAAATGCTGACTTGATTACAAAATCCTTTTTTTCTTTCCTCCAACCAAAATAGAGGCTTTCAGATAAAGACTATACGCTATCTCTATCTCTGCTACCCATGTTGACATTCCTGAAAGGGACATCTGGAGGGTGTGTGTGCATCTGTGTGTGTGTGTGTGTGTGTGTGTTTGAGGGAAAGTTGTTTTTAAAGGGAAGGGATTTGGATCCGCTACACTACTGTGGCCTCCTGCAGATGCCCTCTATGGAGAAACACATCATGTTAATTATTTATAAACGTACACCGTCACCAAAACTGTGACTTCAGAAGCATTTTTTTTCCTGTCGTGATTTCTATCTGGATATGAGCTGAAACTTATGATGTGCCGTCACATTATCATCAAAGTTAGCCCTAGACAGGTCGAAGATGACCTTATGTAACCTTACGATGCTTTATTGAGTCTCGGCACACTTCATAAACAAATACAACCGAGAAGCAAGGTCCTTAAAAGCGCTCTCTACTGGTACTGTGTGTGCGATTTAGGTTTAAAGTGTCATGTGGAGAAACAGCTGTCTGTTAGATGGTATTAAAAGTTTTATGTTTAGCAGATGCAGATGCTCACTCGCAACAAGGCATTCGTTCTCCAGCGGTCGGAAGAGCACGGTGACTTTATCCAGATCCTGCAGGGCTGCCTTCGTGTCTTCCAGCATGGTGCGCTCCTCTCTCTGGCACATGGAAAGAGACTCGGACTGAATACTCGGAGGAATACTCCAACTTTCTCCAACTTAAATGCATCTCTATCTAAAGCATCTGTAGCTAGAAATTGTTTTTAGGCATTTCAATGTGAGTCTCTGTACCGAGAATAGAAAGAAACACATACATACGTTTACTGTTTTTATACTTAAAATGGTAATGACAGTTGTAGAAATCAATAATCAACATTCAATGTTATTTTATCAATAATTATTGTCATACACAAATTCAATATATATAAATAAAAAACCTTACAGTTATATTACTTTCTTAGCTGTTTGTTAGGTCCAGTAGTGGAAGCTTGGTGATACTGGGGGGTTTTGAACCACCAACTGATCAGTAACTCTCAGCCTTAACCACTGAGCCACCACCCAGAGACTTACTTCTATTATAACTGTCTGTCTGTTCAGTTTCTCAGTATTCTGTGGCAATTCCAGATGTTACAGTAGATACTCTGACACATTCTCTATCCCACGGTTGCATGAGCCTTTCCCAGGGGACTGGGGGGGCACAAGGTGGGGTATGGTACACCCTGTACTGGGTGCTAATCCATTGCAGAGCACAAGCGTGCACACACACACACACACACACACACACACACAATGTGCAATTTGAAAACCTGAATATCTTCATGCATGTCTTAAGTCTTTGTAAGAAACTGGAGTACCCGGAGGAAACCCATCCAGCACGAGGAGAACATGCGAACTCCACGCGCACAGACCCGTAGCAGGAATCGAATCGAGATGCGAGGCCTGAGAACATGTTCAAATTGAGTAGTTTTGTTCACAGGCTGTATATACAGCATATTCAGGCATATATGGACACATTGCAGGGTCCCTGCTTTGCTCCTGAGCTTACTGTATGTTACTGTCTGTGTGGACTACATTCTTTTTGGGTGGGTTTCATCCAGGTTCCCTTTTGGTAGATCGGCTACACTAAACTGTACGAAACGTGTGCACATTAGTGTGTGAATGCGTGTGCTTGGTGCACTATGATGGTCTGACATCCCAGACTCATACTTTCCCAGGTTTGGCTTCAAGCCTGACCAGGATAAAGCCATTACTGACGATGAATGTATGTATGAATAGACTTCTATTATAGGAAGACAGAATGTTCCGACTGTTTATTGAGATATTTTTAGCTCGGTTTTATTTTTGGAGGATGTATGACTTTGCCCTGTAATAAAGATTTCTTCCTGGGTGTCATCAAGCCTTTCTACCTAAGCCTGTTTCAGTCCTGCATAATATTAGAAAACCCAACTTGAGCTTATTGAAAAACATGCCCTTCAGTTGCTCTGTTAAATCAGCTTTTAAGAAGTCCACATGATATGACATGACACGGAGTGGGACAGGTAGCGTGGCTCACCACGTGCGGCGAAAGGGTGGACTGGAAGTTGAAGAGCACCCCGATCGCCGAGATCTGCTCCAGCCATTTGCGGCTGACCTCCTTGCAGTCGTCCTCATATTCACCGTTGTTGTTGAAGCGAAGGTTCAGCGCCCAGACCAGTTGCTCGGCCAGCGCGCACATCGCACCCACGAGGGCCTGGCAGAAAATCGCATCCCGTCGCAGCTGCAGCTCTGTGTCTATACGAGGGGGGTGGGGAGGAGGGGAGAGAGAGTAATGTGGAGAGACAGAGATGACATGTAACAGCTGGCTGTGGCAGCGTCCTTAGAAAAGACAGGGCAAAAGATAGTAACGAGACGGATTAGAATAGCTGATGGAGAGAAAGTAATAGCGCTCTATTTACTCCTCCAGCTCCTGGTGAAAATCAACCGTCTAGAACTTCAGACGGTGATATCATACAATGTGCTTCAAGACCTGCCTGGTGTGTCATCCGACATATAAACACCGAACACATTGATTATACAATATTGTTTTTGTTGTGTTTTAACTTTGTTCTTTTGGCAGCTGCTCTGAGCGAGTGGAGTATTAATACAGAGCCCTTGGCAGCCGTCGTGGCGTTATGCTGAAAAAGCGCCAAACACTCTCAAAGCGGAACTCCATACACACACACTCCACACACACACACACACACACACACACATACTGCACACACAGAACGGTGCAGTGCAGGGTCGGGATAGGGGTAAGAGCAGGAGCAGGTCCTGGCAAGAGTGTGCGTTTGTGGAGAGCAATAAGAAGCAGTCGCGAGATCAGATTCCCTCACACTCTCTCAACAGCTTCCATATGCCTCTCACCACAGAACCCAGGAGACTCTCTCTCTCTCTCTCTCTCTCTCTCTCTTTCAATAGTTCTCACTCTAGATCTCTTACTTTTAACCTCCTGCACTTTCACTCAGAAGCTCAGACAGACAGCCCCCCCCCCTCCCCCCCACGCCCCTCTACACACACACACATGCACTTAGGAACGCCAGTGGAATTTCAATAAAACAATCAAATATCTCATAGCACAGCACACACCCTGAGCGTCCCTGGAAAGTCAACATGGAGACAAGTCAACTACAGAGGTTTTATACAGGGCAGAAATGTTACATAACACACCTCTTTGTAGGGAATGCACAGGAGGTGAAATAGGAAGTATACAAAGTGCTTGACAATTTCAATTTGCCTTAGCAGATGTTAATTGATGTTAATGAAATTATTATTATTATTATTATTTTTTTTCATTCGTTCATTTTCTATACTCCTTGTCGTGTAAACAGGGACGGAGCATATCTCAGGAAATTTGGGTACAAAGCCTGGATAGGGTGCCAATCCATCGTAGGCCACACACACACACACACCCACACACACACACACACACAAACACACACACATACACAAACATACACAAACACACACACATACATACACACACATACACACACAGACACACACACACACACACACCCACACACACACACACACACACACACATACATACACACACATACACACACATACACACACACACACACACACCCACACACACACACACACACACACACATACATACACACACACACATACATACACACACACACACACACTAGGAGAAATTTAGGGATGATAACTAGTTTTTATCTGCAAGTCTTTGGACTGTAGGAGGAAACCGGAGAACCCGGAGGAAACCCACCAAGCACAGAGGGAACATGCAAACTCAATGTACACAGCCCAGAGGTGAAAATCGAACCCTCAACCCTGAAGGTGCAAGGCCAGAGTGCTAATCACTATGCAACTATTATTATTATTATTATTATTATTATTATTGTCAAAATAAATTCATTTTGAGTAAAATCAAGAAACTGAGCCGTAAATAAATATCAAATATAATATGTGATATGAGTACACTGTACAGGTTATTTGAATTACTGGTACAATTACTATATTATTAAGTTACAATAACAGCATTAACCCTTTCATTAATTTAAACCAGTTATGTAATTTTGAAGAAAAAAAAATTTATACAAAATGAACCCCACTCTAATATTGGAAACTTTAGTGGAAATTGTTGTTTGATTTGTGTTCAACTGACTGTACAGATGATTATGCGCTTACCTGTGCACTTCAGCAACGCCAGCAAGAGCTGATTCCTTCCATCTGAAACACATCAAATCAAATCAACCACAGAACATTTGTGCAAAAAATGCATTTATAAACTCTAAACGGCAAAGAAACGGAAAGATGTTCTGGACACACCCTCCACGAAGCGATGCAGGCTGTCCACCAAGTTCTTGATGGAGCTGGGCAGGTTCCAAGGGTCCTCCTGGATGTTTTTGTGCAGGATGTATCTGCACCGTGCTGTCCAGTCGTCAGCGTGGCGGAATTCTGCCCCCACATAGGTGTGACACACAGTCAAAATGAGGGCTATTCAAGCTCAGATGAAAGAGTGTGTGTTTGTACTGTATGCGTGTGTGTGTGTGTGTGTGTGTGTGTGTGTGTGTGTGTGTGTGTGTGTGTGCGCAGAAGTAAGAGGCTTTCTCGTCTGCGATTTCTGGCAGAAGCCCATGTGTATGCGCATGTGTGTGTCTTATGCGAGTCAAAACAAAAAGCTCATAGGTTTCTATTGTAAAGATGGTTTTAATTATGACCCCTTCTCTAACACTGCGAATACACAGATTTGTGTGTATGTGTGTGTGTGTGTGTGTGTGCGTCACACTCTATAAAACGAGACAGAGAAAAGATGTGTTGTCTTGCTAGAGTTCAGAAGGTGGTAATAACCGACCACAAATACACACACTCTAAACATTCTTCCAAACATAGCACACACACCAGTGTTTGCCCCACACTGGGCCGTACCTGGCTGAGTGTGGTCAGGGTGGAAATGCTTGGTTTCCTCACAAGCTTTGCTCATGACCGGCCCTTTCAGAAGGCTGTTGATAGAGTCAACCTGAAAGGGAAAAACACACACACACACACACACACACACACACACACACACACACACACACCGAATCGAAATGAATCCTCCCTTCAGTGCAAAGCTGGAGGAGTCTATGTCCAGGAGGACAAAGGGCAAAGATCAAAGGTTAATATAGGGAGGTGGACACAGTTATCTGAGGAAGCGTGCTGTGATGTGAGAGAAGAAAGCACAGGAAGGAAAAATGGCCTGAGTGAGCTCATGGGCAGACAGAGAGGAGAAACAGAAAGGATGAGAACAAATAAGACAATCAAATGTCGAAATAAAGCTCTGTGTAGACGGAAGGTGTGTTGAAATATCTAGGACTGACACACGAGTCTTCATACATACTTGGTTGAAAAGATGCTCGAGACACCCGTGCAGTTTGTCCTGTTTGTCCAGGGGAATCTGCATGTCACATGGCAGCTCATCTCCTACATGGTACAATACGAAAACGATTAAAACGCAAACTCCTCAAGCAGAACTTAAACTTTTAAAAGTGTTGGCGCTTACCTGAGCCCATCTCGTCACTCCCGAGATAAGAGCTGTTGCTTCGTACGCTCGTGTAGGACAGCACAGAGTCTCGGTTACTGTTACACTCACTGAAACAAGAAACACGCAGAAACAGCACAACTTTAACGCACACCTTAAGTTCAAATAGCTTTTCTATATTAATATTTCTGTTTATTCTTTATTTGAATGAAATCAACTTCATTCCAAGTGAAGTCCAATTTAAAAAAGAAAAATGACAACGAAGTGAGATTTCTCTCGTCTTGCCACCAAATCTGTACCGAAAATCAGTTCTGCAGTAATTTGTTTTCACATACAGTATTACCTGAACATTTTAAAACTCATTCAGTAATATAGCCTATATATGATTGTCTTTGGATTGAATGTATTTTCCCTTCATATGTCTAAAGAAGCATCTTGTCTCCTTTACAGACCACAGCATCTCTTATTACCACTATAGTGAAACTTGAAATAGGAAGTACCATAGCAAGTTCACCTGATATGAACTCCACTTAGACCAGACTAAGTGGAGTAGAGAGAATATGCTCCGAGGCAGTGTTAACACAAGTGTCTGATATTACTGACCGAATAGAGATAACCCGTGGACTTAGTGGACGGTCACTAAATGCACATGGACAGTCTGTTAACAGCTAGGTTTGTGTGAGATCATAGAATCACAGATCAGTCTGGGAGAGCAGAGGACACAATTACTGTAACAACACTTTAGCCAAGAATGAACACACTTAGCCATGTCTTAACACTCATCCTCCCACATGAAGGAGTGAAAGATATAGCAGATGGAAAGAAGCAATAGAGGGACAGAAGGGGAGAGAGAAGGCACTAAAGTAAAAACTAGATAAGCACTGTAGGAGTCTTGACTCTCACACATTCATGCATGAAACCTGATAATAATAACCAAAGTGTTTTTACCACAGATAGACCCAAAAGCTGATGTAATTTCTCGGTAATGCGAGGGAGGGGGGGTCCTGTAATGTATGAGATCACCCACTCAGAAGGTATCGGGCTTTAATGGTGGGTGGCTGTATAATGGAAGAGAGAGTGCATACGCACTCAGTCATTTCGAGCTCCTGCAGTCAGCATGCTGTTAGTGGTCAGTATGAGCAAGGCTCTGCTCAACCCAGCATGTGCACAATTACAAGCCCCCCCCTCCCAACATGAACGATGACACTGAGAGGATTGAAGATGACGTGAGGTTTTTGCCACGGGGCAGAGTAATGGAGCATCTCCACAAACAAGGTGCTGATTGTGCTCTGAATCTGCTGAAGCAAAACATGTCAGGTTTCAAAACATCTGTTCTGCGGGAGAAGCGGCTACGAGGGCTGTGCTGTAGAGAGTGAAATCCACCTGAGGGCATCGCACCACTGATATACACCATACGTGCCCTAGGCCACTGTTTACCATCAGCCTAAAAGTCATTAAACAAAGTTTCCATTATTATTTATACGCTTATATAATTATATGATTTTAGTAGAATTAATTAGACAGTGAAAAATGGGCACTGAGGAATTTTTGTAAAGGTATTGTTACTGGATGTTTAAATACTGTAGGAATATTTACACAAATTAAAATGTAATTTTTTGGAAATACATTTAACTATGTTTTTAAATTTCATGTTCAATTTTATGTTTTAAACAATCCCTTTAACATGGATACTTCACTCACTCACTCATCATCTATACCGCTTTATCCTGTATTGAGGGTCGCGGGGATCTGGAGCCTATCCCAGGAGACTTAGGGCACGAGGCAGGGTACATCCTGGACAGAGTGCCAATCCATCGCAGAGCACACACACACAAGATCATTCACACACTACGGGCAATTTGGGAACGCCAATCAGCCTAATCTGCAGGTCTTTGGACTGTGGGAGGAAACCAGAGTACCCGGAGAAAACCCACCAAGCACAGGGAGAACATGCATGCACACAGAGACGGGTAAATTATTCCTTGTTGCTCCAAGAAAAACTTCGGGTACATCGGGCTGACTTCTTGTTATTGCCACATAACATTGCTGAGCCTAGACCAGACCTCCTGAAGCAACCCCAGATCATAACACTTCCTCCTACAGAGGCTTGTACAGTGGGCTCTATGCATGATTGGTGCATCACCTCACATGCTTTCCTTCTTTTTGCTCTAAAATACAATCTTCCAAACAAATTAAGTTTAATTAACAATGCAACTTCGCCAAGGGTTTAAGTGATCTCTATTTACAGTAGGTTTTTTCCAATCACATTTCTTCAATGAAGTTGATGCTACTGCGCTATCCTTCCAGGATTTTATAAAGTGTTGGCCAGTTCTTAAAAGCAGTTGTAGTCATTGGTTGTTTTCCTTGCTTGATGCAGGCTAATAATTTGACCCTTGTGTAAAATTAAATAACATGAAATAAGCTGCTTGTGTTCGGCACGTTGAATAATAAGGGTTCATGTTTAACTGAACTTTTAATATCATAGTTTATTACTGAGATTATTATCTTCGTTGACTTATTGTTATGAATCAAGCTTTATTTTAAACAATCTAATGCAATTAAAAACATTTTGCTTCGTGCAATAACATCCAGTCATTTCAAATATCTGCAGTTTTGACTTTTGTCATCTTCGAATCACCTGTAAGAGTCTCTGTAGCTCATGGTGTCATGTCCAGAATCCTCCTGATCATCCTCGTTCACTTTGAAGCACACTCTTTTGCTGTGAATGGTCTCCTCGTGCCCTGGAGAAGTAGACGGCACGCTGTCATCTGAAGGAGGTTCGGAGCTCTGAGGTTGGATGGGACCAGTGATGGAGGACAGAAGCCTATAACAAACACATGTACGCATATAAACAGCCACATATTATAGACAGAAACACACAAAAATGTTAAGGAATACATAAACAGTAAAACGTAATACGCAAGGTAATAACATGTTGAGGTGAGCCACACACCCACAGGGATTATTTTAAAATGTTATCAGAATACATGAGAGAGGGGGGAAAAGTGATAAAAGGGAAAGGCAGTGAAATGATGTCTCCTCCTGTGGAGTATGTTATGGCTTCAGCTCTGGTCGGCTCGGCCCTGCCCATGAATATTTTTAGACTTTCAGAAAAGGCTTCCTCCTGTAGGGAGGAGAACTGGCTGGTGGGACTCGCTGTTCTCTGGTGTGGTGGAGTTACACCCCAATGTTGAAACATGCTATTTGATAAAGGAGATTTTTTCCCCCACAAACAGAGAGAGAGAGAGAGAGAGAGAGAGAGAGAGAGAGAGAGAGACTAAAAATGTACTGTATGCATCTGATTTGTCAAAAACCTGTGAAATACATCATCTGTAAAAAAAAAAATATTCGTAATTCAAAGTTTAATTTTGTATAAGTCAGATATTTATCTGCTTCATTTATGACAATTCAATTGCCTTAAGGCAAGCCTTTACAAGTGAATAGTGTCATTTTTAACAATCACAATCTGGTGTTAGAAGTCTGCCAGCTGACTGCTAATGTTTTCACTTGATACATTTTTTTTATACTTAAATCTCAAAATTAGGCTTTAACTAAGTAAATAATAATAAACACTTTTTCATAACTGGATTTTTTTAAACATTATTGTCACTTCAGAGCAAAGGAAATTTTTTTTAATGAAAGTAGCATAAAAATAAAAATGTGCATTATGCATTTATGCATTAAACCAATAATAGTAATATAAAAACTAGCTTTAAATGAAAAAAATTAATTGAAACGGTAGGAAATTACATATTTATAACATGACAAAAAGCTGTGCGAAATAGGGAAAGCTAAAGAATTCCTCAAACTTTTGAATGAAACAATTATCAAGCATGGACAAACGCGAATATATTTACAATTTTCAGTTTAACAGAAAACATAACACTGATTTAATCCTTAATTCCCTCACTGTAGTGTCGTTTCTAGACTGTTGGTTAATTGATTTATCGCTGCATATCATATTAAGCATTTCACTGCATATCGTACTGTGTATGTGACATAAAATTTGAATTTGATTTGATTTATCATCTTTCCAACTTACACCTCAATTTGAGCAACGTAGAGCTTCATCTCCCTAACGGCGATGTCCAGCCGGTTATAAAGACAGATGTAGTTGTCCTGGCTCTCAGTGTCCTCCTGCTTGAGGAGAAAACTGAGGCCTCCTTCACCGCGCGTGCGCCTCCTTCTTGCCTCAATGCCCCCATCCACCGCTTCCACTTCCTCGTTGTCCAGGCCCGTGCAGCTCCAGGATGGGGCGGCCATACTGGTCACACAGTGGACCGTGTGGGACATGGGGTTCAGATTAGCTGCATAGAAAGAAAAGGTAGACTGAAACGTCTGATCTACTGTAGATCAGGCCTATTTTTATGATGTGAAGACACAGCGATCATTAAAACCATAAGAAAGACTAAACATGCTAAAAGTATATATATCAAAGTTGTTACTTTAAACATTTTACATTATCATCATCACAAAATGTGCTTAAATATGTAAGAGGGGCAATATTTGACTTTTTTAGCTACATATACGGTATAGCAAATGCCCAGTACTAGTAACTATTTTTCCCTCATAGCATCCAAAAGCTCCGGTTTCACATGTGTCAAAAAATGAAAACAGCTCAGAGTCACACAGCCTGGAAAAGCTCCCGATGCGTGCAGTAATCTCAGTTAACTCCATCACCAGAGGAATTTGAAGCATCTCTGACAGCGTCACAACTGCCAAGCAGATGTGAAGAAAAGGCGCTTGAAACAAACAACCTTAAAGAGGAGTCATAACAACAACACAACTGGTGCAGTTCCATGTAGACGCGACCATGTCTAGTGGCAGGTGCAGATACAAACAACAGCCAGCCTTAATACGCTGCAAGTGTAAATAAAGAAAAAAGGCCACGGAAACCTCACATTATAATTAACTATAACTTGTTTCTAAGCATGTGGTCCGCAATGCACATTACATATTAAAAGTAATAACAGACACGTGTACGGACAATGCGCTGAAATAAGGTTAACACAATACACGTGGTACTATTTAGCTTGGCAAAATCAAGCATTTAAACTAAAGGTTAATCATTAAGCCGTGAATAACATGATAAAAACAAAGCTGTGGTTTTAAGGTGCAGGAAATGGGAGCGCGTGCTCCTCAGGGATAAGGTGAGCTGACATCACTGAGAGCCACTCAGCATGGCCTAATGGAGTCGTAATGGCAGGTTGATGGAAGTGATTTCAACCCGAGAGCTTTAAAAAGGCTTTGATTTGCTGTGGGAATAGTCGTTACAGCGAGGCATGAAAATTTACGAGGCCCTCATGGTTTAAACCGTATGCTTTAATTATTATTTCATGATGGTTAACTATTAACAAAGAGAGTTTAGTCCAACGGAATCCTTGTGTAAGTGATACTGTACAATCTGGATAATTGCTTTGACAACCATGAGGTTGGGTTAATGCTTTTGTTGTTATTGGGGAAACACAGAGAACAGTGAAATCGCACCTTTTTAGCACAGTACACACTGTATGCTATATTTATCCCAGTGTGCATAATTGTACTTTTCAATGAATACTGTAAACTGATGCCAAAATGATGAATTTTTATCTATTCAGCCACCCCAAACAGGGTGAAGGAAAAAAATCATTATATTAAAACCATATTTTAAACAACAGTGAGAAATGAACAAAACTAGACTAACAAATTTCACCAACCTTGGTCTGGGTCGAGGCCGAAAAAGGAATTCTTGCGCCCAAAGCGGATGCTAAAGGCACGACCGGCTGATGTGCTGCTCTTGGGGCATGAAACCTGCATCAAATTCAGGTGGCAGTTGGTGGGTACGAAGTCCATGCAGCCCAGACTGTGAGGTTTAGTGCTAGCTTGCTTGAACATGGGCGAACCCTTATTCTGGAGCTCATCTGCAAACTGAACAAGTGATGAAGGCGTGTAAACTTTTAACTTAAGTCGGAGAGTAAGAATAAATAGATAATATGAGTTTGTTTGGTTTTTTCCCGCACCTGTCGGTAGCTACGAATACGTTTGTGTATACTCTCCAGTTTGGAGTCGCAGATATTTCTGAACTCATACTGCGGCATGGACACGACGCGCTCGCTCTGAGCAATCAGCTGACTGCAGCTCGTCACAAAATGGTTGTCGTCTTTAGAAAAGGCTTCCAATATCTGAAACACAGCAAACGGTATTTAATAATTTTTTATTATTTTTAAAAAAATCACTAATCTAAATATCCTCATCCCAAGTCTAGTTTGATGCCTTATTACCTTCGCTGTAAGGTTGAAACAGCCCTTTGGCTCCACCATCTTCTCCAGGACATGGTGCTTGATCCCGGTTGAGCTCACGTACTCATATGCAACCCCGTGTTCCAGGTGCACGTTATCCACCATCACGTTAACCAGTGGGGCGTCTCCAGAGAGGGACAAATGTTGCAGACCTCTAACTGCAATGACAAACCAACAAGGAAATAATTTGGAATAAACTACATGTTATTTGATCCTTTTCATTAACAGCTTTATCTTAAGTTTGGGTGGTGGATCCAGAGGCTATCCCAAGGTCACTCTGCACACCACACCCAGGGAGTATTTGCGCACTCATCACATTCATCCACTTATCATGTCATTTACCATAGCCAATCCAACAGCATGCATGGTTTTCCTAGATTAAGAAAGGCCAGACAAGCTGGAAGAAATCCATGCGGAGAGCATGCAAACTGTTTTGTTTGTCTTAGCCATTGACTTGGAGGGACGTTTGAAACTAAATACACACACCCATCCACCCACAACTGCCACAGCAAGAGAAACCACAGTACCTGTTCCATTAGTGCAGCCATTTTCCTCTCCATCTGAACCGTTCTCAGACAGGCACATGCTGAACGCTTGTCCCTCCACATCGTCATACACGCGGTACACCCACTGACTGTGGCCCTGCGTTAATCCGAGTACAAAAAAGAAGAAGGAAATGTGATGATAATGATGGTGATGAACACTGCTGCAGCATCTATCCAGCTCTATGCAATCCAAACAAAATCAAATAGTTGAGATCTAAGGTTTTCACCCACTATACAGTATATATATTTTTTATCAGATAAAAACTTAATTGAACTGAACGTACAGAAAGGTGCATTAAATATACTATAAATGTGGCATGAGTTAATCCTACAACTACAACCAGAGAACATGAAGCAAAAAAATAAATAATGTGTGACCCTTTCAGTTTTGAGGAATGAAAGAAGAATAGAATAATCTGTTACATTTGAATTATATCAAACCACAAGGAGAATGAAGTACAACACTGAACTACAGAGGTATGGACAACTGAAATATTACAACTACTGTACAAAGCATTGTAGATCTCTGTGAAAGCTTTCATTTTGCCCTAGGGGTATGCAAACTTTCACACTCAACTGTAAAGGTAATTATCTACAGCAGCCACCGGATCTTACCTGCTCCTTCTCATCCTGTTCGGGCTGATAGCTGCTGAAGTGCTCCAGCACTTCGTCATAGTTGCTCTGGCTCATGTTCGCACCGTTTACTTTGAGCACGCATTGGCCCGGCTGCAAACCTGCTGCTGCGGCCTCTGACCCTACACACACCGACACGCATGCACACACACACAAAGTGACGTCAGAGCACTTTAGATTGACACTTCCAACAAATGGCAAATGGAATGTTTTATTTTTTTTTATTTTTTTACTTTTACTTTTTTTTCCCCTATGGACAAAATCTTATTGTAAAGCTAAACAAATCATTTTCATTGAACTGGATCCAGACTACAATAAAAAAAAAGGCACACAATGTTGAGACTGGGGAATTAAAAAGACCACGGCAGCCTAAACAAAAACGGCAGAAACTAAAAGCCGGGCTGAAGAAATGCAGCATCCGAGACAAGTGAAACCTCAATATGCCAAGCCAGTATGTAATAATACATAAACTATTCCTCAAACTCAGCTCCACCTTCTCCTGCACACAGTAAACGTACACCAGGCACCAAAACCCTGTATTTATATAAAAACAAGATTGCGTTGAATTATATGTTCACTTTTATTACAAAGACAATATTGCACATTTAATTTCTAGCCTTTGCTAAATTATACGAGTGCAGTCTATATACCATCTCTCCAGTAAAAGTAACACGCTGAGGCATTTTCCATCATAAAATCTTTCATCAACATACTGTAAATCTGTACACCTTTGCTGTAAATGTCTTTCTACATAACTGTATGTTTATCAGGATTCATGCCTGACTGTGAGGTAGAGTGTTATTTTTAGTGGTCCAGATGTTTATCACATGATCAGTGCAGTCTCTGTTAGGAAAGGATTTTTCTTACTTTTAATGTTTAGTTTTTATTGCTGACACATCTGCTTGACAGGTTAGAGGGTGAAGGGCAATTATATTCCTGCTTTTGAGGAAATAAAAAAGACTTTGTGTGAATGTATCCGATAAAAATAATATGCAGTGAAACCACTTAGTGTCCTTTAGAAGATTCATCAACTTGGAGCTTAATTTAAAATGCTGAAATTGTTTTGTTAGAGCAAATGGACAAATTGGAAAGTGTATAAAAAGATAGTAAGGTAAAATGATTTTTAAAACAAAAGTACAAAGCAGCTTCAGATATCAAACAGGTCAAAATGTATTTTTGATAGTTTCTGAAACTCTGAAACACGTACACACACACACACATGCGCATGCATGCAGAGCTCACCTTTCTTCACTGCATGCACATATGGAGGACAGGATCCACGCAGTTTGAAAGACAGGCCATCTTGACAATCTGGAATCTTCACAAGCCTTCATTTCACAGAGAAAATAAGGAACATCCTGAGTCCATACCATTTTTAGGATTTCATAAGAAATTCTCATATTGATTTATTTCCAAATGCAGTTTAAATCGACTAGTCCCATATGTTTTACAGATAACTGAAGATCATTTGCGTACCATCTTGCTCTATACTAACGGTTATGAAATCCTTGATGCCTGATCTATTTTAGAATCGTTTCAAGGTTCCGTTTGTACATTTTCAAATTAAAATATGTTTCTAGTTTTAATAATCACATCATTTCAAAGATACATTTGAACAATTTGCAATATTTCCATACAACAAATCTGGCCTGGAAATGAGACAATTTCTAATTTAGTCATTGCGAAATCTCACCAGTCATAGGGCTTTCCCCTATCAAGCAAAAAACTTCCATTCAGGGAGTGCAAAGGCTATTACATGTTTTCTCTGAGGCATGTCATGCTGCTGCTCATGGACCATAAGGGGGCAGCATAACAGAATTGAGGGAAAGCGCTATCTGCCCTGTTCTGCTTATATAATCTCCGAGATGCCCATGATTGGCTTTTGTCACTGTGGCTGATGGGGAAAAGCAAGCGTGCCCTTTTCCTTAGATGAGAGCACGGCCAATTATGTTCACTAGGACTCCCGGCCATGGGTGGCTCTGGTGTCACTGGGATTTGAACTTGTGATCTCCAGATTACAGGGTGAATACTTTCCTGTTGCACCATTTATAGGTATTCGGGAAAAAAATTATCATGTCATCTGTACTTTCACATGAAAAGCAACATACAAGCCCAGCTGTTGGACTGTGGTCCAGATGTGGACCTGGCAAATCAGTTCGCATAAAGTATTCAAAAAATACTGCAGCAAAATCAGTATTTCATAATCAGTTTTCAAAAGTAAACTTATGAAAGAATTTAATTCAATGAGTCACATGTATCAGTCAAATGAGTGAAATGTATGATCATTACTTAATTGAAGGTAGCATGTAAGTTTTTTATTTTATTTTATTTTTTACAAAATGTTAACATAAAAAGCGGTATGCATTCATTCTACAAGTTCTAAACAGATGTCTCTTCCACTCTGAGTATGTTGCACTATTCTGAAGAGGTAACGTGAAGCTCCACAGCAAAGCTAAACATAACTACTTTAAACTGTCGTATCTGAAGCTATGAACTTCACAATGTTAGGTTGAATAACCCTGTACTCGTCATTCATAGTTTCAACAGCGGAAGTGCGGAAAAGAGGAAAAGAAGTCAATGTTTTCATTATAACTATAATCGGCTTGCAGGCAGTGACTTAATATACTTTCCATGTACACATCTGCAGGGTTTGTGTGCCAAAGCTGTAACACTAGTAGCAACTCTATAAAAGTTGAAATGAGCATGTAATGTGAAAGAAAATATGTCTAAATCTAAATGATCCAAGGAAAAACTCCCTGAGATAGCAATAGGAAGAAACCTTGAGATGATACAGACTCAACAGTGATCCCATCCTCACATGGATTATAACGGACAGCAGGGATTGATTTGTGGTCATACTGAGTGTTAGGAGGCTGACAGTTCAGTATAACAGTCGAGAACGATGTACTATATAATGTATGTTGTGAGTATATCCAGTTACTGCTATAAAGAGAGACTTACTCTTTGTTTTTGGTGGCTACTAGCAGCCTGAGAGAGCGGCGTATACAGAAAGACTGGTTGATCATTATCTCCACCTCGGCGAAGGGTCTCAGGAACACCAAGTCTTCATTAATGGAGTAGATCTTCCTTCCTGCTTGCAACCCTGCCATCTACATACAGATAAACCCAACACAGAAACAAGCACTGAAATGTTATTCCTACAACAAGTAATGAAAATTGGACTAGATGATGTAAACTTGTTTATAATCTTAGCGATAGACAATAATAAGCAAGTATTATAGAACTTTTTTTTTTTTTTTTTTTGCATCAAAGTACAATGAAGTAATAAATGTAGATTTAATTCAACATTATTTCCACAAAGAATCCAGACCTTAATCTTCACACTGAATAGGACTTTATGGCAGGTGCCAGAGTGAAAGCAGTAAAATAAGGGCTATTTAATTATACAGCTGTGATGCTGGATAATGCAGGCCTCTATGTCCCTTCTCACACACAGGGTCACTGTGACCGTGTACCGCTTGTGGAAACAAATCATTTCCTTCTGCACAGAAGCATTTAGTATTCCTGACCCTACCGCTTAATTCCAGTCTTTCTGACTGCTGCCTATTTTACCCCTGATCCTGCCAGAGATTCCCTTTTTTCATTGGTCTGGCTTTAGCAGCAGAGGACAGACGGAGGCATTGTTACATTTTCGGATGGCAAAAGATGAAAGAGGAGACGATCACACTGGTGGCTACAGGAAATTGGGATGTATAGATGACAAAAACAGCTTTAACTGAACTAATATATTTCATACATATTTTTTTAAATCATTGGCAATGATCTGTTAAACTAGATTCACACTAGCTATCCACTAATAACCACTTGTGTTACCTATAGTTTGCCTTTTGGGAATTTTTAGCGACAGCTTCGATTTTTGCTTTTGCACTGGTCAACTCCCCCCCCCCCCCTTTTCCCCCAAACAATAAATAGTCGCACTCTTATTTAAAGTAGGATTTAGCTTACATACAAATCTCCATACCAGTGACACTGGCATATAGCACAAGCAAGCTGGCCACTATCTGTGAAGCACTAATGATCTCTGCTCCTGCTTTACTTTTATTTTTTTACTAACAAAATCTCAGTTAAAATGCCACTTGTTGCAAGGTCGCTTAGCACTGGTGCTCTGTGTCGAGAAAACGACCAGCCACTTTATCATCCACAGTACAGTATGTGCAAGCAAAGCAGGCTTAAAACTGTACACTAGACAGTATTTCACTATTATGACATGACATGATGCTTACTGATAGGATGTACAATTCTACAACTGTGGAAAAAAAAGAAGCGCATGTTGCAATGCACCCATCATGCATAGTGCCCAATGTACACGCCTCTAGAGGCAGCGTTATGAGCCGGGTTGCTTCAGCTGGTCAGGTTCGGACTGTGCATAGACAACATTATGTGGCAATAAAATTAAGTCAGCCGATGACCTGAATGTGCAGGATGACCCGGGTATTACATCGATGCATTTGTTCTTCCTTGATGGTACACGTTCACCCCAGGACTCAAATTGTTGAGATCAAAGATTGGTTCTGGGAGGGATCGATTTCACACACGAACTGGCCACCATAATAGTCAAAGGTAAAGACAACTGATCTCTATGGCTTCAATAAATAGCCAACAGATTATTTACCCATTTACATAACAATCCTAATATCCTTTATATTACAACAGTTACAATATCTTTGTATCAATCTACATATATTTTTACACTGAAAACAAGTCCCTGTCGGCCCTCTTTTGTATGATGTAATAGGAATACTACAGGAGTATACCTGAAGCTTAATTTATTTATGTTAAACAACTATGTGGTTAATTGAGTAGAGCTTTTTCTTTAGTTTTTTTCTTTCCTACTCTTCCTCAAGTCGTTGTTTTTATTATTGCTTTTACTTGAGTTTTTTTGGCGTCTGCTATACCGTATACTCAAGATATTCAATACTCAATATTTACTGCATTTGTCTTTAAAACGTTTTTCGCTTGTTACATGGTATAGTTAAGTTAAAATATCAATTTAGTTGTTTTAATTGTAAAAATATGCCGTTTATTTTTGTAACTCAGCATCGCTGTGAACAGAGGCGTCATCTCAACGTGTTTGAAGGGAAAAAGTGAGCGAGGCGTCAGGACTCAGAGGAGAATGTGATGAGGCATGCCTAATTTTCTCCCCACTATCGGAAATGAGAGCGAGACTCTGGAGAGAGTGAATTAAGAAAGCGTGACCTGAGCCCTGAATGTCTGCCTGAGCACCCGAGAGCCAACTGACGTAGCTGTGAAGACACCAACGAAGCTGGAATAAACCCTCCTAATTAGCAAAACACGTTGCACACAACATCCAGATGATTCCTGGTGATACAGGACGTGTTCTAATGATGTTCTAAGATTAACTTCCCTCTGAACAAGCCGCCTGAGTGACTAAGAAGCAAATCTGAAACAGCACAGTCCACCCAGATGTGCACAGATGTTACACTAACAGGAATATTAGTCGAATGCATTAAACAACGTTGCTAGAATTGCATGCAGTCTAGTAATCGGAGTTACTAGTTTAGACACAATTATAATAGTTAAAATATAAATATAAAAATGGATACTTTATATACTCATCCACCATGCGAATAACCACCATGCAAAACCAAATCAGACACAATATGGCTTTTATGAAAAAAGCTATTCTTCCTGTGAAGGTCTTCATGCAAGAAGCTAAATAAAATGCAAAGTTGGATGTTTTGAAGAAAAGAGATTATAAATTCATTAACTGTCACGTAAAAGCTCCACTCTCAAAGCTGCTATCACGTCTCATGCTTTTGACTGTGTGGAAACATAAAACATTAGACTAGCTAAGGCATATAACAACACACAGAAAGACTGGCTTTGAAGGGGACAAATCTCTATGGCCATAGTGCTTATCCTCTGCTGATAAAGTGTTTGATGTTTGTGACCTCACCAAAATGTCAAGTTGTTTGAGCTAAAAGTTGAGATTAAGCTTAAGATCCAGTTATTTGTTACATGTACCTTACAGCACAGTCAAATGATTTTTTCTTCTTCTTGCAAATCCCAGGGGTCAGAGTTCAGGGTCAGCCAGGATAGGCCGCCCCTAGGGCAGATAGGGCCTTGGTTCAAGGGTTCAACAGTGACAGCCTGGCAGTGTTGAATCCTTGACCTACCAATCAGCAACCAAAGGCCTTAATATTCTGAGCCTGTGTTGGGGTGTTTCTCTTTGCAACCCATGCAAAAAAACTATTTGTGTCTGGCTCAAGTCTTTATTTACTTTGTAGGGAAATTCAATGCAATGGTCAACTTTACAATGGAGAAAAAAGGTAAAACCGTAGTGATACACTACTACATATGCTTACATTGACTCAGCTGATACTTGTAAATTAAACAGTAAAGTCTAATGCTGAAGATCAAAAACTCAGAGATACAAAAATGATCATAATGAAAAAAATAACAATAATACAAATAAAAAAAAGAAAAGGTTATTGATGAAAGTCATAGTTTTTTCATAATTACTATATCAAGTATTTCATGTTAAAAAAACACTATTTCCGGTTGTTTCTCAAGTGCTGATTTGGACACATCACATTCATAGAAGTTTATTTTAAATCATTTATTCCAGAAATGACAAACCATTCTTCAAATATACCCTTTTTCTGTTGATTTAAGTCTCTTTCATGGTACAAGTATAATGTTTCCAGCAATTGTTTTTAAAATTGACAGATTTTGGGCTCTCTCATAACTATTTGTCTGTTTAATTTTGTTTCCATAATGCTGATAAAATGCTTGATGTAAGTTTCATGATGTAAATGATCCAATGAATTTTAAGGATTCGTTTGTTTTTACTGTAGGTGAAGAGATTACTTAAAGGAGACATACAGTCACAATTTTTCATAGGTTAATATGATTCTTTAGGGTCCTAATGAAAAGTTTGTAATATACTTTAATTAAAATTTCTCAA
>JAQMYL010000039.1:13457897-13487631 GCA_030014365.1 Clarias pachynema | reverse complement strand
CTGATTTCAGAAGGGGCATCTTATTTTATTAAATTAAAAGGAAATCGCTGGGCGGCTCTTTATCATTGTAGAGTGATCGTGTACACACTCTCCTAACACACAATGCAGTCCAAACAGCTTGAAAAAGTCCATGTAGCATTGTATGTCCCCTTTAAAAAAGGTATGCAAATGAATACACCGACACTAATCTCGTCTGTGCTCTGAGGCGTTTTGTTTACCAATGTGGGTCCAAATGTCACATTCGCCACTTTGTAATTCCCCTGTAATATTCAACTACAGTGTGACATAGCAATAAGAAAAGTTCTGCTATGAGCCAGATCCTTAGCTGATGCGTGTAGTGCAGCGGGTGGTGGGATTCGGATCATCTGCTATCGCCGAACCACGAAATGTGGCTCATGTGAACTTGATATCAGATTGGCATCTGCATTTGATTTTTGAAATAAACCTTTACCAATTTCTACCTTTTAATATAAACCAGTGAAAGACGATCATGCTGTAAGTCGATTAATCACTGCTGTAATCAAGTTCATATTCTTACCTCAGCATGGGAGCCCCTGGTTACACTCTTCACCATGATGGCCTTGTTCTTCTCCTCAATCTCAAATCCATAGTCTTCCTCCTCTGGATGAATCTGCAGATATCAAAACCAGCCATCAGTTGATTACATGGTAAACACGTTGACCTCAGGAGACAAAACCAGCATTCAAACCAAAGTGGAAATAACTGATGGTCAAAACAGGTATTTTTTGGAGGGAATTTTATTACCACACTGTATTGCTGTAAACTCCTGCTCTTGTTTAAGCCCCTCAAAAGGAGGCTCATAATGAACGTGTTTGTTTTTGATAACACTCAAAATAGAGTTTCAGGCATTTAATAAACATCTGCCCTGTTCTACAGTACGTTAAGAGGATGAAAGAGGAGTGTGTAAAGGTCAGGATGATTATTGGAGGATGAAGAGGCTTCACTGTGGCCCTGAACTCAAGCATACAAAGAACATATGGATGTGGTGTCTGGGTTAGAGGACCTTTCTCTTCATGTGCAAACACAAACTCAGACTTTACTCGGTGTCCGTGAAAGGGATGATCAGACGCACCACTAGGGACTTAGCCACGATGTTCTCGATGAGCTTAAAGTCATTGCGGAGCTGCTTGGTCTTAGTGCTGGTGCCCTCTGTCTCCTCGTCAGCGTGGAAACGGAAGAACTGAGATTCGTCCTTGAACTCGCTTTTTTCCAGGACTACACAAAGAAAAGTAAAGAAGAATTAGCTGGAAACAAATAACACTTATTAAAGGATAACACTTATTAAAGGAACAGTCCAATGTTTTTCAATTTAATCATTGTGTCTTTATCTGTGGCATCTGAGGTATGTGTCTTAGGGTGAAACTGACAGCCTTCTCGTGTAACGTTATACAGTATACTGTATCTACTGTACCTTCGTACACAAATAGTGATGTACTTTAGCATCATGACTCTAAAGTATACTATAACAGGAGACAAAATGACATGCACAGGGTGAGTGTTTTGAAAATATGAAAAAAGGGAAGTGAGTGCCTCTAAAGTATTTCTTCTTCTTTTTTTAAAGTACAACATCGTCAATGTTCCTGGGCTAGAGACAGTTAAAAAAACTAAGCCTCTGCTATGCTTTGGAGTCTGGCATGTACCTTTGTCCATTTAGAGCAGAAGATTTCAAACTGTTTTGGAAGTTCAACAGAAAATAAAAATAAATAAATAAATAAATAAATAAATAAATAACGTTCAAAAGAATGGACAAGACATCCAAGCTGCTTTTTTACCCCAATGATAAAAATAAATTATAGTTCTGAACTGTCTGATATTAAGTGCTGCTCTCTGGAAAACCTGCCTATCTCTCCATCTCATTCTAGTTTTTAAATGTTTTAATCTTTGATGTCAGGATAAATGGAAAATGTCTGGAGCTCTTAAGTTCTTTAAGACTCAAAAACATTTTTGCATCAATCTGTCTTAGAGTAAAGCATCACTACAAATCAATACAAAGTTCTCTCGACTGTTTTCTCCTCTGAGGGAACAAGTAACGACTCAATGATTGGCTTGATTAGAATAAAAGTTATAACCAACTGGATTGCTATGGAAGATATTGAACTGAGTTATGAGACAGAATTCTCTATAAATATCATCAAAATCGTCGAAACAATTGTGGCCTTAATAAAACACTTTGCTGTAAGATTTCAATAACAAAAGAAATGTATTACCCAACACACCACTTTTGAGACAAAAAAAGGCAAAAAAAAAATGAGTTTGGAAGCAACAAAGAAGCAAGTGTGACAGACAAGTCTCTAGAGGAACTGAAACAGATTCTCCAAGATGCTCAAGAGACTTTCCCAGCACTTTGCTTTATAAAACCAAAAAAAGTGTACCTTTTTTAGCTTTTTTTTTTTTTTCAAGCAAAGGATTGTCACATCAAAAATCGACTAAACTATTGTTTAGTTTATAACTGGTCATTTATTGTATTTTTTACTTAAAAATCTTTCATTTCATACTGTTCAAAGCTATCATTGCTTAAATTTTTTTTTATTTTTTTATTTTTTGGAATACACACTCACTGGCTAGTTTATTAGGTACACCTTAATATAACCTTTTCTGGTTGTATACAGTACTGTGCAAAAGTCTTAATCACCATATTATAAGCTGTACCAATTTTGTTATATATGTTTATCATGTCCGCATAATTATGTACAAAATCATTCAGTATTTCCATATATAACTTAAAAATTAATAAATAAAGAACATTACAGGACAATATATGCATGGCTGTAAAGAAAAGAAATATAATACAAGACAGACCAGTTTTCAGATGGAAACAAAAAACCTAATGTACACTCTTGAGATTTGCATGTAATAAACATACAGTATATAACAAAACTGGTACAGCATATAATAAGGTGCCTAAGATTTTTGCACAGTACTGTATATATAATTTTTAGTTGGTACTAAGGGTCCCAACCTGTGCCAAGAAAATATCCTCACACCATTGCTAAGCTAACATGTATCGCATTCAGAGATGCTCTTCGGCATACCTCGATTGTAACGAGATATTATTTGAGTTACTGTTACCTTTCTATTAGCATGAACCAGTCTGGCTATTGTCCTCTAACATCTGGCATCAACAAGGCATTTCTGAGAAATACTCAGACCATCACGTCTGGCCCCAACACCCAAGCCATGTTCAAAGTCACTTAAAAGTCACTTAAATCACCGTTAAGTTAGTTTAAACGTCTTGACCGTGACTACATGCCTAAATGTTGAGCTGCTGTCATGTGATTGGATGATTAGACAGTTGCTTTAACAAGCAAGTATACCTAATGAAGTTTTTTTTTTTTTTACCACTTTGGGGTTCTGTACTTGGGGTTCTGTACTTGCAAAGTACTGGATATAAACCTCTGGAGTTTTCCTTTAAGAGAAGAAGATTTTTTTATTTTTACCAGACCCTTAAATTTAATTTATTTCACCTAGTTACTGATCAACAATGGACGAAAAAAAAAAAATATATATATATATATTATCTCATAAATACCATTGACATGAGCTGCTTTTGTAAAGATTTAGAAGAGGCTGTTTAACTGACACTGCATTTGCGGACCAATCTTTTATACGATCTTCAATGCCTTTATGATGCAAAACCAGAGATGGCAGATAAACAGCAGGGCTGTTCATTTATTAGCATTCAAATCAGATGATAATGAATAGGTCTCAGTGTTACTTCAGCTTGGGCCGAGGCTGATGGCTGATGACGCGAGCCTGTTTTTTTTTTTTTTTTTCTCCACAGGTTTTAAACAGCAGGAGCAGTGCTGTTTGTGGAAAACCTGCCACGTAGGATTTTATTCCCCCTAAAACTGAAAGTGACAGACGAGTTTGCTGGGAAGATTTGGAGGGACAAACTGTTCTGTGTTGCGCAGTGTCCCTCAGTTAAACATCACCGGAGTTTGTTTTTTCGAGTGGACATCAGAAGGAGTAGTGCTGTTATTGATTTAGGAGGAAGTGTGTGTGTGTGTGTGTGTGTGTGTGTGTGTGTGTGTGTGTGTGTGTGTGTGTGTGTCGCTCATCTCTTACTGATGTGGTGTGCGTGTGTGCTTCTGTCTCTTTTTTTTTAATGCTTTTGTTCCACTCCAACTTGCTGATACAGTTCTAACAGCTGGAAACATCTGCTAATAGACGTGTGGATACTTTGGCCCTCGGCCAGGCACACAGCCTCAGGGGTTCATCAAGAACGTTAAGGAGAATCCAAAAACGTTCTGTGTCAGTAGCAACATCATTCATTCAATCGAATTAAACTGCGGTAATGTTCGCATACAACATTGCCTAATAACCTGAAATGGGGTTAACTATGAAGACTAAATAAACACATAAATAACATCTGAAAGAAAACCTGGCCCTGGCTCACGTTTGACTCACAGCTGCTCTAATTTAAGACCCTTTAACACATAAAAACATGGCCACGGTTCACTCTCTGGCCCCAGACACCAAAAGTGTTGCAATATCAAACAAGCCAAGCCAAGCCTCATTGCAAATTCTGTTTATGGCAAAATCAGCCGGTCAGCCTGGAACCCTGTACTGGTACGTGCACATTTCTCTGATTTTTCATCACTCGACATTTCTTTTTCAGATTTTTCAGAAAAGTTGTTGCTATTACGCCTCCTCGTGCCTCATCTGGTGAAATCATGTTGATATGATATCATCACAATCCACAATCAAGAGCAACGCAACGCTCGGATTTGATTCCATATTTGTGATCCATTTGCACTTTGTAAACATCACGCTCCCATAAAGTAAATATGGTGAGTCACGACAGAGAGAATTTACCGTGATGCATAAAGCCGTTGTTGCACAGGCCGACCCCGAGCGTGACGGCATCCTCGCGGGTAGAACAGTCTCCCTGTGAGATATTTACACAATATGAGGGAGAGAAGGAGAAAGAGACAGAGAGAGAGAGAGAGAGAGAGAGAGAGAGAGAATAAGTGTGTGTGTGTGTGTGTGAGAGAGAGAGAGAGAGAGAGAGAGAGAGAGATGTAGACAGAGTGTGTGTGTGTGTGAGAGAGAGAGAGAGAGAGAGAGAGAGAGAGAGAGAGAGAGAGAGAGAGAGAGAGAGAGAGGTCATTAAACAAAACCACATGCACCCCCTTGGGAAGGTAAAGAAAAAAAAAGTACCCTGAATGTTACAAGGCTGCCGTGTCCTCAACACAAAGGCCTTTCTTTAGAGGTTTAAACAAATCTATGGCATCACTAGTGTAGTAACCACACAGTTATGAGCTCGAGACATCCAAGGTACTGTGTGTATGTGCTTGTAATGGAAGATTGTCTCTTCTCCACAGGTGTGTAAGAGGGGTTTTATGTCATCCTACCTGTGAGACAAGCCAGTCCACCAGTTTACTGGCTGGTAACACTGATTTAAACGTCTTCAGGTGATGGTCTCGGTCTCTGCATGGAGAAGAATGGAATGATTAAGGAGATCTACACAATCCTAAGCAAACAGTTTACATTTTCTATGGAGGATATTAGCATTTTATTTATGGGTTTATTTTTAACTTACTGTCTCTTAAAATTGACTTTCTGCCAATTCCTGTCCACTAGCTAGTTCTCATCTATTGTCCATCATTTACTGATTTTGGACCATGAATGTGAATGTGTAGCTTCCTAACAGCTGAGGCTGGCACTAGCATCGCTATTTTGTATGCAACATGGCAAACAAGGGTATCTCAGTGGTTAAGGTGTTGAACCACTGATCAGAAGGTCCCAGGTTCAAACCCTAGCACCACCAAGTTGTTGAGGTTTGAGCAAGGCCCTTCACTCTCAACTGCTCAGACGAAATAAACACACAAATCGCTCTGAATAAGGGTGTAAATATAAATGTACACATGAGCTAACATACCTGCATTCAACTAGTGTGAATTATCCTCGCTTGCTTTTATAACACAAGGAACTGCAACCCCCCCTTTTTTTTTTTCATTTTAATAAGCAAGATTCAACCCCTTGATTCAAGCCCTTGATTTGCTGCAGCAAACAAACATTTTCTTAAAATATAAATCAAACATTTAGCTCATGAGCATATGTGTGATACGTGTGGCGTGTCAAGAAAAGCGATCTTCAGACAGTGTTTCTGTAAACATGCTCCAGCGTGACCACAGTGACACAAAAGCTGGAGTGTTTCTCCCAACAATGAACCACAAACAAAGCTGATTGTTCCGCCAAAAAAACATCCTATATCATGCAGGATTCTTTCTGCGCTAGTTAGGAAAAAGGAAGTGTGGTAAGACGAGTGCAGTCATCAGTTCACTGCTGGGTTGTGGCGTGAGAACAGAGATTGGAAGGACGTGGGATAACAACATAAACACAATGTCAGAGTCAACTGATGCAGCGTTCTAGTTATATATAGTGCTGGAGTTTCGCGTTATACTTTGGTCTCAAAATTTCGACCATGCTTGAAATCCTGTTGCGCACTAAGGAAGCATCATATAGATGTTGTTAAGGTACAGTATTTGGTACAGTAGGTGGTTCCTGGACTTCCTGGGTGGTTCAGACCTCTTAAAAATGGATTGCGAAGGTCAAGAAATATGCAGAATTCCTTGTTTAGTGTTGACTTGGACAGCTTAGAGCTGTCACTACTGGAGTGCTCATAAAACTTCTCATACAAGAGGTTGAGCAAATCTGTTAAAATGGGCCAATTTCAACCATAAAAACTAAACACTGGTAAATAGAATGCTCTAATAAAGTGCTTGGCTCGCTCATAGCATGCAAAGTCATATTAAAAAAAAATTTTTTTAAGCAAAATCCAGGTCACTGTAAACTGGTGAGAAATCTTAGCAGTTCTTGACAAGTCGTAACAATTCATAGCAAATTGTGAGGGATAGTAGGTACTTAGTAGGTGAAACCTGACAGTTTGTAAGCAATTCCTTGGGATGAGCAAAGCTGTGCATTTATGATTACAGCAGCAGTTCTTTTATAGAAGCTTGCAGTATCTCGGGGAGTTTATTTACTGAAGCAGAGGTGAGACACTACTAACACTCAAGCTAAAGTTTTCCTCTGCATAACTCGTGACCCGCAGTCAGTCAGAGTGAGCGCAGCAAAATAACGATGCATGTTTACAGCCTTGTGCGTTCCAGTTTCACAATCGTTCATGGAAAATGTTGCAACTCCATTCTGTGGCATTTTATTAGTTACAATAAACTGCCCACTACATCAGGGTTCACAATTGAAATCTGGAAGTCTAATGATGGACTAAACTTACTTAATCACAGGTGTGAACAGGCAGTGGAGACGACAGTACAGTCTCACACCCTGCAAGCATAGTGGACACAAACACAGTTAATTCCATATACCAGACTTCTCTATATAGCTCAATTATAAGTGTAAGTAACATTTAAGACAAAGAATATAGACTACTAAGACAGAAATATACAATATGCATGGAGATTAAGGGCAAACATGATGTCATGGCATTACATACTGTATGTGAGGAAATACCTTGGATACGATATCCTCCATCTCGCTCCTGGCTTTGTAAGTGCCGTCATCGTAACGGAACCGATACAGTACCTGCTCGTTCTTAAACTGATGTTTGTCTGAAACTATATACATATATATACACACACACACACACACACACACAAAAAAAAACAAGCATTAGTCTAAACAGCTAATAATCATATCATCAGCTCTTTAGGAAAGATTGTCAGTTCTTCCCTTAAAATGATGATAACGTGTTGTGAAAGGCTGCACATTACTGGTGTACTGTAAGGATAAAAATTCTCTTCTGCTAACAAAGACTTACCTAAATGAACACGTTCAGGTTAAGATGTGCTCAGATCAGTGAAACAGAGAGGAAATGGAGATTATGCAATACTAGCTGACTCATTTCTCCTCACACTGAGATGATAATCCAACTGACTTTTTCCTAAGTTAAGGTTCTAGAGACACTTCAGGATTTACTGCAGACCTCTGAATAAAGCGTATCTTTCTTTATTGTTGGATACCAAAGACCAAACCACTTGCCAAAACTAATCATATGTAGCTCTTACAAAATCTACTTCTGACAAAATGTATAACTGGAGTATTGTAATTATGTTAAAAATTAATTTGAAACAATTTTTGTAGTCTTACATTACAACCAGTATTTTTTTTTCCTTGGGCTTTTCCCTTCCTCAGGGTCACCACCTTGGATCACAAGTTACTGGCACAGGTTTTACACCGGATGCTCGTCCTGCTGCAACCAACCCAGGATGCCCTTCAGAATATGAGTAGAGGGACAAAGGGCCTCGCCCAAGGGCCAACAGTGACAACTCAAAGAAGGTGGCGGTACTCGAACCCCCAACCCTCCGATCATCAACCTAGAGCCTCACTACCCCCCTTTATAATAGAAAAATAGATTTAAACCTCAATTGTCCAGGGTGACCTTTTATCTCTTCAAAACTTAAAAACTTGGCCCACTTAGTAGTCAGCTTGACCAGAATAATTTTCTCCAATCCCATATCACACACACACACACACACACCATTTGCTTGCTTGTGTTGTGCGTCTGAGCAAGTGCAACTTTGGTCATTATCCCTGGCTCAGAATTGCAGTAAAGTAAACACTGCATCACTTCATCTATTATTCATGACTAGGTTGTTTTCCGTCACAACACTTTTCAGGCAGACAGACGGAGAGCAAATCTTGATGATGAGCTCGGGTTACAGTGCACTGTTGTTCTGGGCTATACTACGAAGACTTTTCTGCTACATTTCTGCTTTTTATCACAAAGTGGCTGAGGCGTGATTAAAGTGAAATCTTTAAAGTGAAAAGAAGCCCTCACCATGGTGGATGAGACCGTTCTCCAGGAGTGCTTGACCCAAATTGATCCCTTCTTCTGGTTTACTGATCTCTCCACTCTCTAGCAGCCAGGCGACAAACTCACTGCAAGACAAACACACACACTCCAGATAAACTTCTATAGAACATTACACACCATAAACCGTTTTTTTTTTTTTTTTTTTTTTACATAATCACATTTGTGCCATGGTTATTCCCACATTACTCCTCATCCATTCACTAAGTGAATCTAACGAATTAGATGCAACACTAAATGTCACTGAATGGCACGGATGTCACAGATTTGTAATATTGAAAAACTGCTGTTACAGTATGTGTGTGATAAAGTGGGTCAGGTTTCCCAGAATAAGTCATTCTGTGATACCTTCATGCAAATGCAGAGGTGAGGGTGAGAGTGAATAAGCCTTCGCTTGCTAATACATGAAACTGGGTGTAAACCAATGACGGGTTAAGAGTTAGTGATTTTCCTAAGAATCTTTGTAGTATTTTGTGAAGCTTTAAGAAAAGCTGTGGTTTTAACTTGAATAAGGCCCTGAATAAGGTTTATGTGCAGACTGCACACCACAAAGTAATGGATTTGGCATACACATCTGTATACTGTAAAATGTATTTTAATTAACTTTTAGAAAAGATGAATACTTTTCTAAAATGTACAAATACTGTACATAATCTTCTTGCTTTTCAATACACTTTGTGTATCTGTTAACATGCCTTCGTACTCCCTCATTAACAGATGTTTCAGGCTAAGCTGTGAGCCATGAATGCACCGCTGTCCTCACTTCTTCATCAGAAGTGAATCTTCATCCTTGTAGGGCTGCTTTCAGGCGAACAAACAGGTCAAAGTCCAATGTAAAAAGATCAGGACTATAGGGTGGACGCTCTAACACCTCAAAACGAAGTGTCGACAGCGTGGACAGGAGTGGGCGGACGTGCCTCATCATGCAAGACAACAACACCCGTGTATAGCAGTTCTCTGCGTTTAATCCGAAGTTTACATCCTCAAAAAGCATCTCACTGTAACGAGTACTATTGATTGTTGAACCTTTTTCCTGATAATGTTCCAATACTGGCCCTTGAGGATCCGAAAAAACTGTAAGGATCAATTTTATACGGTTTGCCCTCAGGCTCATAGTGATATATCTGTGTCTCACCACCACTAACGATTCACTTTTTTCAATCCTAATAGCATTTCTTCATATATACCGATAATATTTCCTCCGAACTACAAATGAGAAGTGCGAAGGCTAGCAAGAGCTTTCTCTAACTTTTCCGGATAAAACTTTTCAAACTGCTATTGTAGTCTCACAGAGCACTGTGACACAATGAGTGGAAAGTACCTCTAACTCTCTTCTTCATGCATGAGCTAATAGGCTCGCATGATTGACTAGCGCCATCGTAACTGACATGGAATAGAGTGTATGTTGTCTTTCCGAACCAGAGTGTATGACCAATTTGGCCTTCTTGGCTACTTGATTGAGAGGTGCATCATTAATTCGATATACTGGTTCAGCGCCATGCCTGTTCAAGAATAAACCCATCCAGTCCTCTAGGTTTTGGGGCAGTGGGGTTTGATAGAACATTAAAAATAAGCATGTATTTAACGTTTACACCAAAATTCATTTAAATTGTCATGTAACAATACTGTACATTGCTAACATGCACACTTGAAGTGTCACTATTCATGTTGCTTGTACTGAATAAGACGATAACAGTACATTAAAATAATGTTGCTTGTCTTATTAAGAAGGAATGCAGATTTAGATTTCAACAAGTGACAAATTACTAAAAATAATTAAATAAGTGGAGGAAAAATAACAATCATATATATATAATATCTGTATATACTTCCAGACAGGTTTACTTAGCAATTATGCAATTAGAAATTAATCGACACCATATGCTTTGGCCTTCACAGGCACCAGATCTCAACCCAACTGAACAGCACTGTCCAGATCTTTTATCAATACACTGATAACGAGTAAACCTTTTTGGAAAAATGGTGTTCATCACTCCAATAAACTTTCAGATGCTTAGAGAATCGATGCCATGACACACCAAACTGAACAGTGACTGATACGTCACTTTTCCATTTATTTGCTACAATTAATCTGCAGCTTTGGACGTGATCAGTGAAAGCATATTTTTTTTGTAAAGGCAGAGAAAATGCAGGCCAGGCAGGCGAAGGAGGGGAGAAAGAAGCAAAAAAGAGAGGAAAAGACAGCAAGTCTGCTCTCTTATGTAAGCCTCTAATCCACACTGGCAGGGGAGACAGAGGCGTCTCTGAGGGGAATTAATGAGTGTTTATGTAGCTCATTAATATTCTGCATTGCTCAAGCACATGCAGTTGCTCACATGGGGTGAACGTGTGAGAAAAATCACACATACACACATTTTATATATACTCATTACTACTGTGCAAAGGTTTTGAGCCACCCACTCATTTTTCTACCCCTCAATTAAAATGTAATTAAACCATGTAGATTAAATTAAAGTAATAGAAACTAATGTTTTACTATGACAGGCTGTAAAGTGCCTTAAGATACAGATTAAAAATTGGGTGCTTATACTGTATAACAACCGCGGCAGCAGCCTCATTTCCCCTCTCGTCTGTTCCAACCACTCAGCATTCAGCATCACCAGTGTACAGTACTAATCCTCGGCCTGATCATCTCTCATCCTCTGCACCCGTTTCTCACTGGTTCATGCCTTAAGTTAGATTTTTTTTTATGCTTGAATGATTCATATGTCACTGTGTGGCTTAGGAAACAGAAACCATTCCTCTAGAACTGGTCAGGTACTGAAAATGGGAAGCAAAAAAATCCTTCAGGAAGCCTGGAGAGCTATTCCTCCAAAACTACATTAATAATACAGGAACGTCTACCTCTTTGGGGGTAAAATATAAAGAAAACTGGGTGGCGCAAGACTTTTGCACATTACTGCATGATACATAGATGCATAGAGAGGTCTAGGACAATGTAGAATTTGCATATAAACTTGGAAATAATTTAAAGGTTTTAGAAATCTTAAAAAACAACAAAAAGAAATAAGTAAATGTTCGAATTCTTGAATACATAATTAATGTTCAGGAATCTGCACTATTTCTAGGTCCCTACTGAAATGTAAGCAAATTTATGATATCGATGATAACCAAATTGAACAAAATAATGGCTAATCGAACGTTGCAAAAAAGCATGCATTTTATCTAAATTGGATCATTTTTCCTCCCATTAAAGCAAAAAAAAAAAACAATAATGGGTTTTTATCAATAATGTAATTTGTTATTAAATTGTTGTCCTAACTTAGAAAATAATGTCAATTAGATGCATTTTAGCATGCATTAAAAACATGCATCCTGCATTTGCCTTTTTTTTTTTTTTTTTAAGATTATCAACAAGGCTGCTAAAACTCCTTTTAAAAAGAACAATGTAATCAGGATGAACTAGGAAGTCAGGGGTAGGGGGATTTCCCATAAATCACTGTAACAAATAGGGAAAGTGCGATTAACAAACACACCCACACTGGAGCAGATTCCTGGACCTTATCCAGCTTGTACATATGTGATTTAGTATCCCAAGTTGTAATGCTAAAGTTCCTGGTAGGACTCGCTCCTGTAACTCTGAAACTTTCGCAAAGCCGGAGCGTAGTGAGCAATTGCACTCATCCATTCAGTCGTGTGTTTAAAGCCTGCGTCGACGCAGCTGAGCATACAATACACACTTTACACCATTTTAGCTTTTTCACAGCACTACAATGTACTGCAATTTATAGCTCAATACGAGACGGTGAAATAAAATCACTCGTATGTTAAACTACACTCTATCCACTAACTGTTTAATGCTTTAGCTTACGATAGGAGGTAAGCTAGCATCGCTTTCCACAAAGCGGCCCGCAACCTTCTTTTTGCTCAATCGGGGCAATGCAAAGGGGGAATTTTAATTGCCCTGAGGAATCTTGCTCACACACAAACATACTTGAGTTGGGCAAACATGCACGCACACACACACACACACACACACACACACACACACACACACACACCAGTTGAGCGTTCAGCGCATGTGCGTAGCATCCATTGTTAATTCACAATGCTGAAAGACAGTGTAAATGTGAGAGAGTGAGGAAAAAGTGTGTGTGTGTGTGTGTGTGTGTGTGTGTGTGTGTGTGTGTGTGTGTGTGAGAGAGAGAGGTAATGAATGAAGAAAACCTTTTCTGCCTGCGACTGATGGGGTGCTTGGCACTGAGCTTGGGAAAGCATTTCCAAGCATCCTGTGTGCGCGAATGTGTGAATTTGTGTGCGTGTGTGTGTGTATGTGTGTGTGTTTTCATGTACACTCAGGAGGCCTCTCTCAGATTTAAAAAGACTTGAAAAGTCTAAAATAAAGTCTAAATCTAGGTCCTTACAAAGTTCTTCAGTTCGTTCCTCTGGGTTCTATGTGGAACGTGTTTCCCTGTCAGGGGTGGAACCTTTAATAGATCTAAAAACCTAGCAGCACTTGCCTACTCATAGAACACTTTTTTTTTTTTTTTTAAAGACTTAAAACATTTAGACAGATTATTTGCTCTTCTACCCCAGCACCACCGAATTCTCAGGTCTGAATGGCCAGAAGGTGTTGATTCATATTTGAACAGGTTTACTAAATGCACTTGGACTAATATGTTTTCAGCAAGACGTGAAGCCTTTAAGTTTTCTGACACAGAAAGTTAGAGCGGAAAATAGACAGCGTATAGGGACGACAATTTATAGCTGCTATGACATAAGTGATAACAGGAAACGATATGTTTTGTTGATGTTCCACAACATTAAAGAGCATGACACTGCTCTTCTACTAACTTGCAACAGTACAGTATGTTATAAGGGGGACGCGACCCTGTGAAAGAAGCTGCTATAAGAAAATAATCGACCCTGTTATGATAACACCATCGTAATAACCTGAAGTTAGTTATTCCTTACTTATTCGCAGTAAAGAGAGACACAAACTCACTACCACCAATGCAAAGACACTTCCACAATATGAATGATTTCCTAAATATGAATGTTTTAGCTTTAACTGGACATTTTTAACTGGTCATTTCTTCTGAGGCAGAATGATTGTACGACATACATCTTCAATAAAAGAATATCCCACAAATGTGGAGCACAGGGACAAAAATATACATGCGGTACACCTCTTATTTGTTTGATCGTCCCTCGTTTCACCTCAGATGCTTTGGGTCGCCATCAACAAGCTTCTGACAGAATTCTGGTTGGCTATTTGACCTCTCTTCCAAGCAGAATAGTAGTGTTCAATTACACTCGGTCTGATTTGAAAGCATTGCCATAGGTCAAAAGCTCAAGGTTAGCCTGCTTTGTCCACTCCGCAAGCAACTGTGAGGTCTTTTTAAGGTCATTGTCCTGTTTCAACCATCTGGCTGTTGACTTGTGGTTATTCTGAAGAATTCGTTTTCTCATCCTTACTATTAGTTTTATGAAATGCACCAACTTGGCTGGGAGTTATTGCCACATTCCCCGTATAGTCCTAACCTCAGTCCAAGTGATTTCCACCTGTTTGGGCGATTAACGGTGTTCTGGGGAGGCCAGCGTTTTAGATGTGAAGTAGAACGCTGAAAAGTTTCTACCTTGGGTGGTGTCCAAGCGCTACTGAAATGCTGGGATAAATGCATTAGTGTAGCAGGTTATTATAGAGAGAAATAAAGGGAGTTTTTACTCTCATAACTGCGTTGTGTAATTCATAATTTTGTTTGAACACAGGTCAGGTAAAATTACCATCTTGCTGAGAAGAGCATTAATTTTTCACATATAACCCAACACATCTTCTAAGGGGCGCCACGCATGTGCACAGAATTTGTCATGTGACTTTATCCAGCTGATTAGTCTTGGTATCAAAAGTAAGAAAAGAATTCTGATTGTGCATCTTCCCCATCATGTTCCGTAGAGATAGGGGCATCAGAATGTTTTAACTCAAGGCGGTTCGGAGATATCATAAATGCCATTTCCAGTCTATGGAACGGATTCCAAAAAACTAGTGTCACGGCTGATCGCTCTAGGTTCTCGACAAGGCAAGACAAGACGTATTCAAAGGCGTAATTTGAGAAATTGTGCAGAAAATCCTGCCTACATTGTCAAGCTGAGATCGATAACAGAGACTCATTCATTCAATATTGACATTGTAAACATTAATGTTCAACATGCCAACTCTACACAGTTGATCTCAGAATTTCCATGATCTCGGGAGCTGAACAGTTTGAATTTCTGGTGCTGATGTACACAGATATTTGTACACAATCTTTTTGTTTATCTATACAAATATGTTTTCATTGTTTAAAAGCTTGCCATTTCTAATACACCATAGAGCAGCAGGTGAAAGACTCACTTTCCCAGGAAGCACTTGGGTACGATGGTGAGTTTCCTCCGCCGGTCTTTGATCAGATGTCGACTCTTGGTCATCATCATGTGGTAAAGCTTCTCGCCTTTCTCTGCAATCATGACATACGCGTCCCGCTCCATTCCCAGTTTAAGACCTGGAAACAGAGGAACCCGGTTATGAAAGCACAACAAACCTTAAAAGTAACAAGAGCATTACCATAATTATTGAAAAAGAGAAAAGTGTGCGATCATATTTCGTGAAAGGGGAGCTTACTTTTTTCAATTTTGTTTTACTGAAACAGACAAAATTCCAGCAGGAGATGAAGCTAATTGATAACCGAGTATGATTTGCCTACATTTTTTGGGAAGGGCTTTTTCTCTCACCTTTCTCTTTTTTTGTGGTGGGTAATAAGAGACACATGCATCCTCATACTGTATAATACACCTGGATTGTCTTTCTCCCCTAGTGAATAAAGTGTCCTGTGCATCCATAGAACTATCCATGCAGCTGAATTGTGTTTTATGATGCACGTACACCGGGTAACTGAACTCGAGTTGCTAAATATAGCGACTGCACACAGGGGAGCTGCGTGTAAATATGCACAAAACCCGCAAGGACAAAAAGGCTTAGGGGGGACAAAGCAAGCCAGAGCTTGAGAGTCCTTCAATTCGACACCCAACTAATGGAAGGAGCTGCAGTCGTGAACGAGACCCGGGTCAGACCAAAGGAGTGGAACGATCGGAAAACCAAAACAGCTGAAGTTGAAAAAAAAGGAAGCAGCTGTTCACATCACATCTCCAGGTGGACTAAAGAGAGCACTTTCATTTCCTAAAGAACGTCTACCACTGCTTCTGTGTCCCACAGCTTCACAACGGATGCACTAAAATAGAGTACGTCTATATTTATCAACTTATGTCAAAGAAATGTGCTAAATGTATCAGATATGTGATTATAAGATTATCTTATAATGAGATTAGAAGATATCAGATTATCAAGATATAATTATATAATTATATATATAATTTTGATAATTTTGAAAATCCAACAGTAGTATGTCAAGTAAACTTTGACTTAGTACCTCTACTCATTCTGCTACTGCAAGCTTTGGCCGAGAGCTGCGAGTGAAAAACAAGATGTCAGAATTATGAGCCTCATTACTACAGAGTCGAAGGCAATAAAAGCACGACCGCAAGCTACAGTACCACCCAAAAACTATGCAAAAGGTACCTTTGGTGCAAAAACAGCAACAAGCTTAGTGCAAGGCTGCCTAAATTTCAATGCATAACTTCAGCTGAGGTAACAGCCTCGCCAGCAAAACCACAGAATCACTGCATTTCATGAGCATTTACAGTTCAGTGGAAAAGTTTGAAATGAAATAAAGAGGACAGCAACAAATGCTTAAGCATTAGGTTGTACAGTTGCTCATTATGGCAAAATAAATAAATAAATAAAAAATACTTTGGATGACGTGAAGTAGGGACGTAAATTCAGAGTTACAAAGACTAATCCCAAGAATGCCACAGCTATTTGGGGTCCAAAACGTAATTGAGGTTTCTCCTGAGGTGGGAGGGATGATATCATCACCTCCGCTGTCAATCACAGCAGCAGTTGTGTAACACAGGATACGCTTATATATCCTGAGCAATGTTTTTAACCCTCAAGTGATCAGTCATATGAAATAAAAGAAGAGCTAGTCTCTCTGGATAAGGGCGTCTACCAAATGCCATAAATGTAAATGTGTTCTCTGATGAAGCATGGTGACAAAGAGGCAATGTGTGAATCATGCGAATTAAAGGAAGTCAATGCTAGGCTTAAATGTCACCAGTTAGTGGAAGTTGTGTGGCGGAGGAGAACTAGATAGTGAGTGAGTGTGATATAAATATGCTCTAATACCTTGTATAGCCTTGGCATTTATTTTTGACCCAACTGTATTCTAATGTAAAAACTGTTTTTGGATTTTGTCATTTTAATACCTATGCCCCTGTCACTCCGTGCCCACCTACTGTTACACCAGCGAAGATGATGGCTTTGGGATACTGATTGGAAAGTTGCAGGTTCCAAAGTCGCCAGTGTTGGGCCCTTGAGCAAGGCTCAATGCTGTAAGGTGAGTCAAATAATTGAACATTATCTTAAACCCCCACTTGCTATCACCTTGATTAAGTGACCAAACTTTCGAATTTATTGGCCGGTCTGTTACAGTAACTCAGATACTGTACATGTATTTCCTTTGTAATTGCAATTTTACGAACAACTCTGGAGATGGAGAGGATCAAATCTAAACTTCTTTTGAAAATAAATATCTATTGATTTTTTTGAGGATTTGGATTATCAACTTGTTGGATTATTATTTTGTTAACAGAGATATATTTTCCAATTCACCATGAGAAATATAATCTTTTATATCCTTGAAAATGCCATTAAATGTTGTGATACGATATTTGTGTCATTTTCCCTCACCACTAGGATATGGCCGTGGGTGGCAATTCAGTTGATATGTGTGAAGATGATAACTGAGATAGATTTGGGGCAGGAGAGTGAACAGCTGGTGTGACTCCATCACACACGCTCACACAAAACACGGTTTGAGGTGGTCTCCCACTCAACCTAATCACCATTAACACACCATAAAGCGGCCATCAAACCCTGTTACGTCATCGCTGTATTAGGAGATAACCGATAAGAGAGACACTTCTACCAGTGGTAATGGTTTATGACCAGTGCTTGACCCTGTCTGAGCCAGCTTTTCCCAGCAATCAAATCAAGCTCAGAGCTAGCAAGGTTGCCAAGTCAACTGTAATTCAATGGAAAAATGATAATCACAGTACAGCTTTTGTTACATCACGGCAGGAAAAAACTATCAATAATATCAATAATATAACTACTTCTGATTTCCTCACCATAAATGACGACGGATTGTCCTGACTCAAGTTCTAGTCTTTAACTACCCTACTAAGGTCTATAGACTGGAAATTTTAGTGCACATATATCTTTCAAGCGAGCCATGCCTGCCAGTGCCAGATGCTAGTCCACATAATCACATTAACAAGCTGCTTCCTTCATCTTAAAGTGACACCGGCCTTGATTTTACTTAAATAGAAGGCACTAAGGAAGGCTGTCAAAATAAGGTAGCACTTTAGCTTGTCAAACAAAACATCGCATGTAACATGTAATTAACAGCCGTGTCTGAAAGCCAGACTTGAAGCCTTTAGAGAAGGAAAAAAAAAAAAAAACAAGGAAAGAGAGGGAGAGAGGTGTGACTGATGGGGCACCTGTTGCACTGGGCTTCATTTCAAACACTCGAAACATGATCTAGACCATGAAAAAAAAGCTTCTGCTTTTACACAGCACCAGAGCAGAACCGTATGTGATGTGCTACCGTTAACGCATCGCTTTGAATGCCTCGACTGCTCTGCATCATCATATAACTACTCACTAGGAAGTGATACTGCAGACTGATACATTATACTAAAGAAACACAGTGTCAGTGGTTTTTAAGGTCTGTGGTTTATAGCTGTGATAAGATGGTATTCAGAGCCAGTGGACTGTGCTAATGAAAGCTCTGAAATGGACGGCACACACAAACCAAGAACAGGTGGCCCGTGTGAGGCAGGTGTTTCAAATCTGTCATGGAAAACAACAAAGTAGTTCATAAAAACATCAGACGGAGGAGGCCAAAGAGGTTACAGTCTAAAAACAACTCTTATGCTTCTGTCAGAAACCCATCACGGTGCTGTAATTACTGCTTGGGAACTCTTAGGTTTCGTTGAACGCCGAGGCTTTTTGACTAGAGACTCAATTTTGTCCTAATGTGACACTGGTATTTTTTTTTTATGGGTGTCTAAACGCATAAATCCGATGGGGTCCTTTTTTAGCTTCGATACGAGACATATGTATCGGCATGGTCGGACATATGTCGGACATATGTATCGGCATGGTCATCTGACTTGTGCAAATGAGAATTCGTGTGACTTTTTGCCTCTGCACCCATGCGTAGACTGCTCGATGAGGTAATCAGTCAACACCGGCGGCGTGGGAAATTATTGTCAGTGCTAGAAAAGCTGCTAAAATAGCTACAAATAGCAACAAAAGTCTGGCCTTCTTTTGGACCTTAACAAATACAGCCAGCAAACTGCTTGCCATCAAAATAATAAGCATATTTTTGCAAAAAAAATTGCATCCGTTCTTTGAAATGAATGAGTGGTCACACAAATATGACGTTTTAACCGAGATGTTAAAAACGTTAGCAAAGACGTAACAATGTGTGTATCAGATAAAAGGCACTTGTAATTTTGAATCTCAACTGTAATGACAGATCTGACCAAAAAAAATATGAATTGATCAATGTGGCTTGTAATATGGACATAGCTGCTAGGTCGGAAGCGGATCAATTATAAAAAGTCGATCTGGGCCTAAAGCAGGTAGGGAGATTTTGGTGATAATGTGAAAGTTTTATGAGGAAAAAAATGCAATTTTTTTTTCTTATGCCATCCCTTTTTTTCCCCTCATACACTGTTTATTTCCGAACCGCACTATGTCTCAATTACGATTTCTGAACTAGTATGAACAAACATTCAATGATGATTCGAAGGCAGCACTGGCTTAAAGCAGTGTTGCAGCAAAAGATCATTTCGGTAATAAAATATCTGATATATGATTTTTTTTTTTTTTAACAATGGAAAATAATAATAATAATGTTGCTGTATGCTGTAATAGGACAAGCAAATAAAAGTGGTGTGATGCAACCTAATGCAAAATACACTTACTGTTCCTGTGGTCATTTACCCATGAAAGTAGATATTTTATTTCGAAATGTTCTGACCTAAACTGAACATTTATTAAACAATATCAACTATTTCAGGACATTTATACTGTTTGTGTTGAAATAAATGTATTATTAGATCAAATTCCTTGACCACTCTATCAGGTTAAACAAGCATATGTGTGTGCACTTTATAGACACAATTATTGTCTATAGCCTGTTGTTATACAGTGTATCAAGCCGTAATCTACTTAGTTCATTAGCACGGTAGATCTCAGGGGTCTGTGAAGTGTAACCAGGGGGGCCATGAGCTGCTTTCATTACAGCAACAGCAATCGCAATCCACCATTAAGAAATGTATCATAAAAGATTAGTGCAGTAATGCGGTTATTAGCTTAGTGTGTATGGTGCTGGCACAAGGGGATCAAGATGGCAAGCTGTGCTCACATTTACTACCAACAGCGCATACATTTAATCAGAATTGATTCATACATTTATCATACTGTATTAAAAGGCAGAATAATATGTAGAGCTGAATAAGAGTTGCATGCTTTTTAAACTCCCACCCTGATTTATTCACACCCTGAAGTATGCAAAGCTCCACCCCGAAACTGGCAAGCAGACTTAGCATGCTAACTACAGTTACCGTTAGCAAAGACTGTTATGACATCACAGATGTTCAACTGCTTGAAAGCCAAGTTACTGCTCTATAAAAATAAAAATGAGGATTGTTTATGAGGATATTAAGGGGCACTGAGCACACATCTATAAAAATCACTGACAAGAGGCCAATCAAAATTTAACAATTCTGGAACGGAAGGCGGGTTTCAAAATTATTTAGTTTTCTTCCAGTCACATAACAGGCTCATTCGTTTTTTTTTTTATATATATATAATTTCTACATCATTTTCCACATTATATGTACTACTAAGAAATTAAAATTAATGCCTACTGCGCCTTTAATTCATTCAGTTGTTTTGGATTTGAAACTGCTGTTATGATCATTTTCATGTGTACAATGTTAAAAACAAATCTGTTTGAGATTATGCATTATTTCTAGACGCGTACATAATGATTTCAGCATGGAGTTTACTCATTCTTTGCTAGCCTCTTAATGCTTGTGTAAAAAAAAAAAAAGGCTGAATATCAAGAGTGATGAAAATAGATTTAAGGTGGTGAAATTTTTTTTTTTTAAGAATTCTTCAGCCCCATTCATTACGAATATGCCAGGGAGGACACAAAAACACTCACTCTCTCTCTGTTCACGCTCCTTTAAAATGGCATCCAGCCATTTTTGCTTGTCTTCTGCATTCTTGGCCATGCACACAAACCACTTGTTTTTGGCCGTGTTGTGAATCTTCCAGCCGTTGGTCACAGTGTAGTTGTTGCTATGATAATCAGCTGAAAGAAAAAATAAATAAATAAAACGGGTTAAAAAATACAGCAGTTCAATCGCTTATATTTAACAATGACCATGTGACACCAGTAACACATGACATATGGAATGACTTTAATCTAGTTGTGAAATGCAGATGTCAATATATAATACATACCCTACATTGCCCTATAATATGTGCATATACAGTATAGTTTTCTTCAGGAGGTCTCAACCTTTACTGGGGAAAGTGGGCAGATTTTAAATTCATTTATCATTTAAGCTGTCCAAACTTACCTGACCATATGTGAAAAAGCAACTGCCCCTAAACCTAATAACTGGTTGTTCCATCCTTGGCAGCAACAACTGCACTGAAGCATTTGTGTTAACTGGAAATGAGCCTTTCACATGACTGTGGATGGATTTTGATCCACCCTTCTTTGCGGAATTGCTTTAATTCAGCCATACTATAGGGTTAACCCTGTTTAAGGTCATTCCACAGCATCTCAGTTTGGTCATTCAGAGGTGGACTGTCCTGCTGCATAACTCGGGTGTGCTTAGGCTTGAGGTCACGAACTGATGTTCTGCAGTTCTAACAACGCATGGTTCCTTCAATTATGAAAAATCGCCCAGGTCCTGAAGCTGCAATGCAGCCCCAGACCATCACACTACCACCACTATGTGTCTATTTATGTTCTATTTATGAAATTTGTGTTAGTTTTATGCCAGATGTTATGTGATGCACACCTCCCAAAAGTTGGTCACAGAATATTTGTCCAAAACTCTTGAGAATAATCTAAATGTTTTTTGGCAAACGTGAGACAGGCCTTTCAGTTCTGTTTTGGTCAGTAGTGGCTTTTGCCTTGGAACTCTCTTATGGATTCTCTTATGGACCAGTCAAAACACACTTTGGCTGGACACTTTGGAAGGTTGGACACACCTTCTAATTCTATGGTGTTTCCTGATTTTCGTTCTTTCTATGTTGTTAAACAATGCTGATGGGATCGAAAATATGAAAACACTATTCTTGCAAGAACTATTCCAGAACAGCTGATCCTTGTGTCTTAAAATAGCAACTTTAACTGACTGTTGTTGTTACTTATTGACTTATTTATATATCCATGCGGTGCTCAGGCCAGTGATACTACTTTACTAGTGATGCTACTAAATGCTGAGTAGCTGGTGCTGGAACAGACAGGAGGGGAAATGAGGTTGCTGTTGATGATGTTAAATTAACAACCCGGATTTTAGATTTTATCTTTAGGCACTTTGCAGCCTGTCACAGTAAAACAATTTGTAATTTAATGTACATAATTGAATATATTGAAAATCTTATCAGTAGCTATTTGACACAATTCAACAACAAACACATCAAAGAAAGAGTTTGGATTCACTGTGCTTTTGTCAGAAATGAGTCGTCCTTCCAAAAAAAACCTGGATTTTCACTCTACCTTTAATATACAATGGAAACATCTTGCTTTTCAATACAAGTTGTTGTTCTCCCTTAAAAGGTCACACGATATAAAATCGTTTCCCTAATGCTGAGCTTGTATAGGCGCCAAGAGTCTACAAAGGTTCAAAGGTCACATTCATAGCATCTTGCTTTAAAAGCTTCCCAAAGATAGACACATTAGTGCTGTGCTCTCATGGCAAGCCATTGATTTTGATTATTATCTATAATTTTTCAGGATAAGCATGTGAATGAAGGTGCTGTTACACTGAAACAGCAAACAAAACATTTTTTAAGCTGTGAAAAATGCAAAAGGTTTAAAGAATGCTGTTAAAAGGCGACAACCATAACGACACATAACTGTCATTAAACATTGTGTGTGTGTGTGTGTGTGTGTGTGTGTGTGTGTGTGTGTGTGTGTGTGTTGAAGACTAGAAAATGTAGGTGTTTCAGCCCTCAAGCCACAGCCCAATTTTATCCCTCATTTGACAGCAGGTAAATGAGGTGGAGCAGGATAAATAATAAATGAGGCTCTGTAATGGGCAGCGGGGTTAATGTTGAGATCGTGGAAATAGATTTGGGAGCACTAAGAGGTCTCAGGTAGGGCTTTTAGCCCTTCTGAAATAAGACGGGAGGGAACTGACCACTAAATCGTGACTGGATGGAGGTTAACGGATAGCTCGGCGGCCAGGCTGTCTGATAAGAGTGCAATTAGGGTAATTAAACGAGAGAGCTCTGGAGTGAGCGATGGAGAGAGGGGTGAAGGAGTGAGTGCATGTGAGCCGAAAAGCATTAAGCAGTGTTGGAGGATTTAGGATGTTTACAGAGACATTTTTATACCCATCTATAATAATTTCAAAGTATCAAAGTCTTATAGATGAGTTGTCTTTCATTAAATGAACAGCAGCTCAGATGTACAGATGAATGTTTATGCGCGCCTTCTAAAATGTTATCGTTTCTATGGTAACCACTAATTTACAGGAAATTGCATGGCAGATGATCTACGTAATTTATGACCAATAATAAGCATATTAAATGTCTTGTTATATTTATTTATTAAGTCAAAGTAATAAATCATGGACGGTGTAATATGGGGTGATTAGGAGATATTAATTTAAGATGTACGGATGTGTCAGTGTAGTGTAGTGTAGTAAGTTTTAATCTACAGGAAAGTCAAAATTACATTTTATAATTTCTTAATTTCTTAATTTCTTAAGATGTAATTTTTGTCTTAATAACCTCTCTCTATCATATTTTGTTCCTTAGATTTAAAAAGCTTTTGAGTGGGAATCCTTTTGTTTTTGTGTTTTCGTAAAATACCATCAATCAGCACCAACAGCCCATTTAATAAGGCATTTAACAGCTGCAAACACAAAACGCTGCTTACTATTACGTTCCTGATGTGTGTGATCAGGCTGATTCAGTTACTGCGTACACAGCTGAATGATACGTGACAACACCACACCCTGGTTGCTGAACTCACGTGTGTGGTTTTAAACTGATCCTTCGATAGCTTTTGTTCCCGCTGTGACCGCGAAATGAGCAGAAATCCCACCCCTTAACGAGTGTTGAAAGTGAGAACAAAGAGCTGTTAATTCTCAGTCTGTACAGATTTCGAACACCACCACACCCATCATCTGGCACGGACACGAGCAGACACGCGCGTATGCACTCACACAAACACACACATGCACCAGAGGTGTGAAACTGAACACTGCTTCAGAACGGATCTTTATCAGCACATGGGTGTTCACGCTAATCTCCATTCGGTTTCCGGCTTATTTTTATGCTGTGCTTGTGGTTGCCGTTAACTGCAGCGCAATAACAAGCGTAAGAGATTGTGCTTTGGTTTGACACATTTGTTTAATACACAATACACGAGCGTGACAAGACATACCGGTTCCATCTTCGACATTTTCCACCTCCATCACTTCCGTGTTGATCCGGCCGCGGAAGACGTATAGCGGGCCGTTAATAGACTTCGTCCTCTTGGTCGACTTCTTTCCTGAAACCCTGGACGATAACCAAAATTGGAAAAGTAAGAATTAGTAAAACAGCTTTTCTTTAACTTCTTTAATGCCCCATGTGTAAATGGCTTAGAGTGAGGTCAGGACTGTATGGGGGGGAGGGATGTGGCAATAACTTGCATCCGAGTTCCTGTAATGTGGAAGTGGTGTTTGTGAATGATTGTGTGTACAGTTCCCACATATTCCGTAAGCTGAAGACCATCGATTTTCAAGGATCAGGCAGTCTGCAGTGGGCTTCTTTAAAACGTTCGCACCATTTTAGAATATCATTCACATGAAATTACATCACCAGTCCTGGTTAGACTTGAACACCCCTCATAACACACTTCTACCAACAAAACGTGTAACTCCAGCGCTACAGGAAAGTGAGAATAATATGTGGAAGGTGTTGTTCTCTAACCTGGACTTCCTCTTGCAGTACACGAGCAGGTTATCGAACAGGAAGAAGACCCTTTCCTGAATGTTTCCTGCAGAGATCTTCAGCAGATTTCCATGCAGAAGCAGCTCGGTACAGATATCAGTCAGATTTGTTCCCTAGAAATAAATAAATTAATGAATGAATGAATTGATTGATTAATTAATAACAAATATATAATATATATATATATATATGAAAATTAGAATACAATTAAACATTGTGGCATGTATAGTAAATGCACACCCCAGGACGGACTCATTGGAAATCTTGGCAAATAGAATGTCATAACAGACAACCAGTATTGATCTTAGCCACTGAATATACACCTTCCCATTAAACCGCAGGACAGCTACACAGAGGAAAACATGACGGAGCACTAAATACTCTTCAACAAGAAACTACCTACAGTAGCTGATGGGGCATTTTATAATACAAATACTTTAACATTTTGTTCTGAGGTTTGAATTAAAATTGGGATGCAAAAGCAAAGCAATTTAGAATGATCTGACTGTTGAGAATTCAGCCTGCTGGCCAGGCGATTAAACTTCCAAGGGTATTCGCTAGCATGGAGAAGTGAAGCGAATAGTGATGCATGTGAGAAGACATGGCTACTTCCTTCTCCATTACTCACTTACACTTCATCAGAAAGACAAGGTGATGTTCACGGAATTATGGATTATGAGCAGACATGCTGGTAATGCTACATGCACTCAGATCTGTCATCACATTGTCTATATGTCTAAAGACATATTATCTCATATTTTAAATATCAACTTCACAAAAACTAAGATCGTGAAACTAAGGAACAACTAAGGAACAACTCTGTGAAGATGAATCGTAAAAAAAAAAATCAACAGAAGAAAGAGCATGTGATGTGAACTGATGGGATTGGGACTAAACAGCTGTGCGGGCATAAAAAAAAAACACTTATTAGTTCGAATAATCAGCAAAAAATGTTTCACTTCACTAAGAAGCACAAAGAGCGCTGGGGAAAAGGTCATGTGATTGATGAGTCCAGACTGACCCTATACTAGAGTGGGTGAATGGGTGCGTCAGTGGGAGAAGGAAAGCACATGCACCATTGGCACAATGCATCAAGTCTCTGGAGACAGTGTTATAATCTGTGGTTGCTCCAGGTCAGGTCTAGGCTCAGCATCGTTATGTGGCAATAAAACATAGCCAGCTGATGACCTGAATGTAGTGAATGACCAGGTTATCACACCAATGGAGTTTTTCTTCCTTGATATGTTCCAGGACTCAAATTATTCTGTGAGCATGAGGAGTCATTTACACACATGACCTGGTTTCAAACTCAAATACTGAAAATATTATTATTTAGTAAAACTTTTATGTGCAATTTGATACCTTAAAAAAACAATTGCCTATAGTAATGAAAATATTACAATACAGCTAATAACATATGATAAACAGAACGAGCAGCTCGCCTCTCATATCTTCTGGTCCGAATCGTTCGTTCCTTTGTCACTTGACTCTAATAAACGCTATGCAGTGCATTACACAGGAAACAGAATTGAACGGTTCTTTGCATGAGTCTTCTAGTCCGAGTCGTTCGTTCTTTTGAATAAATTGCACTGCATAGCGTCTATGGGAGTCATGTGACAAAAGAATGAACGATTTGGACTTGAAGACTCAAAGGTAACTACTCATTTCTGTTTCCTCTACATAACCTATGGAGGTTTTGCAGTGCTTTGCGAATGCGCGCCCAGTAGAAAAAGAACGGATCACTCTCCGAGACTACTCGTTCTACTGAGTCACGTTAAAGACTCGTTCAAAAAGAACGAATCGTTCATGAACGACCCATCACTACTCTACTGAACATGTACTTAGTAAAATAGCTTTAAGTTAAGTTTTTCAGTTTGTTTGTTTCTATAGAAACCCCATTCTCTCCCCCGCTGAAAGCACAAGTGTTCAGGTTTGTTTGATGTCATGAAGTTGAACCTGCACAAGGCTTTTGACCGTCAATAATTGATTTCATCCAGGGAGAATGTTCCAGGCTGCCTTTGAACAGGATGTGATTTTCCATGCTTTGCAGGTGTTTGTGAGAGCTTGAGACTCCATTTCGTCTCCTTAATCAATGGTGTGTGTCCGAATGGATCGATTGCAGCACCGGTACGACGTCTGCTCTTGATTCTGCACTCTCTGTCCATTAGGGATGATTTACATTAGGCTCGATAGAACCCACTTGATTAAGCACTTACAGATCTGCTGCAAATATCAGCCTGTACAAGGCATTCGACATCACTTAACACGACATAAATCCTACAGCAGCACTTTCGCTGGTGGCATTAGCTTGTAAAATGCACATGGAGGCAAAATGCAAGGTATCATTATATCCTATATGGTTTCATAAGCGAGTTTCCCTAAACGTCTTCCCTGCATGCACAAAAATTCTTCAGTCAGCTGGTTTCGCTGAACCATAACGCACAAACGTCTGGACGGGAGCATAATGGAGCTCTGTTGTGAGCTGGGGTACACACTGAATGGAGGGACAGTGAAGCACTGTGAATGACGCTGCTCTATAGGAAATAACACAGCACGCACTGCCACTGAAAAGTTCCCAACACCAAAAAAAAAGTACAGGGCAGTAGTGGAGGGGAAAAAACGTATTCTACAGTGGGGGGAGGCATACAGTAGCATGTTCAGCTGATCTCCTGGGCAACAAGCTGACTCTCTTGCGTTAATGCTTCCTGTTTCTCTTTATGGTGTTTCTAAAGCAATGTCACCATGGATCCAGTCTGAGGAAACAAGGGAAATTTACCAACACTACATAATCTCACTTAAATAAACTAGACTACCTCATACTAAAACGGGAAACTCTGACCTACTAAAAGTTGCACCCACGTGTGTGTACATATGCCACATCCTGTGCTATTCTTCGCAGTCATATGGCCGGCACCTAACAACAGTGCTTGTGTTTTGAGGTGGAAAGTGTTGGGTGGTGAGGTTTGAAATACCTTCAGCTGCATCTTTAGATCTAAGAATATGTTCAAAATATTATCTAATTTCACACGAAAGCACTGTGACTGTTTCGCTTGGTACATATTGGTGTTTACGAGCGCATTATGTGCTACACGCTAGCACTGACCTCCCAGCCCTCTATATGGGACTGGAGCTGCTCGAGAGCCTCCAGTTTCTCCATCTGTCTCTTCGTCTCGTTGATGTTGGAGCACACCTCCTTCATGGCCTGCAAAGCTTCCTCTACGGCCGGGTAATCTGCATGCTTCTTGAGCGTCCTTTTCAACAGCTCCTACAGCGGACACAGAACGCACAAGCGCAGTGTGAGGAAATCAACTTCAGATGCACTTCTGCTCGAAAAAAGGCCAAGAAAAAGAAAGAGACAGACAGACGGAGACAAGGACAGGAAGACATACACAGCCAGAGGCATAGATAAAGTGACCGACATGGAGAATAAGAGACACGGACAGAGAATTCACCAAAGAAAGACAAAGGTAGGCAGACTGATCTAGAGACACAGACAGATAAAAAGACACAAAGACACAGAGACAGAGAGAGAGACACTGATAGGCTGACAGATAGAAACAGAAACAGACAAAGAGACAGAGACAAATGCAGAAATACAGAGAGACACACACAGACACAGCGACACTAACAGACAGAGGTACAGAGAAAGACAACGCAGAAATGCAGAGAGACAGATCCACAGACGACAGACAGACAGACAATGATAGAAAAACTGAAAACCAGAGTTACACTAACTGACAGACCAAGAAGGACACAGGGACAGATAGAGACAGTGAAAGGCAGGCAAAGATAAAGATAAAAACACAAAGAGATTAGCAAACATACAAAAAAGATAAAGACACAGACACGCAAATGAATGTAGAGACAGAGTCAAATAAACAGATAATAGACAAGCACTGAGACACAGTTAAACCTGGATAGAACAACAAACAAAAAGAGACAGTGACAGACTGAAAGACATACATATAGAATGATAATAAGATCCAGATATAGCCTCAGAACACCAACAGGCAGACAGACAGGTAGATAGTTAAATAAACAGATAACTGAATGAATGAATGAATGAATGAGGAGACAAACAGACAAACATACAAATATAAAAAGGCGGGGAACTAAAGACACATAGTGAAACAAAGATATACAAACGTAGTTAAACACATAAAACAGAAATACACAAAAAATGACCAAGACAAGGAATGAGGCAGAGACATAGACAGAGTGAGACAAAGAATAGAATATAGAGAAGAACCTATAAAAGATACTCAGTCTATGTTTGATGAAGACAGCTCTGGTACCTTGAGCAGGAGAGGGTACTTGCAGATCCTCTGAATAGGTGAGAGCAGGTATCCCTCCAGAGGAACATCTGTGCTCTTCTTCCCTCCCAGCAACATGCAGTGCTACAACACACACACACACACACACACACACACACACACACACACACACACACACACACAGTCAATTCCAGGAGTTTGTGTTTTTACCTGTACTTGGCTTAT
>JAQMYL010000039.1:13446338-13456731 GCA_030014365.1 Clarias pachynema | reverse complement strand
GAGGACAGCGCTATCCGCTCCTTCCGCTTGCGTGAGCTCACAGACGCCCCTGATTGGCTGTAGAGCTGTGATTAATGGGGGAGCACTAAGTACCTCTCATCCCTCCCCTCTGTGAGAGCTCGGCCAATCAGCTCCGGCTGCGAGAGGTTATAGCATCACCCGGGAATCGAACTCGCGAGCTCCCGTTGATAGAGCGAGCATTGGAAGTAGGTTTAAATTCTTACGGGTCCTATGTAGGCAAAAGTGAAAAGGATAAAACATGGCGGTGTTGCTTAAGCTGACATATCCTTATCAGATGCGTTTTCATGATGAAACTGTTTCCGTGACTGGTTTTGAATATAGTAGGTTTTGGCGGGCAGCTGCTCTACCCCTCTTTCCAGTACTGCAGACTAAACTGACCTACTTTCACCCATGCTGCAACCGACTGACTAACAGTGTAACTAACAGTTATTAGAATATCTGGGACATCGAGTGATGCATATAGTTGAACATCACAGTGCTGTTACTGGTCATCATCACCACTCGTTGTATGCCTCGTGTCCAATCGGATCACTTAGTCAAAACTAACTGTTGTATAATAGATAATTACAGCTAGATTCACACAGAAATATGATTAGATTTTTTTTTTATTAAAGAAATTGCTAGGTTCAGGGGCAGCAAGTTGCGTCAAACCTTGCGTTCACACTCACCCACATGGTATCTGTTGTTGTGTGTTCCATCTGTCAACCATTTTGAGTTCAGATTTTTTTTTTTTTTTTTAAAGGTAATAGACAAAACATATTATCTACAGCACATAATTCACCACAGTATACAATATTTAAAATGAATGTAAAATGTTTTCTAATATTTTTACACCTTCAAAATTGATGTATTTTATGTACAGCTTCATATTAGCACTGTTAGAAGATCAGTATTGCAATCTAACTATGCTAGTTATGTACATTCACAAAAGGCACCATCTCTATAGATGTTATATCTGCTTCATATTAGCTAAACACAAATAACGTAACACACAAGTCATTGTGCAAACCGGTTGTTGGATTTACATGTAACAAACCAGGCTGCGTATTAGCTATTAGCAACTTAGTAGTCCAAGCTAACTGTGTTAGCTACAAAAGCCCTGCTAATTTCTTTCACATTTTATGTTATTTAAAATAAGAGGATTTTCATGACAGGATAAATTATGCAATTTTTTTTCGATATCATTCAGTACACAGGAGCTAACTGCAAGTTGAAACTACAGTTCGTGAGAGGGGAAATAAAACAACGTCATATCACATTTGGTATATGAGTCTTAATAATCGTTCCAGTGAATTGATTGGATTTGTCACACTCTCACTTCCTCGCTTGCATCTGAAATAATGAATTTGTATTTTATGATTTTTAAGCAGGCTGAGATATGAAGATGGAAGAGAAAGCTACACAACTGCTCTCTCAGCGTTTCTCAACATACAGTGTTAGGACTAGGATCATTATTAACACCACCACATCTATTGTTTTAAACTTTTTTTTTGTTTAAGCCACGCCCACTTCCGATTTATATCTGAATACAGAAACAGATTGAAATAATTGACAGTTTCATAGTGTTAAACCCCTAGTTGTATTTTTTATTTACATTTTATCCATATTAAAGAACATAAACCTCCCTTTTCATTCAAACAGTATCGAAAATAGCTTTGAAACGGAGACTTCTCTTATTCAGTAGAACACAGGAATTGAAATTGAAGCGGACTGAAATCTAAACAGAGGCAGGCAAGGATGCAAAGCTTGAAGAAAACAGGAAGTGGTACATAGAAGCACGGTGGGTCATGGGTGTGTACCATCACCCCACGGTGCCTTTTCTGCTCAACGATCTAGCCGTTAGCCCTGAGGAAAGCATCTGACGTGTTTGTCTGCCAAAGCCCAAAAGTGAAAAGTGCTTTATTATATCCTTAAACACACACAACTATAAAATCTCACTCAGCTATTTAAATATCCTGTTAACCTACTACAGACAGCTTTATATAAAGTGTTGATCCATTTATAACTTCCATGCTCATAATTCTTCATGTTAATCTTAATCACTTTATTAAAGACTAGGCTGTGTTTTATTTAATAGTCATGGTGGACCCCGTTATTATTTATGTTTTTAACCATTTAAGCATGAGTAGCATGATTTTCCTCTAATGTATGCCAAAGTAATGTAACTTTAACCACTTAACCACTGTCACCTCAATCTTCTCTCTAAATGTCAATCTCTCTTTCCATATGTCCTCCTTTCTGCCGTCTTTCTTTTGCTCTTCCATCTTCCATTTGTCTGTCTCTTTCTCTCTGTAGTTGTCTGTCTCTCTTTCTTTCTCTCTGTTTAGCTCTGTCTGTATTTCTTTCTGTCTTTCTCTGTAGCTTTAGCTTTCTCTCTCACACACACACACTATTGCTCTGTCTCTCACTCTTCATCTATCTCTAGATCTCTGTCTTTCTCTATGTCTGTCTATCTGTCAGTATCTCTGGGTACCTTGCACACTTTCGATCTATCTGCCTGTTTCTCTCACCATCTCTATGTCCCTAGTTTTTCCCTCTGTCTAAACATCTCTTTGACCCGAGACCAGCCTGTCTCCGTATTGCCTTCTTTGTCACTCACTTTCTCTCTCTTTCCGTCTCAATCGCTCAAAACTGTGCCAAAGGATGTGAGGCTTTCATCTGTTCTGGTGCTTCCACTTCACCGTTTCCTCTTATAGTGCATGTGGTTTCAGGGTGTGTGTGTTTGTGTAGAAAAGAGTGTGCATTATCATGCTTACTGTGTTTAAAACATTGCAGGCATCAGAACGTATAACAGCAAACACCAGGATCCTCCATTATGTGTGTTATACCACAGGGCCTCACATCTGCTCTTATTTCCTAACTCAAGGCAGGCGACTGGTATTCTTCATTGTTTCCACAGTGGCAAAACATTAAATGTTTTAAACTTCATTGTGATTCTGTAAACTTTGAGGCTGAGGCAGACATTTACACACGGTACACTCATGTGTCCGTGTTCATCTCTCAGGTCATGAGGTTTATGTAAGCGGTTGTGTTTTAAATCACCTATACCACATATTAGTTTGGTGGATGTTGTAATCTTCAGAAATATTATATACATACAAGAAAAAAATTAAATGATAAAAAAAAAACATTTAAAAGATTTTTAATAACCGTGGTATACAACTCTAGGCTTTTAAACTGAGCTTAAAAGTACCATCCTACCTTCATCAGCAAGGTTTCTAACCAATAATACGAGATCAAATTCATGTAACCAAATAATCATAACCCAGAAGGTTTATTTCTCATCCGCACATAAAGCTTGTTAACAATTTTCTAATCATTCTTTTTTTATTTCAATAATCATAGTTTTTTTTTTTAACATAAATATTGTTTAGACAGACACTGAGACTTCATAATTAACTAAAACTTACATTTTTTCTCCTACATCCTTTAAGAGCTATGCAATACTCCAAGATACTTCACTGGTAATGTGCATAATGCATCTATAGGAGTTATACAAGCATTTCAATCTGAACAAAATCTCCCATCGAGTGCTCTGACCAAAGCCTGTAGAAGAATTCAAAGCTTCACAGAGAGAGCGAGAGAGAGAGAGAGAGAGCGAGAGAGAGAGGAAACCAGATCCGATTCCTCATCCTGCAACCCAGAGGGGAGAAATCCAACCCCAGACGTCTTGCTTTCATTTTTAAATTGAATTCCTAATCTGAAAGCTCACACTTGGGTCTAAAATTACCAAAACATTTTATTTCTTCTTTTTTTTTTTGCTGCACAATAGTGATATTAAGGGGTTCTCACATGGCACCTCATTATCACAATAAAGTCAATATTCACCATCCTGCAGTGCAATTAGTCACCAGATTAAAACTTTCTCCTTCTATTGTGTTATTTTTAGATCGTTCATTTCAAGCCCCGTGTGTGCTCAGTTCTTTCAAGAGGTGCACAACTGTTCGAAACCCTTCTCTTCGTGAATTATGCAGTGACTCATGCTTTCTGACTTGATGTGTGCTAAAATATACCTCTAACACCCAGGTTACATCAGCATGGCAGACACTTAAAGAAAGCAGCCTAGGGAAAATGTAGTCTAAAAAAAAAAAAATACAGTATTTGCTATTTGCCACGGCAGTGTTTGAATATCCTTATGCAACACCACAACATTTATTTCCGTTCAGAGGTTTTAGTATATAGTGATATGGCTGATGGTGGAGTAGAGCCACTCCTAACAGACTTCTACAGCACATCCCAAAGTCTTACAATGGGGTTTAGGCCAAGACTCTGTGGTACCAGTTCATGTGTTTAATTCTGGAATATGCCTGTGCATACTGTATACTGTATGACCTGTCATTCAGTACATCCAATTAGTCAGCTGACTTCATTTCACTGCCACATAACATTGCTGAGTCTGGACCTGACCAACTGAAGCAACCCCAGATCACAACACTGCCTACAGAGGTCGTGAAAAGAGGGTTGATGTTTTGCCACTGCTCCAAAGACCAGTCTTTACACTGCCAAGTAAACTGAAACCTTTTTCCCTAAATAATATCACTACTGGTTTTCTTATGGTCACGCAGATGATTAGTCCCGATCCTGTGAGTTCTCATCACATTACAGATGTGGAAATGCTCTTACTTTCGTAGCTGTGACTTCTACTGTTAATTTTTATGATCAAATTCACAAGCGATCGGCAATAATTTGACGCTTCTGAAACACAGTAAAAAGACTTCCATGACCACGTTGCACATTTTCCGATATGCTTGTTTATGCAGTAATTAGGGGGGGAAGGAGAGGGTGGTGAGACAATGAATCTTTATACCTGCTATAATGCAAGTGAATGAAACTAACTATTCTAGAAAATGTAATTATTTTCATGTAGGATCAAGCCAGGCAGCACGGTGGCTAAGTGGTTAACACTGTCGCCTTGCAACTCCAGGGTCCAGGTTTGATTCCCACCTTGGATCTGTGTGCTTAAAGTTTGCATGTTCCCCCTGTGCTTGGTGGGTTTCCTCCAGGTACTCCGGTTTCCTCCCACAGTCCAAAGACAAGCAGATTAGGCTAACTGGCGTTCCCAAATTACCCGTAGTGTGTGAATAAGCCTGCCTGTGTGTGTGGCCTGCGGTAGAGGATCACGCCATATTGTGTTTCATCCCAAGGATAAAGTACACACAATTCAGAGGTCAGATAACTGTCTGCCAGGGTCATTAAGAAGACACTCACAAACTGAAGGAAGACGTGGCCGAGTGCGTGTTGAGGCTGAGGCTCGGGCTGCAGACTGGCCTCCAGAGCAGAGACGAACTCCCGGTGTACGTCCAAGATCTCTTCAATGTTCGAGAACAAGATCTGAGAACAGCAGAAAAAGAATTATAAATGTTAACATTCATCACAACGCTTTATTGCTTATGTTTCTTTCACCTTTGTGCTCACTGGGGTCTTTATTGTATGCAAATTTGGTGCGAGTGCGTCACACTTTGTACCTTGACGTGTTCGGGTGTCAGACACTGCTGATTTTCTCCCATCTGTCTGATCCTCTGGAGAAAGGCCTTGAGATAAGAAAAAAAGCACATTTTTCAGCAACGTGGTGATGAAACGGGTGCTTGTGCTCGAAGTAGTCATGGCGATAAATTATAACAAACCGGTAAACCCATGATGTGAGACAATTAAAGTTTCCGTCCAAAAAAATTCCTCTTTTTATGGAACATATCAGTCACGGGAGAAATCAAAACCTCATAGTGGAAACTACCTGAGATTTGTGCAAATGCTTAAAAACAAGCAAAAGTCAATAATAGATAGGAAGAAATAAAATAAAAAAACAGACAAGACAGGAAGAAATGGAAAAAAGTCCAGCATTTATAATCCTCATCAGCTGTTTTGTCATTTCAACACGTGCACTGATCTCTTGTAAAAAGTGAGCGAAGGAATAAAGAATTTCACTGTGCTGTAATGTTTTATTTGACAAATAAAGATAACATTTCTGATCAAGAAGAAAAGTGCTGTGTAAGCTTATAAAACTCTCGTAATAATAAAAAAAAAAGCTAATAAAAGTCTGACATGCACATGGGATAACACTTGATTATAATTACATCTAATACTGACTGATGATAATCTGTATAATAATACAATGCTTGTAATTAGCAGAATTGAGAGAAAACAGGGAATCTCTCATATTGTGCATGACATCCCTGTCTTGCTGCTGTCACATGACAGAGACAGAGAGAGACAGACAGAGAGACTGACTATGAGTTCTTGAGTGCTCCCACGTCCATGACTGTGTGTGGGTGAGTGGGTGTCTCCTCTGAAGAAAACGACTCCGCCACTCAATCCTGCTTCTAATTACGGCCCTGTAAAACTATTCTCAGCAGTCGGCTCGCTCTCTGTGGGGTAACTCGCTCACTCCAGCCCGCATGTGTTGAATTACCTGACACACGCCCAGTGTCATAATTCTCAGCATGAGAATAAGCCCGCTCTCTCTCTCTCTCTCATTTCTACATCTGTATGCTGTGTCAGGTCTCGGTTCATCTTTAACTCTTTACAACTTGAAATCTCCTGTTCTGTTTCTGTTCTTATAGTCTTGTTCTATACACATCGCTACCCCTTGACACAACAACACGACGAGTGCCACGTTTAGGAGTACCACTCCCCTGTGCCAAAGTGTTCAGCCCTGCCCTTAATGACAGACCTCGTCTCCCACTTCCACGGCAGCCCCAGACGCCCTACACGCACGCTGCTCCTCTGGGGGCATCTGCTCCTGCAAATTATCTCCCCTTAAACCAGCTATTAGTGTTCTTGCGTTGTAAATCCTCGGGTCGGTGTGTCTCCAGTGTTCTGGCATGAACATTTAAAGGGGTGAGACATAGCAGATGACATAAAGCCGCCTCATATACACTACGTTCTACATTGTAGGCAAAAATATAGGCGTTGGTTTGCAAATTGCATGCTTATGAAATATTCTGGATTATTTTCGAGTTTCTGCAACTGTCCAGCACAGTCATAATGAAATAATAGATGGATGGTGCTGAGGAAGCAGTACAGAGTTTATCAGTGGTACACTTCTGACTCCTAAGACTCAATAAACTGCCCTTTATATATTAAAAAAAGAATAAAAGCGTAGGAATAGAACAAAAAGAATCAATTTTCAACATGTCAACCTGAAGTAGATTCTTTTCCTATAATCCCACAACCTGAGGTGATTTATTCATCTGACATCACATCACCAACCTGTCTTATTTTCACCTCCAGAAGGAAATAAAAAATAATAGGAAAAATAATGGATTTACATAAGGGTGCTGAGATTGAACAAAGATGCTATTTCGAACAAATTAAACATATCCTTCATATAGCCAGAGCAACATATAGATACTTTACATGTTAAAACATTTTTTTCTTTTTTTTTTTTTTCAGATCTCTGTATATGTCTGTGATTAGCCTTGCAGTTGATACCATATTCATCAACTAACAAGGGTGAAAAATCACATCACAGTGGTTTATAAAGCAAGAATCTTGAGCAACCTCATTTCCCCTCTCGTCTGCTCCAAGCTCTTCTGTTCCAAGCAGCTTGATGGATTTATTGGTCACTGTGTGGATTAAGAAACAAAATATTCCTCTGAATGTGATCAGGTGCGTGGACTGGACTGAGATTGAGAAGCAGAAACTTGCCAAATATGAGAGCCAAAAAAAGTCCTTCAGGAAGCTTGGAGAGCTATTCGTCAAGACAACACTTAAAAAGTAGAAGAACGTCTAGCTCTGTTGAAGCCAAATATGAAAAAAAAAAAAAAGAGGGGTGGCTCTTGACTTTTGCACAAGACTCATAATATATTATTCAAAATAATATTTACATATTAATATTGTTGCTTACATTCACTTCAAAACTATCTTCTCAAATGAAAATATCATGAAAATTGCTGAACTTGAAATTAATGTTAGAAAGAAACATGATCCCCCAAAAATGTGAACAGGACAATCTCATGCATTAAATTGTTTAATTGTTAATAAATGGGTTTAACTGTCTTATAATTGTTTCATCTCAATTTTATTATTTTATCCATATATCCATAATTTTCTTTTTGATTCTATAAAGCTGCATTGTGACAATAACCAATGTAAAAAAGCACAACAAATAACACTGAATTGAATTATTAGAAATATCAATTATATTCACTTATATTTAAACTATTTTCACTTGCCGAGAATGGTTTCTCCAGTGACAGTAACACTGAGTAACTTTAAATACGTCTCATGTACAGTATGACTCTGATGTAATCATGAACTTCTGTTTTAGATCATAACCTTCCACCAGAAGTGTTGGATCATATTGCTTCATTCAAGATATTTAAAGACTGCCTCGTGTGTGTGTGCATATAAATACAGCCCAGTCATTACACCCCATCAGAGTGGTGTGTCTCGGTATGACATGCCCCGTTCCAAAAATAAAAGCAGTGGATTTACTTGTTCTGAACTTAACAATGATTTCAGCTCTCCAGAGTAGAAGAACTCCACGCATGCAACTGATACACGATTAAGATGTACTCCGGCGTTATGCTGGTGACAGCTCTGTATGCCGTTTTGTAAGCAGCCTCTGGCAAGGTGGGGGGAATCAGTCCTACAGGCGTGCACTGATAAAATTCCCCATATGGCAGATCCAGCTCATCCTGCCTAAAATCATCCATGTGTGAGGTGCCCAAAAGAGCCATGAGGCTGAAAGCCAAGAAGCTGAGCATCCGTAAAGTTCATGATGAGAGAGGAGAGGGTGAGCGGTGGTGACAGGATCAGACGCATATCCTACTGTATGTGTGAGCCGTGTATAATATCATAGAATTACATGGCTAAATATTTGTTAAACATAATTAGGCGTTACAAATTAATGTTTTTTTTTTATTCCTTTTTAATAATGCTACGTCTTATTTTTCTAATTTACTCTACAGTGTGCATTGATTTCCACATTAACTTTAACAAAACCCACAAGTCTTTGCTGACATGCACACACCAACTGCTATGATCCACCTTCGGTAACTGGAAAAGAGAGAAAAATTCATAAGGCAGGAGACAGACTGTGGGTGCTGCATGTCCTGTTCCTATGCAGCACATTACTTTAGGCTTTAACGCTTGCGATGCCGGAGCTGCTTCTCCACGACTCGCCTCGCTGACGTCAAACGGCAGGTAAATCAACATATCTCATATGGTTCTGCCTCGCTCCCATGGCAACGGTTGCTGCTCCTCTGGGAGACTGAGTGTCTGAGGTAAGAAGTGGTAGAGGCTAGGTAACACAAAGATTATATGGGATTTAGAAGTCATCTGTTCCAATCAAAGAAGACACACGAGACATCCATTGTTTATGGAGGATTAAATGTCAGTCTAGGGCCTACGAAGTCATTACTTCGTGGCATGAAACCTTGTTTAGGCATGTCTGCATACTAGTTAACTTAAGTAAGTTAACTAAGTAGGGATGTATAAAACTAGTTTAATGACTTTCTGACAGAACAGCAGGTAATTCTATAATATTGAAGAATACCTCAAAATTACATTATAAATCAGCAGCTCTGACAGTAGCTTTCAGGTTGAAAGAAAAATTGCAAGTTTATATTTATGCATTAATTCAAACATGTTATAATTTCTATAACAACTCAATCACACTGCATATAAACAGATGCATGTAGAAAAATGTGTGTAGTTACTGATATTATAAAGGTTGCAGTGAAAAGCTTAGTGATCATTTTTTCGAAAGGAGTCTCCAGGATCAGCGCTAACAAGGTAAAGCTGAAAGGCTTTAAGCTGTTGTGAAGGCTTTAAGCTGTTAGGAGGGCTGTGCTGTTTCTTCAAGACAGACTTCAAGGGAATCGGTGCTCGCTGCTGTAACGTAAGTGATAACAGGGTCTAACTCAATTTTTCAGACATTTCGCAACTGTCACCTTAACAGGTGGGGTCCAGTTGTATCATACAGTATGAAATGTATTTTTTTGTTGTTGTTGTCTTTCAGCTTCTCTCGTTATAGGTTTGTCACAGCAGGCCCTCCAGTCCACACAGGTAATTTGGCACAGGTTTTATCCCAGATGCCCATTCTGAAATATCCGTCCAATTTTTTTACCCAGGCTTGGGACTGGCACAAACGTACCCTTTATCCAGTGTCTGGGTTTGGGGCATTGGCAGGGAATAAATCCGGGGCCTTCCACATGGCAGGTGTGAAGTCCACCACTGAGCCACCAGTGTCACAACAAAGTGTGATTTGTGTACTGTTTAAATTTTTAAAACGCAGTACTGGTGATATTTCATCAAAGGTAGTTCTGAAACAAAAGTTATACTTGGGAAAATATTGCATTTTCTGGATAAACAATTGTCTTACTTATTCGTTTATGTGAATCATTACTGTAAAAGACATAACATTAAAAAA
>JAQMYL010000039.1:13415925-13438406 GCA_030014365.1 Clarias pachynema | reverse complement strand
AAACACAAAAACCATCTGATTCGATCCAGAAACTTGGACCCGTGTAGACTGACCTGAATGATTTGAAATACTCTTTCAAATGCATCGTAATTCACTGGGGAACTCTCCAACAGCAAGGCATCAATCATTTAACATGCCTGCAGTTTACATCACTACTGGATATCACTTCACTGATGGCATTTTCAAATTGAAAGCAGGTGGAAAGCAGACGACAGAACAACAGAATTAAATTCGGCATGAATTTTCTGAGTCATGCATTTCCAGGCTTTCCCCCTCAGGGTCTTCCTAGTCAGAGATAAAATAATTAAGGCTGTTGAGTAACAGCTGAGATGAGATGTTTAGGACAAAACGGCGAAGAAACTAAAGCCCCGCTCTCACCACTTTTCCCACTTTTGTGTACAAGCGAGGTGCCCACTCAGGCCGATATGTTTCCCACAACGTGAGCGACACCCAAAACTAACTGAACCTGAGACTCCCGTTCCCACCGAGCACTCGGATCAAAACGGGGCCAGCATTGCCGAAAAGGCCCTTTCATGGCCCTCTGTGAGAATGTGCCTCACTGCAAAAGAGTCCAGAGCCATTTTGGACACGAGGAAGGGGCCGTTTTGGCCGGCATGGCGTGAAATCGGATAAATAAAAAAACGAGCAAGGGGGGAGAAGAGAGAGGGGAAAATCCTCTCTTTGTGGCTGAGGCCCAGCAGACTGAGACAAAAGACCCAGTGGCAGGAGAACTGGAGGGATGAAAGAGGGGTGCTGAGCTCGGCCCTTTCTCCCCATCACTCTGATTCACTGTCCCCCCCGCCCCCCGCCCCCCTCCGTTCTGTTCCCTTCAAGTATGCCCGCACATACAAAGTCTTCTTTGAGCTCGGCCCCTTGTCTCTCACTTCCGCTTTGTGGGGCTTCAGAGTGCAGGACTGTTCGAGACGCTTGCAGAAACGGAAACGGGCGCTTCTGCTAATAGTGTAAGATACACCAGTTTATCAATACATCATTTGGCAGGTATTGCATAATAAAGTTGTGATAACCGTTAACGTGACCTTGCAACGAATGCGGATCATCATGTGACCATTGTTTTGGTCAGAGAAATACAGAATGTTGTGTTTCCACACACAATACTACCTATAGGCACAATCATAGTTGTGCATCAACGATATTGTTTGTTCATATTGGACTATTATTGTGAGAAACTTCCCTCTAAAATTGGTGCAATTATGGTGAAAATACACACCAGAAAAATGAAACAGTGCAAAATATACTCTAGTACAAGGTTTAGCATTTTAACTCCTACTCCTAATCTGGCTCCTACTCCTTTACCTACTTCTTCTTTTTATTTATTAAATTTTTTATTTTTTTTTTTATTGCCGCCATCAGCATTCAAGCTCAGCTATTTATTACCGAGCACTACCACACGATACCGACGCGATTCATGCAAACAAGCAGGCTGATATCCGCAACAGTGGAAAGGAGTTCTCTGCACTGACATGTGGTGGGGCAGATAAGATCTGAGAGCAGATTGGAGGAGCCATCTGGAAGGCGTTTGGCCTTCCCTCCGTGGAAGAGCGATTGGACTCTCGTGGAGGAGCAACATGAGAACCCTGGGGTCACACACTGCAGGGGGCATAGGGGAGGGGAACAAATCCTTAAATCACCAGTCAGGCCACACACATCAGCCATGATAATGTCCGTATAAGTAATAATGAGGTTTTTTTTTTTCCTGACATGGACCAAAAGTGTTGTGAGTGTTAGGGAGACATTGAGGAAATGAGTTTGAGTCATTATTAATGACATCATTTAATTCGTTCCTCGTTATCCCATCCTTCTGCGCAGTGACCGATTTCCATTACCAAATTGATTTGCAGTTTGCAGTAATTAGCCTGAGTGGACATATGATCTCATCTGATGGTCCCTCAACGTGACCGGTTGTAGATACTGATCTATTCAATCAATTATCTCTCCCTAATAAAGTTCCAATAAGCATAAAGACATTAGTAAGGATGTCAACACAGTAATGGTATTGGCATATCAGGTACCCAGTTGTTCAATAACAACAGTGAAACCTCCTTTTAAACAAACAAATGACTCATATTGGGAATAATTCATATAAAACATTGGTGGTAGATCAAGTCAAACCTTTAGGATCCTACTCAGCAGAAGGACGTTTTCTTTTGAGGTTGGACGAGAGGACTTTCCACACTCGCCACAAAAAAAAAACGGCATAACAAACACTGATCGACGTCATCTGCGTGACTTGGCATTTCCAAAAGTAACAATTTCATTACATTTTACCACAAGCACGAGGCTCAAAGTTCCTTCTGGTTGGATAGTTAGATGTTCCGCTGGCTTGAAAACGTTGGAGCCAAAGTTGGTCAAATTTGTGGGTAAATTAGTGATGACCATAACCGTACAACCTGGTACATCTGTGATCGTGCCTGTGAAAGGCAGAGGTGGTTACGATTCTTTTGGGCGCAACACTGACGAGTGAACATCACTCCGTTTCAGGTTTCACCCTCAATTACAGTGGCTTACACGCACACGATGAACGGGAAAATCCCATCTATCTGTGGCTTGGTAAAGCCACCAGGATCTTAGGAGTCTGAGCTTCCGTGGGCAGCGTGTGGCCTCAGAGTGCAGGGGGGGAAAATTCCCTCAGGACAAGTCAGGAATTCCTGTCAGTCAAGAGGCCAATAGGTCAGAGGACTCTGATTTACTGCTGTCTCCTTTACACAAGCCTTTCAGTGGCTACTGTCCGTGTGACATCTCTGAAAATCTCTGCTGCGCTTATGATTACCTGACAATCGAGGCTGATTCTGAGATCACTCTGAGATCACTTAAGCATAAATAAACTCTGTTCCACATGAACAACTAAGCAGGAACTAAAGACAAACAGAATTATGTTCGACAGCCTGAGAAAGGAATGTACAAATATTTTAATTTCATGACTACAAATTACCGAGCATGGCCCCTTTACAGTATCTCTGCTCTGTGTGCAGTCTGAAATCATTCATAATACACAACGTGTAGCACTAGCCGTTCAGCCTGTGTGCAAAAGGTGAGGAGGGACAGACAGGTGTGCCAACGCAGCGTGTGTCTGTGTGTACTGTGGCAGCCTGCCAGGCAGATCTGATTCAGACACACCGGCATCCAGACGACTCACTTGGACAAGATCCCAGATGACTAATTTCAACCCAAACCTGAGAAGTTTGTATATTAAAAGATGAATGAAGGCATTCTTCTTTCCCGCTTATCTCCTACTCCCCGTCCTCAGCGTTATCAGGAGGCGTATAATACTTAATTAACACCTCCCAGCCCACTGACAAAGCAACGAGATATTGCAGACGTCTTTATCAGTCCCCTGCTGAGTGTTACTTCGCACTTAAAGAACAATGGATTAAAACAAGCTAGGTATTCAATTCAAATAAGCGGCAAGGCCTGAGAACATTTGCAGAACTTAAGCTCCCAAATTAGAAGGGAAACGTTTGACAAATCCACCTATAGGAAGAATAATACATGCTTGTAGTTAATCTTCCTAGATACGGTTATGTCTCAGTCTTTAGGAAAAATCCTGTCTGAATGCCATGAGAATATACAATCCAAAGAATGCTCCAAATTAGTAATCATGAAACAGCCTAGACATGTATGGAAATACATAAGTGTCAGAATTTGCTAAAACTTGTCAACAGGAAACCTCCAATGGAGACGATGCTGACTGTAGTGTGCTTATAGGATATATAGGATATATTTTAATAGGAAATTAATCTGTTAAAAAACAAATCTGTAACTGAAACTGTGATTGGTGGTGTGATAAACCAGAAGGCAGTTACTAGAGCGGTGAATTACTAGTTGACTGTCAATTTTATTCTATTTATTTTTTGGCTGTGTGATTTTCAATTCAATTTGATTTAATAGCACTAAAGTTTATTGTCTGATTTGTCTCAAGCACCTCCATTTCTCTATCTAATAATTTTTCCTGCCAATCTTCGTTCTACACAACCAGTCTATCAGCTGGCGGTATCGCACCAAGGCACATATATTCGAGGATGAAGAAGCAATACTCTCGCAAAATGTGGTTTTTATTTTCTGCAGAAAGTTGTGTAAAGTACAAATCAACATTAGACCTTTGCAAATATGTAAATTTACTTAAATAACTAAAAGCGTAAATCTATTAAGAATCGAAAACTGACCTATCCATTCTATTTACTAACCTGACCAAGTAAAGATCAATTGAACTGTGAAATCCATTATGTCACACAGTTCTAGTAGTTAGGAAATATCGATTCGGTGATGTATCGCGATTCCTTTTCTGTGGCAATACTTGTACTGTCACACTGAACCCAAACTCGTTTTTTTTTTTTTTATAAATATTTTATTGGTATATGTTTGCATTTGAGGTGGTAATATTGTTGCAGTTCCTCTATAATCGCACAAGTGATGTGCTTTACATTATACACACATTGGCAGGCAGTACATTATCATTGACATGAGCTGAAAAAAATTTACATTTTATTCGGATTTCGTTTATGAACTCATCATACTTACAGAATCGCAAAAGTAAAATCAAATCGGCACATAGGTATCATGATAATATCGTATCGGGAGATCCCTGGAGATTCCCATCACTAATAGTAACCATCACAAAGGGGATTATTTTCCCCCAACAACATGTCCTGAAACTGTGTAATTTTATACACTAGCAGTTGTAATTTAAATTAAATAATGAATGACACATCATGCCGTTTAGCCATGTGTAGGTTTGTCATAAAACATCTGTAAACTAGTTAGAACCTGTTTTTAGAAGCTATAAATAGTTGTTCCCAATCCAGCATCTATTTTTTTCTCTTTATAAATCGCTGAAACAACAAATGTCTATCATTATTGTTAAAATAACAACACATTTTATATCCACTAATTACCCTTTAACTATTTATTACAGTAGATTATGTGAAAGGTCTGCCATACAAGTCACTGTGCATGTCTTGTTGCTATAGAAACGATAAGGTACAAGATGTAAGAATGTATTAATAGAACATATGTGATTTAAATTAGAGCCTCCTGTCAGATGTGTTCTGATATAGAACATATGCAGATAGTAACTGGTGAGAAATAAAGAGTTCGACTGGATGGTGAGAATTCTGGAGTGACTAAGCAATGTAGGCATTTACAAGAATTCTGACTGACACCACCATGTAAATGTCAATAAAGATCATCTTGAACTAACAATGGAAGTTTTATTGACGGGTGTAAGCTGTAAGTGCTTCAACAATTAACGTAACCTTAACGTGGTCTTCCAAATCGTTACGCCTTACTATATAAGTGTATAACTTACAGACAAGGTCTTAAAGAAAAGAAAGTGTCTGCTTGGTAATATGCAAGTTCCATGGCAGTGAGGTACTTACTTACAAAGGACAGAGGTTTGTGGTAAAATAGTCTATAAAAAGTCACAGTTTAGTACATTAGCTTGGCCACAGTTGACCTGGAAGCTGCAAATTATCCATTGAACTCTGATTTATTCATTATACACTACTACACAGCTGGATTTAAAACAAAACCAATCCTAACAACAATTAGGGTCACTGCAGCTTTCCACCAACGCATGAAAAAACGGATTAGATTAGTTATTTATAAACCTGAAACCCAACACTGGTGCTTCCTGAGCAGGGAAGCAGAGAGCAGGAAGCCACAGGTTAACTTCCTCCTTCTTCTATTGCCATCCTGTTTGGGCATCCGCTCTATCCCTGTTAAATCGCACAGCTGGAACTGAGGAGTCAACACCAGCGGGATTAAAAGGATGTCTGGGGCGACACTCAGCTCTCACACACAGGCAACTGGTGCACAGTAAAACAACTGGGGGTCTGGAGAGCCAGTGACCTCTCGTATTAGGTGCATATGCAAACTAAAGACAAATCACTGGCTGCAAAGTTCTGCTCAGTGTGTGGCACCAGAAAACTGGACTGGATTAGGACTGCCTTTTTGGTTTTCAACCATGGATAAGATCATAACGGGGAAAGGGTAGATTTTCGACATGTAAGTTTGGGATAGAGCAAAGGTGTAGATTATTTAAAAAGATCAGACACTGTGTGCTAAATGGACACAAATACAAGTTCAGTGTCAATCCCAAGCCTGGAGAAATTGGGTGGGTTGCGACAAGAAGGGAATCTGGAACAATAAATTACCCGACGTGACAAACCCTAGAATAAATGAACAAAGCCAAAGAAGAAATTTAAAAAAGTGTTGTATGAAAAGGGCACAGCAAAGTTTTCACTTACAGGTTCATAACCCTAGTTCTCTCTTGCTAATTAAGAGCTGTTAAAGTGGATGTCTCAAAGCAGGGAAAACATGACATGAGACAGTCCAAGAGCAGGATTGGGGAAACGTGGGTCTTGACCTTTTCAAACCCCTAGGGTTAATGTGTCAAAAGACAAAGAATAAGACTTAGGACTCTGGATAAAAATGATAACTTGAAAAGGAACTGGTGGGTTAGCACTGTATGACATTTGACTTTACTCGATTATGTCACCCACTTCCAGTATTCCGGTGTACATCTAGAGTGCACATGCCTTATTGCTCAACTCCAATCAGAAACCCTCGATGCAGCAATGAGCACATTCAGTCAACTTTCATACATTATGTAACTCCTTCCCATTTCTTCCTCTATATAATAATAATGTACCACAATGCATGATGATTCAAAAGTGAAAACTTTCTCCAAAATCTCTCTCAAATATCTTTAAAGCTCAATAATAAGATTATTAGAGTCCTTGGGAAATGTTTTAAGCCACCCAGTTCCCAAAATATATAGTATAGTGCATAGTGTTTATCTAGAGCATGACCAAAATTTCAGCATTGTGGTTTTCCTTCGAATTAAGAGACAGCCTTCCATTATCCATGGCATTGGTTTGCTATGTGTAAAGTGAGACAAACAGCTGGATTTCAGACCCAAACAATCAGAGGCAATGCGATAAGCAAGAGCATTACCACGTAAGATGGCTATGATGGCTTTCTTTCGATGTGCGAACAGGTGTCTCACTTAATCTGTCATCACAAGTGCAAGATGAGAGGCTGACAGAATAATCAGAGGAAAGGAACTGGTTTGGATGTTCACCCTTTAATACCCAAACTGCAAGGTTGCAAAAGTGCAGGAGCGTCTGATCTAGCAAAGAAGCATTTAAACCCACCCGAAATGTATGCGCACTTAACAGTAATAAAATTCATAACATATCTACACTATAAGTACAGTTTCTGATCCTGTATTAAAAAATAGAAATGGTTACTAGTGTCACGTTTTTCTTGGATGACATAGACAGTACATAGGACATTCTTCCACACTGTATATTCACACTTTTGTGCTTTAAATCAGAACCTTCAGTTTGACAGCTTCACAATATCATGTACATGAACGTAACTGCACATCACATACACATCAACGTATGCCAGATTTGCAGCTTGATCAGGATTTGGTTTAAAAAATACATTTAAATCCCAGACCAGCAGCTCACATCTGACACAACTTCATCCTGAAACATCTACAGCCATTGAGCTTGACAGACAAATGAGCTTATGTACCGGGCCAAAACTGAGATTTTATGACTGCAGGCCAGCTAACATCTTGCCGACACGTTCTTTGAGACTCTTAAAAAACAAAACAAAGTCTTTGATGTCATCGTGTTCATCCTTGCATGGAGGTATTTTTACACCAAGTGCTGGAGTGTGAGTCACGTTCAAAACACACAGAGGAATGTAAAGCTCCGTGCATCCTATAATTCACTCCATTGACTTACAGCTGACTGAGCAAGTGTTGCTTGCGTTCGGGATCATGATTCTTCTGTCCTCGAATCCAGACAAGCTGTGTTACGATGTGATGCAAATCAAAACAAGAAAATACATGTCAGCTTTCGGGCACGAGATTCCAACCACAGCGGCAGTTTTTATTCATTAAAATAAAGAATTCAGCCGAGTTGCTTATACTACAGCTGCTGCTTTGGGCTGCACTTAAACACATATCGTCAACATAGTAGTACTTAAACATATACTACAGTACAGGGCTGCTCAATCCTGACAAAATCCCAGGGCAGCATCGATTGACCAGACATGCATTATGGTCCAAAAAACAAGTGTTTTTTTACTGGCTTGTAGAAAGACACTTTTTTAAAACCTATATTATCCTTTTTTTGGCTTGGTTTCACAATACCCACTTTTTCTAAAACATTTGTAAAAACTTTCACTTTGTGAAAACGATCACCAACGACAGGATTGTGTCAATGCCATGATTCATGGAAACACCCACAGAAACACTCATCTGGTTAGTGATGCGATCGGTACAGTGATCTTTCCCAAACCGTGACCTTCTGCGGTGATTGGTGTTGATCAGCAAGCGATTATTGCCATGACAATTAAGAAATGATACAGTATACCAGGGAGAATCAAATACATTCAGACATCCTTAAACAATCCTGTTGTTGATCCTACGATCAAGAGAACAAAACAACAACAACAACAAAAAAGCATACACACTCCACTGATAAATTTCTAGTTGGGACTGTGGCACGGCGGGTACCGATGCCAGCTCAAGGCGCCGATCAAGACGTTGCATTAAAGTCTGTTACATGTTCTTATGTTTGCACGTGTTTCCTCCTGTAGAATAGCCTACATACCCAGTGTAGTGTATTAACTGCATGCCTTTAGAAGTGAATGAGTGCCATCCCTGGGGATTGGTTTTAGATCATGACGTGCTTACTAAAAGATGAATGTGATGATTTCCATATCCACCATATGACGGTTGTAGGCAAATATGAGCAAATGATGCTGTGTTATAATGGTGTCTTTTGGGTAGTAAGATAGGTGTGGGTTAAACACTGGGTAAATGGGGAACTAGAACATGTGAATTATTTAGCTAAAGTGGTGCATATCCGGTAACACAGATTACACACTGCATCGACACATATGTGCGAGACTTATCATTTCGTAAAAGAAAATGGGGAAATGTATTTATATATATATATATATTTTTTTTTTTTTATGTAAAAAAAAAAAAACAAAACACGCGCGTGCGTGCGCGCGCGAGCGAATGAATGAAATAAGCGTGCAAGTAATTGGTGGGAAACTGTGTGAACTCTTAAGCAGGGCCGGTAGCTGTCAGTTGAAGCGCTTGTTTCTGTCGCGTGTCCTTCATTAAACACATAAGAACATAACATGTCACCCTCGCAGGAGTTTCAGAGCAGCAGTATGAAACTCACCGACTGCAGGAAGGAGAGAGTGCGCACATAATCTCGCTCGGTGTTGAGCAGCTCGTTGAGCACACACAGCCGCAGGCGAAGCTGGCGCTCCGAGTCTCTGCACTGCTGCTGCTGCTCGGCGTGTTCCCGAGCGCTGTCCTCCTCCATGTTCCCCCGAGATAATCCTCCCCGGAAGCCGATGCCACACTTGCCAAGCGTGGATTTTAATGTTGATGTAGATGTCTCGTGCTTGGTTTTTGTTGTTGTTGTTGTTCTTTTTTCTAGTCCATTCCACCGCGCATCTCAAAACACCAGCGCGCGCACGCACTCTCTCTCCCTCACACACACACACACACACACCGAAAACCCTGTTAGTTTAACTTAAGTAATTAAAGTTCGCTAAAAACATATTCCGTGTTGTAAAGACACCCAGGCGAGTGAAGTCCGGTTTAACCAGCGTCCTGGAGAGAAACAAGTGAGGAGGAACTGAAGAGCTCCTGAACACGCCGCGTGTGTGTGTGTGTGTGGAGGCAGAAAGTGACACGCTGTTGTAGTTACACTGAGCAGTAAAGCTGAGGAGACCAAACCGTCTGCTCTCTCTCTCTCTATCTCTGTCTGTCTCTCTCTCTCTCTCTCTCTCAGTCCCGTCTCATGTTCGCAGTCACAACACACTCACACACTACGACTTTCTCTTGAAGATCTCATGTAACACAACTCTAATAAACTGGCTCTGCTTTCCTTACAGTATTTGCAACAGTGATGTGATTATAAAATTGTGAGAGAAAGTTGGTTTCCCTTTAGGAGGGGGGACTTCTATCAACTGTACATTTCCCTTTTCCAGGACAGTTCCCAAGCTGTTCTCTAGCCTTGTGTAGAACCTTCCAGAAACCATTTGTTTAACTAGGTGTGCAGATGAAAGTCCCTTTGGATTCTAACATCATCCTTAAACACACTTTCATCTGTACACCTAATTAAACAAATGGTTTCTGGAAGGTTTTATATATATATATATATATATAAAACCTTCCAGAGTATATATACTCTGGAGGTGCAAAGCGACAGTCCGGGTTCGAGTCCGGGTTCAATTCCCTCTTTGGGGTCTGTGTGCATGAAGTTTAGTGCTTGGTAGGTTTCCTCCAGGTACTCTGGTTTCCTCCCTCAGTCCAAAGACATGCAGACTAGTCTAATTGACATTTCCAAATTGCTTATTGTGTGTGTGTGTCCTATATGTATAGGCTCCAGACCCCCCTCAAACTTTGAATAAAGTAGTATCAACGCTGAGAGTGATACACTTCTAGTAGGGGGCTCAAAAGTTAACACTACCATGTGTGCATGGAATGTGCTTGATGTTCTTCCACGCTTGATGGGTTTTCACAGTTTCCCCACACAGTTCAAAGGCGTGCTATTGTATACAGATTGATGTTTCCAAAGTACCTGTAGTGCACTTGTGCCTTGTAATTGGTTAGCAACCCATCCTGCACCATGGCCCAAATCTCTGGTCTGGGCCCCATGCCATCCTGTACCCCTACACAGGATAAGCGGTACAGAGAATGATTGAAATGGACAATTTAAGATACGAAAATCTGATAGGAAGGAAATGAGGAAATAGGTTGTGGTGTACGCTTCCACTGAAAATGTCTTCCGAGCTAAGGGCGTAGATTGAAGCACAGAGGCTTGTGGTTCAACTGGGAAGTAGCTCGCCCTTTCATGTTGGCATGCATGTAAACAACTAGCATGCAAAACCCGACTAATCGAGCGAGACCTGAAGAATGGAAAGTAACCGTGACAAAAGAGAGAAGTGGGCAAAATGGGTTGAAGTACATTTAACAAATATATATGAATTAGATTAGATTAGATTCAACTTTATTTTCATTGTGCATAGTACATGTTTAAAGCCAATGAAATGCAGTTAGCATCTAACCAGAAGTGCATAAGTGGCCTATTTACAAAAAATAACAATGTGGTAGGCGGCATGGTGGCTGTCACCTTACACCCCCAGCGTCTCAGTTCGATTAGTGCCTCGACTCTGAAGGTGCATAGAGTTTGCATGTTCTCTCTGTGCTTGGTGGGTTTCCTCCGGGTGTCCGGTTTCCTCCCACAGTTATAAGGACATGCAGATTAGGGTAACTGGCATCCCCAAATTGCCCATAGGATGTGAATAACTGCATGTGTCTTGTGAGTGCCCTAAATATTCTGGGATAGGCTCCAGACACCCAGCGACCCTGTATACAGGATGAAGCGGTATAGTTGATGGGTGAGTAACTGAACAATGAAGTAAATGAGGATATGAGTTTGTATATACAGAAGTAAGAGCAGTCAAGGTACAGAACGTGCAGTAGGTAATACGGATAAAACTTTACACTGTATGATAACACATGAATATTTGATTGTTCATCATTGTTGTGGTAAAGCTAGAGCTGAGCCGTGAATTCACCCTGGATGAAGCACACTCATTCACCCCTAGGAGAATCCACCTACTGGGATGTGGGAGGAAACCAGAGTACCCAGAGGAAACCCACAAAGACACAGGGAGGCTATGCACAACTCCACACACAGTAACCCGAGCTCTGGGAACCCGGAGACATGAGGCAGGAACACTACCTGCTGTGCCACAGTATAAACAATGACCTTTACAGGAACAGAGCATTTGGGGACAAAAGTTTGTTATGCAAGGCATGCTGGGACAGGACATTAATAACAGAATAGGGTAACAGTACGTCCTTCACACCTCCAAAGTATTTCCTAGGTGTTTGCAGAGGCAGGTTTCAGTTATAGTTACGGAGACGCTTGTGCGAGTCAGAAGAACACAGACATCCTGAGTGCTAGCAAAAACGCTTGAAGAGAAGCTGCAGTCGGAGCCATGAGCATCCTGTTTACCCTCACTACAAAGAGCAGAATCAAGACATCAGTTATCACAAAGGGCATATCACGTTACCACAAAACCAAAACACAGCAAACTGAGGCAGAAAGATGGTCCATTGAGAGTGAGCGCTGATATTCAGGGTTATCTTACCGTGCCATTCATAGGCACACAATATGTTCTGACAACAGAGTCTGGACTTAAGGAATGAACTGATGTTTATCTTAAACAGGTACACTACACTTGTATGAATCTGATTCTTCAAATAATTAAACAGCAGTTTGGTACAGAGCCAGAAAGCCTGGTATACATCACCCAGGTGTGTAGCGGGCTCCATCTAGTGGCGGAATTAAGCATTGCTTTATGACGTCACATAACGAATTTTGTCGCTGTGATTTTTTGATTCCATCTTGAAAAATTGAACATAAATATTTTAGCAGCCGAAAGGTAGGTGCCGTATTATATTTATTTTTATAACTTATATCAGAACACGGTTACTACATTACTGTAGTGAAAAATATTTCACATTCTATAGGATCCAGATTTAATGATCAGTTTAAATGAAATACTCTTTTCTGTTGAAACGTCCAGCCTGGAAGAATGAACGTTTCATTGATTATTGCCCAAGACACAAAGGAATATAGATTGTTTTCTATTATTATTACTATTACAGGAGGTACAGTGTCTTAGTGGTTAGCCCTGTGGCCTCACACCTCCGGGGACATGAGTTTGATTCCTGCCTTGTGTGTGTGTGTGTGTGTGTGTTCTCCCCATGCCTGCTGGTTTTCCTCCTAGTACTTTGGTTTCCTCCTATAGTCCAAAGTCATGGAAATTAGGTTCATTGGTGTTCCCAAAGTACCTGGTGTGTGTGTGTGTCTCCCGTTATGGATTGGCACCCTGTACAGGGTTATACAGTATACCCTGCCCTGTGCTCAAAGTCTCCTGGGAGAGGCTCCAGGTTTTTCACTCTGTGACCCTGTACAGGATAAGCGTACAGAAGACAAATAAATTACTTTACTGTATATTATTATTATTATTATTATTATTATCATCACCATCGTCATTGGGGCGACTCAGGCGTTTAATGCTCTGGGTTGCTGATAAGAGTGTTGGGGTTTCGAGCCCCGCCACAGTCAGGTCGTCACTGTTGGGTCCTTGGGTAAGATCCTTAACTCTACGCCCAATACAACCCAGTCACTGCATCCACTTCTGATCCCAAGCTTATTTTAAAAAAGAGATAACTGCTTCAGGAGGGGTAAAATATCCAGTGTAAAACATGTGCCTGATTTGTGGCTCAGTTGAGCCAATGCAGGACCCCTAGGATAAAGGCAACAAAACCCAAAGAAAAAAAAAATAGAATAATTATAGGTGGCATGCTGGCAAAGTACATAGCACTGTGGAGTCTCACGTCCATAGTAGGGGTTCGACTCCCGCCTCGGGTCTGTGTGTATGGAATTTGCATGTTCTCCCAGTGCTTGGTGGGTTTACTCTGGGTACTCCGGTTTCCTCCCACAGTCCAATGACATGCAGATTAGGTTAACTGGCATTCCCAAGTTTTCCATAGTGTGTGTGTGTGTGTGCCCTGCCATAGATTGGCACCCTGACCAGGGTGTACCGCACCTCATTCCCCAAGTCTCCTGGGCTAGGTTATAGCCCCGCTGACACTGTACACAGGATAAATGGTATAGAAGATGAATGAATAAAAACGATAATAATAACAGAATTAAAATAAATGTAATTTTATAATTTTTTATTATACCATGGATTTTAAAATGCTTATATCAGATACTTGAAAAGTAAGAATGAAAGGAAATTTGAAAGAAAAAAAATATTTTACTGGTTCTGTGAAATCTAACAGTAGTCTTCCATTAACTCTCTTGATGTAATTGGTTTTCACACTGGATGTTAGTTGTCACTAATGTGAATCATTCCATGGTAGAGGAATTCTCAGTGTGCACCATGCAGACCTGCTTTAATACTCTGACCTTTGTGGCTTTTTAGTTGTAGTCCTCTCGATTCTGCTCCTGCCACAGTGTCTTGGTGTGGTTAAGACTTGACATTTTAAAATCTTCAATGGCTATTTTAATGAGGACTTGCTCATGTGCTCTGGATAACTGCCTTTTTTACATGACCCATCTGCTGACATCAGAGGAGAATCGAGGTCTTTTATTATCCACCATTTCTTTTAATGTAGCTTTCGCATGGATGACAATACAATTCTTTTTTTTCTTTTTTTTGCTGTGGAGTTTCCAGTGGTTTGAGTGATTCATAGATGTTGGTGCTTTTGTACAGTTTAGGTTAATAATGGAGAGGTTTGGGACAACAACTCATGAGAAAATCGACAACTGACCCAGAGTTTCCAACACACAGCAGCAGTGTTCTGAATGGTTAAGATGGGAACTAACAAACTAAAAAACATAAATATTTTCTCATTGCCAGGCGATACGGTTGTGTAGTGGTTAGCACTGTCGCCTTGCACCTCCAGGGTCTGGGTTTGAATCCTGGCCAGGTTTGATTCGCGTCTCATGGAGAATGCATGTTCTTCCCATGCTTGGTGAGTTCCCTTCGGGTACCCCAGTTTCCTCCCAAAGACCTGCAGATTAGGCTAGTAGGCATTCCCAAATTGCCCGTGGTGTGTGTTAACCCAGTGGCCTTGCACCTCCAGGGTTCGAGTCCCACTTTTGAGTCTGTGTCCGTGGAGTTTACGTCTTCTCCCTGTGCTTGGTGAGTTTCCTACCACAGTCCAAAGTCAAGCAGATTAGCTTAATTGGTGTCTCCACACCTCTAGCGTGCCATGAACATGAACATGCTTGGGCCCTACGATGGATTGGCACCCTGTCTACGGTGTACCCTGCCTAATGCCCCTAGTTCCCTCAGATAACCCCTAAGGCTTCCCACGAGCCTGTAAAGGATAAGAGGTTTAGAGAATGAGTGAGTAAGCGAGATATGGCAGAGCTTTCAGAAAGGTGATGTTTATATGACATTTAAGGAAGCAGACCCACGTATCAGCACTTTGTAACAGTCAGTATGTTTTCTTTCATGGCAGAGTCTTTAGAACAGATTTAGTTTGTCTAGATGGGCAAAAAAGTAGGATGTGTTGTTGATTAATAAATTAAACTGGAAAATTGTTGCTGCATAAGAAGATTAAACCAGTAGAAGAAGAAAAAAGTAGAAGACAGACCAGTTTTCAGATGGAAACAAAAAACGTAATGTACATCTGAAAACTGGTGTCTCTTGTACTATATATATATCTTTCTTTACAGCCATGCATATATTCTCCTGTAATGTTATTTATTATTTTTAAGTTTTATATATGGAAATACTGAATGATTTTGTACATAATTATGCAGACATGATAGACATATATAACAAAATTAGTATAGCATATATGTTGCCTAAGAATTTTTTTTTTTTATTAGTTAAGATAATATGTTACCACGAACAGATACAGTACAAATATTGTCAAGATCTTAGTCTGCTGATTATATATACTACAGCTTACGGAACAAAAATAAAGCAGCAGTGGATGCAAGGTAATGTGAGTTGAATGAAGTAATCTTGTTTTCTATTCTTGTCTTAACAGGTACTAACTTCATCTAACTTTATCCAATTGGTGCTGTCATATAAAATATGTTCGGCTTTGCTCTGTTTTTGATTCTGCTGCACTCCTGCAATCAGTGTGAAGCTTTTAGAAGTATTGATATAGAAGATTTGGCTTCTAATAACTCATGGGTGATTAGCTACAGTTCAAGCTGTAGTACGACCTGTGGCCTGGGCATCCGTACACAGAGGCTCTGCCCTTTGGGGACCAGGGATGAGGCTAGTTCACCTGCATGCAGAGTTCGTCAGGTGCAATGTTTGGACAACTGGCAGTGTGGGCTGCAAACTCAAACAGCCATCACAGGACAGTATTTGGAGCTGGACTGTCTCGAGGAAGTCATGGAAGCCATGGGCCGCTTCTCGTTTGCAGTGTCGTGGCGCTACGCACGAGGGATCATCACCACCAATAACCGCTTCTTTATAAAGCATGATGTCCCAGGGCTGGATAAGGTCATCCTCAATCCGGTGAAGGAGGAGGACGCCGGGACATACCGCTGTGATGTATTGGACACGTCTCACCACAGGGTGAAGAGGATGTATAAAGGACTGAAGGTTCTATCGGCGCATGTTCTGAACCTGAACTTCGCCGAGGGTTTGTCCGAGTGGGAGAAAGCCGAGGTGATGAATGTGACTGTCGTCACTGGGAAACTGTATCCAAGCAGCACCGTTCGTAATATGGTGCTGCACAGTTTGTCCATATCCATCATCGTGGCTGAGATTGTCTTCCTTGGTCTGTTTGCTTTGTCTTACTGGAAATGTTCAACAAGGAAAGACCCAATTTCCCATGAGATTTAAGGAAAACCCTGATGACTCACTAGCTGTTTTTCATCAAACACACCCTTCCCTTTAGATTTAAAAAAAAAAAATTTAATTCTCATTTCATTAAACCGTAAAAGGGTTGAATCACATTCAAACAAACACTGTGTGGCTTATATGCATAATCTGAGATGTTGTACTACACAGTCTCGGAAATCAATAAATAATGCACACAAGGCAGCACGTTAACACCAGCATGCAATATTACCTGATTAAGTATGCAAATACAGCAAACAAGCTGAAGAAAAAAAAAAAGGAGACAGAAAAATTTTTCACACCACCACTGGGTAAATAAACTGGTGCTTTATTGAATTAGAACATTAAAATTGTGTGCTCACAACAAACTCTCTCAATAACAAACCAGTACAAGGTGCTCTACGAAGTGAAGCTACAATCTACAAACTTAATATTAAGGCAGAGTGAGGCCCGACTTCATCGTCTCACAGTAGAACGCAACATTATAGAACCCAGGAGCAGTTTCATGTTTCATACTTTATAAAAGAACAGCAAGCTCATTCTCGTTCGTGTCTAAAAGTCAGGGTTTGAATAAATAAGCGGTAAATTCATTACGATACAAACCCTTTACACACACACACACACACACACACACACACACACACACACACTTTTATTCCAGAAGGTTCTAGTAAAGTATAGAAATATTTTGAAATCAGTTCAGAAAAACTACTCTCCTGTAATGATCGTGAGAAAAGGTAAATATAATCGACCAGTGTGTTTCCAGAATATTCCACAGCCTTCTACACGTGTTTCCTGTACAAACCATGAAAGGAATCAAATGTACATTTCTTCACCTATGATGAAAGTTTTCAAAAATTCAAGACTTCAGTGATCATGATTTTTTTTTCAACAGTGCAATTCAAGCTCTAAACATTGGGCCTCATTTATCAGTCTCATACAAAAATTCTGTAAATGATTTCAAAAACCAAAACAAACAAACAAAAAAATCCAGAAAGAAAGAAAGAAAAAAAAAACTTCAGCAATGCTGATTATCTTTGCATATACACGTGTATGCTGGTGAAGGTGATTCATATTTAGGGATAACCACAACGCTCTGTAAAGATCAAAACGAAATAATGACAAAAGAGCGGCACCTAAAAAACTGCGCATGACAAATCATGCAGCTCAGCCACTGTAGCACATCAGCTACCAAAGGCACATGTACAAACACACATACCAACCAAACTTGTTTTATTGGTTGTAAATGTATAGCTTATGACCCATGTACTGTAATACGATATTACTATACCTAGGTGCCGATTCGAATTTGTATTGCGATGTATGAATTGCTACAGAAAAGAATCGCAATACATCACTGAGTCAATTTTTTCTCCCATCTCTAATAACTAGATTTATTTGTACATTACTTCAACAATTTGGTTTGGAGGAGTTCCTTTTCTTTGTTGAAATTTCCAAACATTTGTGTGTAACTTCTTGTTGGTTATACATTTGTTGTTGGTTATACAACTTGAAGTCCATCATTTAAGCTTTACATTAGTGCGTCTCCTTATATGCAAATACACTCAAACCATGTAGCTCTTGTACTGTAGGTTATAAATGTTTGCCCGAGCTACATGGACTGTCAAAGAAAGATTCATGAATAAGCATGTTCATAGCCGCTTTGATAAATGAGGCCCCGTCTTCCCAAAACGACGCACTGCAGACCAATTTGCACTTTGAGAATAAGCCACTTCAGCATTCTTTTTTTATTATTATTATTTTTTTTTTTTTTTTACAGATCAAGCACTTAAATAGGGGTGTATATAATTTAATCAAGCATGTTCTCATTGCTGAACTCTTAATGAAAATGAACGCTTCATTTAGAAGTGATGAACTGTGCAGTGCTGAAACACATAGATAGAAGAACAACAGAGTTTAAAAGTAACGCAAGACATACTCCGTGCCAATCAGATATCATCCAACGTTCAACGAGCAGCACTCGTGCGGAAGCATACGAGCAGAACGGCTACAAGATCAACAAATTAATGCTCTAATTTGCAAAATGCATTGCTCCCTTGTATATAAAAACTACAGCGTTTTAGGAGGGGGAAAGAAAATTCCCACAATCGTGCTTTTGTGTGTGTCTCATTTTCATTATACATCAACAGCATTTTTGGATTTATGAGGACATGCGGATATTTATTGACTTCTACGACCAAAATAAGAAACTGACTTATTGTGTCCTGTTTTGGTCAGACAGAACAAAATCATTAGACACAATTCAGCAGACGTGCTAGGCGCTCTGACGAGAAAGCACAATGAGCTCTAATAGGATTTGGTCTTCAAATTCAGCGGAATCGAAGCTAAACGTACATTTGATACGTTTTACCTACAGCATCAGGACAACGATGCAAAAAAGCTCAGCATCTTGATAACAGGATGTGGAAATCCGACCAAGCAAGACCTACACGGGTCCTTTGAACGTTCCTTATTTCACGATACGCGGGTTATCTGTACAATAGTGCAACTACTCCTAATCTTATTGGAATGATGACAATAGACAACTACTGTCCCAGGATAAATAATATTACTAGTCAATTTTTTTCCACCACTACGATAACTACTAATACTACTATACACACTTTTCTCAAAAAAAAACTCAAATTTCGAGTACAAATCAAGCTTCTCAAAGGCATAACAAGGGTGCATGAGTTGCTAAAAGTAACAAGTCTTTGGTAAAATATTGCTTTGCTCTTAACATGCTTTTTTTTTTAAGCCCGTATCGAAATGGAAGACTGCCGAGTATATAATCGAACAAGTAGATTCAGCACACGGTCATCCAGCTAATGCTTTGTTCCCAAACCGAACAAGGTAACTAGCCCTTTTACAGAAAACGGATTCAAATTTAGCGCAACACAAGCATCAAACAATTGTAAAAATTTTCCAAGATAAATCAGACAAAGAATTAAGATAAATAAGCTGGACATTATGATAAATGTCACTTGGTCATTATCTCTGGCTGGTATACTGTTAAGAAGGTAAACGGAGGGAGAAAAAAAACATTCAGTGTGCAGGTCTAGATGTGGGACGTTTTGCTGGTGTAACAAGCGATTACTGGAACATTCGTATCATTAGTCTCCAAATTTAAGGCAATGTTTGTCCCTGTAGTAGACAGGTTCACAAACATTCTGTTAGGTTTTCAAGCACTGAAAACTGTTTGCATAAACAGAAAGAGAAGCCCCTTACATTTTGCCATCGTCTGTAAGATGATAATGGCAAGCACTGAGAAACGTTTTATATATATATATATATATAATAAAAAAAGAATGAAAAATCAAAAGCATCAAAATTCTTGGACTTTAAAAAAACTTTGCAGAGAGTCCATTTCTTGTTTTTGTTTACTGAAAATATAATACATATTCACGATTACTACAGCAGATGGCATTAAGGTTAAAACTGAGCAGAACTCTTTGATGGTAAATTATAGTAACTAAAAACGATCCCTGGGTGCGAGTGGACTAGCCACCTTCTAGTTTATCTAAATAAATTATTAATTAAGTCGGGGGGGGGGATAAAAAAAAAAAAAGACATTGCTCTATTATGGGAAAAAAACAAACAAACAAAAAAAACCCAACAAGAATTTTAAAAGGTGTTAGCCCCAAATTTTACATTCCTAGCCAAAATCATTGACTAGAAAGACAGCTTTAGCAGCTTCTACTAAAAAAATTGAGTAAAAAAAAACAAACAAAACAATACGCAAGACAAGTGCTGGAAGAGGACGAGTCCACTACCATGAACGCATCACGGCGTGGCCCACAACAGGTAACAGACACGTTTGGAGATGTCGACCAGTCCGCAGTGATGACAAGCAAAGGAAAAGGACTCCATAAAGGAAAAACACAAGCTCAGTGAGGGTTCTGTGTTTATCTCTTCCCTGATTTCATATAGGAGGGAATGGCTCCCCTGGCGGTCAGGCCCTCAAAGCGCTTGTACGTGTAGTTAATGAAGACCCAGTCTTTGTTCTTTAAATCATCAACACTGTGATTGGTCACTATGGATGCTAAGGAGAGGTAGAGAGAAAGAGAAAGTTAGTTAAAATGGGCATGGTAGAGAAATGTAAATGTTCACGAACAGACATTATCTGAACCTACATGTTGGTTGAAGAATGTCTGAATCTGGAAACTCGTCGAAGTTTGAGGTGTCGTCGATGCTTTTGATTTCGATTGGAATGGCAGCAGGTCTCTCCCTGTCAAAATGATTACATTTCTGTTTAGACCTTTTTATTTTCAAAGTACTGTAACGCCTTAGAATGACTGTATACTTAAGAAAATACAATAAAGTTCTTATCTTGATATCTTATCTGGGCTTATGCGTTATAGCAGTTGAATTGTAACAATATTACATTACCATCACATCTAGAGATATTTATTCCAAATATACAACAGTTCATTCTGGTTATCTCCTGATTGCTCCTATAACCATAGTGCACCGCTTTACTGTGTGCATCAGTCCGCCCGTCTGTGTTCAGCACAAAATACTCCACTTAACAGTTACTACTATAGTCTTAGTGTCTCTGACAGTCCTTACAACAGTCCTGGCAAATAAGACTTTTATTATTTATTTCCTTTTTGATGTGGTCATCACATCAAGATTAAAAGGAAGAAAAAGATGTTGATTTCCTTGTACGGCTTTTGCACTGAAATGTACAAATCATGGAACCTAATCATCCATTAATAATTTATTAATATCCAAATTGGAATAAAATGCATCATGTAAACACCTCAATTGAAACAATCTAACATGATCTGGTCTGATTTAAATTAAAGACTGACAGAGATCATACATGGTTCTATATAATTCTATATTACATGTGTAAGAAAATATGTTAAAATGGAGAGGGGGGGAAAAAAAGTCACTATTGCAAATAAAATGTGTTATATAAACATTGAAATAACTGAACTCGGACAAGGCTGACGCTCATCTATGGCAGGGACTAATAAATGTTAATGAGTATGCTAAATCAATGGTCATGTGACAAGGTGTCAAAACAAACAAGATGTCAGAACTCAAACAAGTGAGGATAATTTAATGGTGGATTCCATAAAAAGCTTGTGTTTGCTTTTTAGAGTTGGTAACGATGGTTGTTCTGAAGAAAATTATAATGAGGTCGCAGGTCACATGATCACAGTGCCATGGAAAGAAGGTTGTCCCTAATTAGCATACTAAAAGTACAGCCTGCACAAAACCTATTTGTAAAAATTATTTTTTTTAATAGCAAGACAATAATGTTATTACTCGTAATTTATGAATATTCTTATTTATTGTGTATGAGTGTAGTCTGAATCAATCTTTAATTATCAGTCATATTCATACTCTCTTAAATCTGTAATCGTGAAAACGCTTGAATAATTATTTTGTTTACCATAAAAATTTACAAATGGAAACTCGCAAAGAGGGAAATTGTTTTTATAGCACACATGCCTATTGTACTGTGTATAGCATTTAAAGGTTCTACCTGATATGGTCATAGTCCACTCCTTCAAAGAAAGGATTGGATTTGATTTCTTCAACTCCAGCAGCACCAATCCTGCTCTCGCCCTCACAGCAGAACCTATGAGATGAATTGCATTATATAAGGTACAGTAAAAGGTAAACTGGACCCATTATGCGAAATGCACCGTTAAACATGCAGACAAGTCTCCTGAGTATTTAGGTGTGCTTTTTTATTCTGTTTCCATGTTTGTATTGGCCAGGGTTTAAACAAGCCTGAAAATTAGATTTTCCCCTAAATGAGACCTTATATAAGTAAAAACGCTTTTCCAGCCCGTTTCTCAGCTCCGCCCAGTTCCACTGTTCTCTGAGGGGCGTGCCTTGGCAGGAGCTCGTTTACATAATTATCTGAGGCAGGACATTCGAAACAGGGGAATGTTTGGCATTAAAAAAAAACAAGCAAAAAAGAATTCACAAAAAATAAATAAACAACAATACACGATGCAACAGGTATTAATTGGGAGCATTACCAGACATTAACATAATAA
>JAQMYL010000039.1:13378465-13394632 GCA_030014365.1 Clarias pachynema | reverse complement strand
GTAACATCTCACAGCAAGAACTGACAAATCTGGTCCAGTCCATGAGGAGGAGATGCACTGCAGTACTTCAAGCAGCTTGAGCCTCCCTTCATTCAGGGACACATTGTGAAACATTTTTAGTTTATGTTTATCTTTTAGTGTTCATACAAATATTTACACATTAAGTTTACTGAAAGTAAAAACAGTTGAAAGTCAGAGGACGTTTCTCTTTTTGCTGAATATATGTGTGTGTGTGTGTGTGTGTGTGTGTGTGTGTTTATTTTTTTCCTCATTATTCCTTTACTTTATATATAATGAAGTATGTTATTTGATGTATTGTAAAGGGACCTTGTTAGTAAGTATCACTGTATTACAGAAAGTAAAAAAATTCGGATATTCAATTCCTGGTGAACATGTGACCAGGTGGAACGTTCCACGTATATAACCAGGTCAAGTTTAGTTTAGTTTACAGCCAAAAAGAAACTGGGGGTTTTCATAATCTGCACTAGAGGGACTGGTGGAAAATTATGGTTAAAGTTTGAAACGTTAAAGTATGAAAAGTGTCACAACTGACACTTTCAGTGTAAAGTGTAGTTTTTTTTTACTGAAATAGAACAGACATTATTTATGGTTAGAACATATACAGAGGTTGTTATGAGGAGCACTTATTCTATGTTTGAGATGTGTACGTTTACTTTCCATCCATATTTATATATTGATTCACAGGGCGTGGGAAAACCCAGAATGCCGTACAGGGTAGTTCCGAGAACAGACTAAACACACTGCAGCTGTATCTGAACATAAAACGCGGAAGAAACTGGCGTAACACACTACGTGAGCTATGACCGAAGCAGGAAGTTCACGCTTTCGCGGGCTTTTAGGGGCGGAGCTAACCTTAATTCACCGCGTGCTTCATCATTCATTCTCGTTGTCTCTTTCTCCATCCATCCGTCCATCCACCCTGGTCCAGCTGGTCCAAAAGGGTTATCCAAACCCACAGGCCGCCATCAGACATCACCTTCAGACGTGTTATATGAAAGGTAAGGACAGTGTGTTAATACATTCACTTAACAAGGTAGCAAAGTGTCCAAAAGTAACATTTTATTGTAGTTGGTTTTTCCTTTTTTCTTCTTCTTACAATTGTTGTGTAAATAACCATGCTTTTTTGTTTGTATTTTACTGTATTGTTAATGTTAAATACATTTAAAGAGCACACACACACACACACACACACATACAAACACATCTCTCCCAGCCTCTAGTCGGACACGTACTTTATCATAAGCTAGAGTCTTCTTTCTGCTTCTTGTTGTGATATTAATATCTGTATAATATCTGTAATTTCTTTGTGAATGAGAGCGTTATCCATTGGTGATTACCTGCACGCGCTTAAGTCAGTTACTTCATTAGAAATAGCATAGCACGTGCGCACGTTAAAGGACGCGCGCGTCCATCATCCTGTCCTTATGAAGACATTTCACTGACATTAATATTGTCCTTAGTATAACTTAACCTTACTGTCAGCAACCGAAATGAAACTTTCTTTTTTTTTTGGTTTACTTTCAAAGACTGCATTTTGTTTTTTGGTAAAGGTCAAATGCTTGTACAAGGTCAAAACTATTCACCCTGTAAAGACATTTGATATTAAATCATGTCCATACACGTTGATGTTTGTAAGCCATTATAATATAGGATCATTTTTCTTATGAATTCACTGTAACTTACTACACCTAGTTACTTTTCAGGGAATTTCTCCAGAAGTTAGCTTTTGGTTTGTCTTGTGAATTTCCCATGAATTTTCTGATAATTCTGGGCAGAGTTGTGTGGAACAAACAAACAAACAAACAAACACTTAACATTTGTTCTGTTTAATTATTTAGATATGTAATGTGTGTGAAACTTTGGACTATAGGTTTTCAGCTTACAGTTATATACACATAAAGCCATGTGCGCAGGGTGGTCCCAAAATCTGACCATGTAACGTTGTCAGTTCTGATCCATTCTCATATTCAGCGTATACAGTATACAAGTGTCATCACATCACAGGCTGTCAATTTGAGCATTTGCTGTAATTTCATTCTTTTATGTACATTTTTTGTCTCTGACTGTTGAGGCACCCTATAGATCTCAAATCATAGAGCCTCTATAAACATTTAAAAGAATACATTCAAAAATCGTAGCTTACATTGTATATTTGTATAATGTTTCCAGTAAATAAATCAATAAAAAAATAAGTTAAAACAGTTGCAAAGAATCCAGTCAGGAACATTATCTTCTTTTCCGCATGAAAGCCACGTGTGCTTAGTGAGATAGTCTACTGTTTCCGCGTTGACTCATTGGTAAACCGGCGTCCACATCCTGCTCTCTGACAACATTTAAAAACCATTCCGTCATGCAGTTCCTGATAAAAAGTACACATGTGCTCCGCTCTTTACAGTCTATGATGCAAACAGCCACCACCTCAATTTCTAACACAAAATGTGGGTCAGAATTTATATCCAGGATGATGCCTCTAAGTGTAGATTTACTGTAACAGACGTAGATCCTCAGTCAGTGTATTCTGTCCGTGTATTCTGTTTACTTTTCGCTATTGTTCTGTCAACAATATAAATGTATTTTAATTTAAAGCCTGTAAATAATGAATGGGGGAAAAACTAACAATGTATAACATATGTGGTATATGAGGGTGTAAGGACAGGACTCCAACAAACTACCTACGAAAAAATAGTAAAGAATGCATTGTTGTACACCAAAGTATTAAATTATATACTATGCATTTTAATAAAACTGGCCAAAAGGGCTGCACACTTACTCTCACTCACTCACTCATTGTCTATATCGCTTTATCCTGTAAACCTGTCGCTGGGGGTCTGGAGCCTATCCCAAGAGACTAATCTTATTTCTGAATGATGTATTTCCCTGTGTTCAGATCACACTGCATTCACATATTCACTTATTTACTTGACAACAATCCCAGATTGCTACATCATCATGCAACATCATGCTCACACAGTTTAAAACAAAACACTATTAATTCACCGGATATTAGCAAGTAATTCAGTCATACAACTTGATCACGTCTCTCTTCGCTCTCTCTCATTTATGGCAGGTGGAGGTGGCATTAAACAAGCTCATCAGTTTACTTGGTGGAGTTGGAGCAGTATGCAGTTATTTTCGTGTAAAAAAAAAAACTGAGCGTAAAACTGTATTATGCTCAGATTATATTTTTACTAGAAAAAAATATACACTTGAACTTTCACATGTTTTCGCTCAAACTGTATTTCTGCACTCTTTTGTGATATTTCACAAAACATTGTGATATTTCAGCCAATCAGAGGCTACAAGAGGGACAGTACCAGCCAATCAGATGCTGGAGGGTGGAGAGTAGGTACTGATGACCTGTTTCTGATTGGCTACTGCATGGTCTCTGAGTTTCTCAATGCGTATGTGTCAAACCTTTACATTTTCTTCTGATGTTGCGTTTATCATTAATCAACGTAGCGACTAGAATAGACGCAAAACCCAGTTGCATGAAAGCACTGAAAGCACTCAAAGCATTCTTTGATTAATAAATTAAAAAAGTTAGCCCACAGTGTATGAATGGGCATGTGAGTGCATGTACAGTATGTGTGCTTGTGCGCTGCAGTGGGTTGGCACCCCATCCAAGGTGTTCTTGTGCCTTGAGTTCCCTAGGATAGGCTCCAGAGCCCTGCGACCCTACACAGGATAAGAGCTACAGAAAATGTATATTATGACTACACTGAGGTCTGGTAACATTTCCTTATAAACACGGAGCACTGCTGGTGTGCGTCTGTGTGTATGTGTGTGCTAACGTGGCACCTGGACAAAATTTACAAAGAGAGCCACGTCTACACACTCAGTTGACAATCCATACAAACCCCACAATCATTTGTAACTTTCATATAACCACTAATTATACACTCCACACAAGGCTTGTCAAGGCTTGACAAGATAGAAGTTCACTTTAAAGTCATAGATGTATGATATATACAGTAGAGAATTTTTGCAACGCTGAGATCAATCATGCTAATCGATTATCCATTACAATGTTGTTTTTTACTTAATAAATATGTTGTATAATATTGATCTGGATTACATCAGAGTGTCGTGCATGAACGCATGTAAGCTATGTTTTAATACGAGTTGGCAGTATTTTGCTACGTGGGATAAGTAAGGATTAGTATTTGGTTAGAGTTACTGTAGGGTTTGCTGCTGTAATTTTTTTTTACAGTAAGGAAAGTATGGTCCGGTGTGGTGTGGTGTCTTACCATTTTGAAGCTGCGTTCAGAAAAGGTCTTGTACCATCAGACATTTTTTTATTAACAACCAACAAGCACCTCCGCTATCGTCATACACACATGTACATCATTCACAGATGAACAACAGATGTACAATCAGTTTTACAGCTTAATTCATGAGAAATTTAATCAAGTCCCGGGTTGACTTGAACACCCCATATATATATATATATATTAGTGCGGTCAATCAATTAAAAACTTTAATCTAGTTAATCAAACCAAAAGATTAATCATGATTAATCACAATGTTAAAATACTCAGATTATATATTTGTATTATAACAAGTATATAATGTATAACAGTTTGTTATACATTTCTTCATGTTCAAATGAAGAAATGTATAACAAACTGCTTAGAGGAAACATAATAACTCCTATAATAAACTCCTTGCAGCAGTTAAATTGTGAGCCCTGTTTGCTCCTATAATGATGACCATGTATGTTATCTTCGTTTTAACTTGGCTAGCACAAAAGGCTATCGCATGCTTCGGCAAAATGTCTGTCTCCTGTTTTAACACACCCAGAGTGAATGATTGCAGTTGTCATTTGTCATCGATTAGGTTTGCTGTTACTCTGAGGCAGTTGTGATAACTTACTAATGTCCAGTGGTCTCCAGTAAGTGTAATAAAAGTAGCTTCTGCCAACTGCCTCACTTTCACAATAGTTTTTTTAATATGAAAATAGTTTGTTTATATATAAAATAGTTTTTTTTTGTTTTTAATAATTTGTTTAAAAAAATACTGGTAGTTAAAGTTTGGTGTGTTTACGATTGCAGTGTACCAGGTGCACATGGTAACCTTCAAAAAGTCTGATCTCTTAAGCTCATTACAAATGCTAAACAATGAACCAGGATGGAATCTTACACACACACACACACACACACACACACACACACACTCAGGGATACATACCACTAAACACACATATCACTTTATTTTTTCTCACACTCATTCACAGAAAAAAAAAAATCACGTACATGTGCACACATGCTTTGATGGCTATCCTTTGTTTGAGTGTCTAGTAACAGACATGCGCACACATACACACACACGCTTGTATTAATCCCACTCCCTCTTCCACGTATGCGTAAGGACAGATATGAGGTGAAACACTAAACTGCTGTATAGAGTGTGTGACAGATGGCTCAGCACAGTCCAGAGGATTTGAATTGAACCTTTTGAAACACCGAATCGAAAGGAAGGAGTGTAGCTCTCAGCTGTGAGCTCTGTCAGCTCTCTTGCATGAATCAGTTGTTCCTGGCAGGAGCACTAGGAGTGGTAGAGCAAGCATCAATAGTGACTGAGTCTTGCATCAGACAGGAGCCACGCGCCCTCGAGACGGAACTGCTGCTACAGGCTCTCGACGTGTAGTGGGGTTAGTTGGTGTTTTATTGTTATATATTTTATCTGAATCGTAGATTTGAGGAAGGAAGATCATCTAGAAATGAGCCTGTTGTTAAAGAAATAAAAGAAGAATAATAAGAATAGTAATGAATAGTCTCAATAGTCTCAACTGTATTTGGATCTGTTTTAATGACATTGTAGTCTGTTAATGATTCAAATATGTCCATGACAGCAACTTTTGCCGAAATCCGCAACTGAGTAATCTGCTTTAATGAATCGTCATACAATTATTGTCTTTGGATATAATAGTTGATCAACCACTGCTGGTAATAATGGAGTTTCATATCCTTTTTAAATGAGTGGTTTTCTATAGTAGAAACCAAGATTTGTGCTGTTATTGGAAACACGTCACATCTGAGTTTCGCTCATACGTTTATTAAGTCTCGAAATAAATCTCCTTCTTTGGTCTCTCTGTGAAATTATACATGGAATGCAGTCTGACGGTCCAAAAAAACCCTGAGTCATACACTGTAAACAGAAAGGAACGAATGAGAACCTAGGACCAAGGGCAATGTTCTGCCAAAACCTGATTAATTCTGTCTGAAATTCCTGCCCCACAACCTTACAAGTCTCAATTTCTCATCATGTGAACCGAGTCAATTCCAGCAAGCCAGTTGCTATGCCCTGATCTTTATTTGTGCGTAAAGGAGTATATTGCTTTGTGTTTATTTTTACACACCAGGATACGCACTCATACGTTTAAGGAGGCGGAGCCACGTCCACCTGTATTTGCATAGCTGGTAGTTCTTTCAGTCTTCTTAGTGTTTACAAATGGATAGGTGTTATTATTTATTCAGGCTCGAGCAAAAATAAAGTGAAAGTGTTTTTTATGAAAATGGACATTCAGCTGCCTTAAAAAGCTATATAACGTTTAAATAATGCTGTATAAAATGTGTAATTAGCATTCAGTTACAGGAGGTTCAGAAAGCAACGACAATGAGAAGTATCCAGCATGTATGCAAATCTCTGAAAAACGCACATTATATATATACAGTACATACAGTACCAGTCAAAAGTTTGGACACAAGTTTGGATTTATTTTTCTATATTTTTAACCAATACAGGTGATATCAAAACTATGAAATAACACATCTGGCATTAAGTAATTAAATAACAACCACAACAACAACAGTCAGTTGTTATCTTAAGACAAGTACTGTAGGTCATCTGATCTGGGATAGATCTTGCAAGACCAGTATTGTCAAGTGCATTTGCAATACGTGTCAAACACCATGACGAGCACCAAACTGGCTTCCCTGAAGACCATCCCAAGAACGCAAGACCAAAATTGACCTCTGCTGCAGAGGAGCGGTTTATTTTGAGTTACCAGCCTCAGAAATCACCAGCTTTACAGCAGCTCATATTAGAGCGTTAATGAAGGATTTATAGAGCATAAGTAGTGGATGCATCTCAATATTAATTGTTCAAAGGAGATTATTGCATATTTTGGATTCCTTTAGTCTTGCTTTGTAATGTACATGGAAATAAAGACTGTGGAATTAAGCTGTACATGTATGTACATGTATGGTTTGACTGGTATTGTACGTTATTTTGATTGTACTTTCAGTTTTCAAATGCTCACACTAATACAGCCTTCACTTTGAACTTTTGTTTACTTTTCATTTTAACACTGATCCACTGTTCAACTAGTCAGTCCTGGTGTGATCACAACCCCCTTCACTCTGTGCACTAAGGATATTAGATGTATTTGTGAATGAGCACAAAGTACTCTGTCTGGCTGAGAGAGAACGTGCTTAAGCATCTTGTGTAAGCCTTAAAACCTGTACTAAATATGTGGGTTTGTTTTGGTCTCCAATGTTTTCCAGATATCATTTGCAGAGTTTAGAGGAGCGTGTTTACAGCTAAAGCATCTCCGTTCTTCCACTACACCATGGAACTCGACAAGATGGTGAACGGCCACTATAAGCAACGAAGCGAGGAGGATGGGTATGTCTCTTACGTCCTGCTTAGAACATAAAGATCTCCTTCTTAATTTCATTTCTAAACAATGTCAAGACTGTTGATCTCAACACTTTTACCTCAAATCTAACTTCATGTAACGTAAAGCATCTCTGAATTTGTGAAGTATTTTTTGTAAAGCAAATCAAAACTAAGACTTCAAAGAACCACAAGTATAACTCACACATAAATTCAGAAAGACTCTACCAAGCATGACTGTGCACATGATACAAATAGGCAGCTGGTTAATGAGTTCCACCTGAGGCTAATTAGGTACTGAGTTAACCTAGTATTTTAGTCATTCTGACCCCTGGTGGACAGGTTGAGTTGATTTCACTTTGCAGGCATGACTCAGCTAAAGCCTTACTGCTGCTTATTGGCCAAAGGTTTGTATTAGAGAAATTAATCCCAAAACTGATCTTGTAATCTGTCATCTACACAGCAAAAGACATATAAGCCAGTTACAGTACTGTTTTTAAAGAGCAGTTTGTTGTTTCATGGTGTATTATTCTATACCACCCTACTGACAGAAGGACTATTATCAGATGTAATGAAACACAGATGAAAGTAGTTCACACTTTTTTCCCTATTAAGATAGAATGTTACAAAACAGATTTTGAAATTGCTGTCTTAATGATCAAAAGTTTGGTTTAGATGAAATCTTATGGAATTATTAAATCCAATTATAAGTTATAAATACAGGGTGATTAAAATAATCTTTAAAGCCAAATAGCAAAATCTGTGTAAAAGACCGGATCTAGATAACTCTAATTAGCCATTTACATCAACATATCGTCGTCTTCCTATTAATATAAACACTGTCCAATGTACACATTATATGCTTGTAGTCATTTGTAGTCTTATTTTCATTGCTTCTCCAACTAAATATACTCTGTGGGTGGACAATAAAAAAGCCATTTCACTTTAAGTCGAAAGTAGATTTCACAAAATAGAAAGTAAAAAAAGTAAAATAGTTACTAAAAGTAATTATCTGTTACTTTGTTCAAATACATAATGCAATTTATTATTTTTTCCTTTTTTATGTTTTGTCTCTGTAGCACTTGTTGGATTTCATTTATTAGATTTGTGCTAATTTGCGTAAAAGTTAAAAAGGTTAAGTAAATAAAAAATTAATAGTAATAAACATTATTAAATTGGTTATTACTTAATTAAATTCCATTAAATTAATTAACAAGAAAAGGAAAGAAAGGTTGTTGTGGACAAATGATAAACCAAAATTGGTTAACTTGTAAATAAATTGGGAACAAAAACCTTGCCATGGTCAGAAACTATTGTCTATTTGGAAAGAAAATGAATGGAAAAGGGCATTACAGTTTTGAAACACTTGTAATTATTTTATATGACATATAACATTATTCTCATCGATTGTAATTAAAATTTTTAAACATCCAGGAAAATAATAGGGAAAGACTTATAAACTCTGTCACATTATATAGTCATATTTCAATATAGAAAATACCACTAGAGTCTAATAGATGTAAGTAAACTAAATGAATTTATAAAAAATGTTATGGGGTGGGTTGAGGTTATAGGGTTAGATAAGCTTAGTTTATCTAAAGCACTTTCCTCACTAACATCAAATTATCATTGAGCAAGTAATCTGTATTTGAATTTGGTGGGTAATGTGTGTTTTGTGTGTGTGTACACATGTTACTGTTTGCTTTCCCTGTTTTTGTTGAAACAGTTTCAGATTAGAGTGACCAACCTGAACAAATGAATATTAAAATGAGAAACAGAGCCTGATAAAATATTTTAGGTTAGAAAGTTCACATTTGCAATAAGATTTACATTAATAATTTTTAAGAGAGACATACTAGAAAAGATAACTAGATAATTACTTACATTTAAATACATACATCTTTCTTGTAGCCAAAGCTTCCACATATACAGTAGTGGGGGCCAATAGTACTGAGACAAAAGTAAAATTTTATCTTTTAATGACATTCTGATTTTTTTTTTTTTAAATAATGACTATCAAGATAATAAGAATGTGTTATTTATGCAATTAAACTGTTATATAACAATCCATATTTAGTATGAAGGCATATATTCTTCAAAACCTGCTGGATCGGGTTAAACATAGAACTTTTACAACTAAATGAGAACACACTAATTGATGTATTTACAGCAGTTCTTGACTAGGTAGAAAGATCATTTACAGTAGCTGGGTAGTTAATTTTAATAGCTATATCCCTGCTGATTTTGGTGATATTGTGTATTAAGATGACATGACTAGCAAGTACACATAAAAGCAAAGCTATGCTACAGTAGCTGCCATCCCTATGATGAAACATGGTGGTGGCAGCATCATGCAATGGGGTGCGTCTCATCGGTGGGCATGGGGAGACTGGTCAGAATTCAGAAAACGGTGCAGAGAACCTTTAGAGTAGCTATAGCGTGTATACAACCTAAGAGTGAAGCGACCTTTGACCTTTCAGTACAATAAGATGAAGCATACAGCCACAACAAAACCGCAGAGTTTCAGAACAAGTGATTGTTGGATGTTGGTGCAGTCAGCGCCTTAAAAGGCTACTTAATAAAATTATCATTAAATCTATAACAATTAAATGAACAAAAATGATGGAGTTGAAAAACTTTCCCAAGCCACTGTGAAAAAAAGTGCACGAAGTGTCCACCACCCATCAATACGCTTCTGATTGGCTTTCTGGCACGCATGCATGATGTGTCTTAATGTTCTCTCTGGTTTATTCACAGACAAAGTGATATTTAAGCACTAATCCATTTTCTGATTCTACTACATAAAGTGTATTTGCATGTTATAAAGAAATGCAAGCCACAGGAAGTATCACCATATTTGTAATGAGGAAGCGCAATCAGGGGGCTGTTTTATTATGGGCATGTGACATGAAACAAAACAAAGATATAATAGATTCTGTAGAGGCATGGGAAAGTACACACAATGTCAGAAAACCCAACCAGGTACATTATCAAAAAAAAACTATGTAGTGGTAAATACTTTCTAAACATTGTGAAGAATGATCCTGGTATTAAGGAATATTTGGTAGGTTGTACTTGTGTCGAGCTTCTACTGTATGTTCACGTCCTTTTTTTTTTCGGAGCACTGAAAATGCATGCATATTTTTGTTTGATTAATAGGTTTGATCCCCTGGAGAACATACCAGAAAAAGAAGAGTTTCTACCCAAGCAGACTGGAGGGAAGAAGGCTGAGTTCACAGATGTAGGTATTACATCAGCCCCTGTGAGCCGTGAGCCAAAAAAAAATGGTACAATGTGTTTCAAGTCGACTAACCGGTTGTTCAGTGAGGTGTAGGGATGAACATAATAATTTCTTTCAATATATTTCATAGAGTCTACTTCATTTTTTTTAATTTATTGAGGTATATTGTGTTTTTGTGTTTTGTTTATTTCCTTTCATGTTATTAATAAGTTTCCACTATAATAAGTCATACAGATATGCCCTTTTTGTAACACTAAGCTTATACAGTCTACTAGTTACTTCCAAAGGTGAATAATTCTAATTCTGTATAATTAAATATTTCTGAATAAAATGTATATTTGTTACCTTTCTATTGGTAATAGACAGTGATGAGAAACTTATTGTTTATAACCTTTATACATTTATAGATTGTACATGGAATGGAATTGTATAGTACAATGCAAAAGTCTTGAACCACCACTCATTTCTTTATATTTTGCTCCCATTGAGCCAGACCTACTTGTAATTTTCATGTAGTCTTGAGGATTAGTTCTCCAGGCTTCCTGAAGGAGATTTTTGACTCCAGTCCCTGTAACTGACCAGTGTCACACAGTGATCTGTGAAACATTCAAGCATGAACCAGTGAGAAACAGGTTAAGATGATGATAGATGATCAGGCCGGCGTATACTGCTGAGTGGCTGGAACAGATGAGAGGGGAAATGAGGTTGCTTCTGACGTTGTTACATAGCCAAGCTATTTTTTTATTTGTATCTTTAGGGATACAAAGGGATTTAGCGATTTTATTGAACATAATTAAATCAATTTTAATGCGAGTAATGTAATTGTAGGAGTGGGTGTTTTGTGACACTGCTGATATGCTTTAATATGCCTTGTGATTTTGTGATGTCATTTAAAAAATAATTAGGTTGGCAAAGCAGTAACATTACCCGTGCAGGTATTAATACATTCTATGTTTTTTTTTGACAGTTTGTAGGGAAGACTTCGTTTGGGATGTCCATCTTTAACCTCAGTAATGCTATCATGGGCAGCGGAATTCTGGGTCTAGCATATGCCATGTCCAACACTGGCATCCTCCTCTTTCTGTGAGTAATGATGTCGTTTACCATGTGTTTGCCATGTGTGGTATATTCTTATACATTTCAAATTCAAATTTTATTTGTCACATACACAGTCATACAGAGTACGATATGCAGTGAAATGCTTACACGACTGCCAGTGACCTTAAAAAATAATAAAAGCTTATACATAAGAAAATAAATATGAATAAAAGAAATACCTTAAAAATAAAATTAACTAGTAAAATATGCTGTACAAATAAGAACAGAATATCAATATAAGAAATAATAACAAATATAGAAATATAGAAAAGAACATTTAAATAGAAATTTGTCAAAAACAGAATATTAGAAGTTTGAAGTGGCTGGGGTGTGCAAATATGCATAAAAATGACTTCGTAAAGTGACTTATTTAAAGTGATTTGTGCAGTGGTCCGTAGATGAAAATATAAATGAAAATATAAATATAAATATTTGTATTAAATAATAATTTGCCAGAATACCGAAAGAGTGTAAAGGCTTGAATATTGGTTGGAACAGGAAGAAAAATAAACTCCCTGTTACTTCATATTGTACAGTTTGTCCAAATGCTGCATCAGAAAACGAGAACGTCTTTTTTTTCCCAGTGCAGTGAAAGAATGTTAGTGTCTGGAATTGGGGTGCTTTTAAATTTAGCCCAGCTAAGTGTTCCCATACCATCAAATTTGAGTCCCAGTTAAATAAAGGTTGGATATAATTGTTTGTGTGTGAGAGAGAGAAAAAGAGAGAGAAGGGAGCAGGAGGGAGGGAGAATAATGTGGGTTCTCTCCATGAAACAGTATTCGCCTTGCACGGATTTAGATCAGACTGTGTGTGACGTGTCGTTTCACACAATCTAGTTAAAAGATTTACAAAATTTCTTTTTTAAAGGAAAATGCAAAAAAGCTAAAAAGGTGCTTTTGATGAGAAATGAAAGAAGGAAGTGTTTCTGTTTTCATAAGATCTGTAAGATCACAACACAACAGTTCACAATACAGTATGTGAACTTGCACTGGGTTTACATACATTTTCATTTTAGTGGCTTTGGGCTGCTAGCAGACAGCTGTGTAATCCAGAGCAGAGTGTGGCTCAGGAAACAGCTCAGTTTCGGATGATGCCTAATGCTGCTAATGAGATTACAGAGCAGATTTATCCCTCACAGTGCTGGTACATTTCTTACTGAGAAAATCTAATGCCAAATAGATCACATACAGAAAAACGCTATGGCTGGTGAACTCTGGAAATTAACAGACTGGTTTTTCTTGTTTGTTGCTATTGCTGTAGAGTCCTAATCATCCTCATTGCTATTTTGTCTGCGTACTCCATCCACCTGCTGCTGAAGAGTGCTGGAGTAGTCGGTAAGAGATCAGTCCTGGACAAGCATGTACACCATGCTTATGTATTGCAGATCACATCATCATTTGAATGTTTTGACATTTTCCAGTGATTTTCTTTATTGAATTATACAATATCATTATAGCATAAATAGAAAATATGTTTTTTTTTTTTTTTTTTAGGCATTCGTGCCTATGAACAGTTGGGCTTTCGTGCATTTGGATCTGTTGGCAAAGTTATAGCAGCCTGCATTATCACCATTCATAACATTGGCGGTAAGACTGAACAAAAAATATATATTTAGAATTGTCAACCTACCTAAGTTGTGATACCTTTATATTTTTCACATGATGATGCTTTATTTTGTTGTTGTTGTTGTGTTGCAGCCATGTCCAGCTACCTCTTTATTGTGAAGACGGAGTTGCCGGCTGTTATAATAGGCCTGTTGGACAGAGAAACAAACAAGTAAGAAGTTTTCTTTCTTCTGTTTCTTATTCACATCATTACCGTAAAAACAGTATGTTTAGATTTTAATGATGTTATCTTAAAGCATGCAGTTTCACATTACTGTTCGATGAAGGGAAGCTTAGTCAATGTGTTATGTTTGTTTGTTCAGTTTCGAAAGATTTTCTGAAATCATATCTAAAAAAACTTTAACTCATTGGCAAAAATACAGACTGAAAAAGTTCAACAGATGTTTGCCATGTGTATATTAAATTTGCACTGATTTGGAATTTCATTAAATTCATGATTTAATAAATGTTAATAAATCCTCTTATTGTGCATTTGGATATTCAGTTTTTAAAAGGATGTTTGTGTTTGCTTGTTTATGTGTGTCCTGTTAGAGAGTGGTATGTGAATGGAAGCTATCTCATCATCATCGTCACTATCTGTATAATCTTTCCACTTGCCCTAATGCGCCACCTTGGTACGTCCCACCTGTTTCTTTTTTTCTTCTTTTACATTTTTTGACTCCTATCATCCCATGCATATTTCATTGTCATTCACATTTACAGAGTGTTTTAAATACTTTTACAGAAGAGTTATCATAATCAATATTAATCATATTAATATTAGTTGTTGGTGCTGTAATTTGTGTATTTATGTCATGCTGTAATATATATTTTCAGGATATCTTGGTTACACCAGTGGTTTCTCACTCTCATGCATGTTTTTCTTCCTCATATCTGTGAGTCCTGTTCATTTATCCATTCATATTTCCATTTCTCCACCACAGTCCAATAAATAACTATTCTGGAAAAGACTTGAAAGTAGAAATTATTATTAGTTTTATACATGTGTATACATGTATACACTATACATACTATAAAAATAATTTTCTTTTATGGTCCATTAGGTCATCTATAAGAAGTTTGTCACTCCGTGTCCATTTGAACACTCCAGTTTCAGCAACAACATCACCACTACACCCCCCCCTGCTGATTTCACTCACAACAGCACCTGTGAGGCGAAACTGATCACACTCACCCCGCAAGTAAGAAATCCTGCTTACCGTCTTGTACGAAAATGAAAGAGAAATAAGCATTACATGTCTTAATGGTTTAAGTATTAGAAATACAGTAGTAAATGGAAGAAGGAGGAGTAGAAGTAGTAGTAGTGTTTGCGGCAGGGGTTTAATTAGTTACACTAGTACGCATTTTGACTAGTTAACTTGTGCATCCCAGTGGTCACCTAATTGACAAAAATGTGTTTGACATGCTTGCAGTACAGTGGCAGTAGTAGGAATAGTTGCAATAGAAATAATAGTAGTAGTGGTGGTGGTAATAGTATTACTAGACGTAGTTCAAGTAGGAACAACTTACTGCTACAACAAGTAACAAGTATGTTAGTAGGAATACTAATGGAAACAGTAGTAGTAGTAGCAGTAGTAATTGTAATAGTGGTTGTTATCATAGTAGCAATGGTAGTGATTATAAATATGGTAGAAGTACAGTAGTTGTCATAGTAGCAGGTGTTGTATTGTTTGTGCTGATGAACTTCTGTTGAACTCTTAACACTGTGTAATTCAGGCAGCGTATACGATTCCTATTCTGGCTTTCGCTTTTGTGTGTCACCCTGAAGTGCTGCCCATCTACACGGAACTGAAAAAGTAAGTCTTTATTTATAGGTTGCATATGCACACATTTTAACTACTTACCAATTCACCTAAGACATGTATTAAATAACACTTTACATGAAGGTTTCCTATACTAGCATTCTTTAATGCGTTACTTAACATTATCAAGTGTTAAAACTATCATGAATAAAACATAAGTAATGTTAACAAAGGTTGTTGAAACATTTATTTATTCATTTATTGCCATGTGTTTAAATGTTAATGAAGTGTAACTTTAATTAATGCTTATTTAATCCATGACTAAGAATAAGACCATGCAGTGATTTAAAGGTTAATAAGAGCATATTGTGAAATGCTGAGAAGTTAATGAATTCTGGTCTACTAATCTGACTACTGAGGCGGCTTAGTGGTTACAGTAGGTCCTGTGTTTAATTCCCACGTCGGGTCTATGTGCATGGATTGTGCATGTTCTCCCCGTGCTTGGTGGGTTTCCTCCAGGTTCTCCAGTTCCCTCCCACAGTCCAAAGACATGCAGATTAGGCTAACTAGCGTTTCCAAATTTTTCCAGTTGCCAAACATTTGGTGATTTGGTGATCACAAGGGGTGATTTGGTTATATTAGTCATTGTGGGCTTAATTTTATTAATTGGTGCTGTGGACGTTAATGAATTACATGCCTTATTCATGTAATTCATGAAAATCTTAAATAATATCATATTTAATATCTTAAATAATACAAACCGGATTCCAAAAAAGTTGGGACACTTAACAAATTGTGAATAAAAACTGAATGCAATGATGTG
>JAQMYL010000039.1:13365946-13378365 GCA_030014365.1 Clarias pachynema | reverse complement strand
TCATTGCATTCAGTTTTTATTCACAATTTGTTTAGTGTCCCAACTTTTTTGGAATCCGGTTTGTATTATTATTATTTTTTTTAAACATTTAACAGATTATCTAATGAATATCTTTGATTTTGCCCGTGTGTGTGTGTCCTGTCATTCATCTACACCAGTGCGTCTAAGAAGCGCATGCAGAAAGTGGCTAACATTTCCATACTGGCCATGTTCGTCATGTACCTGCTAACCGCCATCTTTGGGTACCTCACTTTCTATGGTAAGGATGTGCTAGAGGTACAAGATAAAATGTTTATATTCAGTGTTTGTGCATGAATGTAGTCTCTAAATGTGATGTATACACTCTGAAGCCTGTGTGTGTGTGTGTGTGTGTGTGTGTGTGTGTGTGTGTGTGTGTGTGTGTGTGTGTGGTGTGTAGGTTATGTGAATGATGAACTCCTGAAGAGTTACAGCACCAAAGACACACTGATGCTGTGTGTGCGCCTGGCAGTGCTGGTGGCCGTCACCCTCACAGTGCCCGTCGTTCTCTTCCCGGTAAAATACACACATTCAGACAGACACAAACTCACACATGAGTTCTTCTTGTTTTCAGTTCTTGAATCAGTTGTAGTCAGGAATGTAGAACGCAGGCTGGAGATTTCTTTTTGTTAAACAGCGGCGTGCATTGTGTGTGTTTTCAGATCCGGCGTGCTGTGCAGCAGCTGCTCTTCCCTGAAAAACCTTTCAGCTGGGTTCGCCACATCATTATCGCTGTAGTTCTCCTTACCTTTGTCAACATACTTGTCATCTTTGTCCCTGACATCAGAGACATCTTTGGCGTCATTGGTGAGCTTCTCAATCAGTTAGAACTAAAACAAAATTGGAGTGATAAAGTGCTCGCCCTATCATCTGGAGATCACGAGTTCGATTCCCGGGTGATGCTGTAACCTCTCGTAGCCGGAGGCCTAGAGAGAACTGATTGGCCGTGCTCTCTCAGGGGGGAGGGATGAGAGGTATTTAGTGCTCTCACATTAATCACGGCTCTACATCCAATCAGGGGCATCTGTGAGCTCACGCAAGTGGAAGGAGCGGATAGCGCTGTCCTCCGAGTGAGCAAGTTTGAAAAGATGTGGTCGGCTGGCGTCATGTGGTTCTGAGGAAACATGTGATAGTCTTCAGCCCTCCCAACTGACTAGTAGTAGTAGCCCTAATGTGGGAGCCCCCTAGTGACGGGGAGGAATTGGACATGACTAAATTAGGGAGAAAATCGGGGGAAAATGTAAAAAAAAGAACTAAAACAAAATCAACAACAACAATAATGGTGCAGACCTAACTTGGGAAAAACCTTTGTCTTTCCAGGAGCCACATCAGCACCCACTCTTATTTTCATACTACCTGGTATATTTTACATTCGCATCATACCTAAAGAGCAGGAGCCACTTAAATCTCGGCCAAAGATCCAGGTAAATTTGCTATACTATCATCTTGAACATGAATGATGAATGTTTATGTAACCCATAAGTTATGTGTTGGTCAAATGCTCACATTTCATACAAGTTATTATTATGGGATGTGATGACCTCATGATATATTATCATGTTTCAATTTCAAAATCTTTACAGCTTCAAAAGCCTCACATATGATCATAAAACCTAAAGCCTGATTCATGCTTCTGCATTTACATTACATTTAGAAAATGTAAATAAACATTGCCAGATTGTTTTTTATTCAATTTTTATTTAATCGTACCGCTACGTATTTACGATTTAACCATTCACGAGACCTGTGGTGTAGACTTGATGCTGAAACATAAACCAGCCTTAAATGTTAGCTTTGGCCTGGAGAAACATCACTTCACCTGTAGGATATGTAAAAAAAAATTACAACACACATCTATACTTGTGTATAGTTAATACAAAATGCTAATCTTCTCACTCACCTGAGTTGTAACTGTTTACATTTCTTTTTATTTGTTGTCCTTCAGGCAGCACTGTTTGCATCTCTCGGCTTCCTCTTCATGGTGATGAGCATTACCTCCATTATCATACAGTGGGTAAGTGGGGACCACGCAGTGGGAGGACACTAACAGACATCAGCAGAGCAGTAAGGATGCACACAGAAACACACATTTCCATCATTAACTATCAAGCTCACGGACCTCTAAAACTGACTACGGTGCATCAGATGGAAAAGGAAGTGAGACGTTACTTTGTGAAGACCAAAAACCCCATAATCTACCATCTCTATAAATACTGGACCTGACACCTGCTGGATGGATGGTTGGATGGATGACAAAAGAACGGGCCTTTGTATTATTTTTTAAGCGTTGTTTATGTGTGTATATGTTTAACATTGGATTTAATTGGAACTGTGAGGAGAAACAACACTGATGAAGTGCTCTAACATTGCAACACCCTTACAGTAAACATGTTCTTTCTCTTAACCCATTTGTTGTTGGAGTAATTTGCACTGAAGTCTACTTAATTTTGGCTTTAATTCTATTTTATAAGTAACTCTTTTGTACCAAAGACAAATACTAAAGATAACAAGAAATGTTTAAATAGGAAAATCTTTTTCCAAAAAGACTTCAAACCCTCAAAGATGAAACTTGATTGAGCTTTCAAAAAATGTTACTAAAAATAGTATTGTAACAATTAGAGGTTAATGATGTGGAGTTTTGTAGAGAGAGTATACTTTTACAGTAAAGAATTGTATATAATATTAGGGGTATAAAACAATACAGATGCAAAATGTAAAATATTTGTCACACAGGAAATATCAGCAGATATAGATACTGTATATAGTCCTCATTGTAGGGCTGCACGATTAATCAAAACAACAAATCATGATCTTGATTCATACATGCATTCACAAGTTTACTTATTTACTTGACAACAATCTCAGATGCTATATCGGTTACACTCGTTGCTCACACTCACTATTAAAACACTATTAATCAGGCCAGAGATTAGCGAATCAGTCATAAAACTCGATCACTTCTCTCTTTCGGTATTCCCCTGTCAATAACAAGGAGGCGGCGCTAAACAGACTAGTCAGTTTATTGCCATGAAGTATGTGAAGCTAGAGCAGTAAAATCTTTGTCAGCTCTAAATTTTATACTGAAAACTATGTATTTACTTTCAGATTACCTAACAAACACCGTGACATTTAGCTTATGCTGATAAAAATAATAATGAGATACAGTAAACGCATGCGTTGATATGCGGTAGTTGGATTGTAGAAGGTCCAAAAAGTTATTTTTATTTAAAGATCATGTTCAACATGACCCTAACAATAATGTTCATCTTCATTTTAAGGGCTTTAAAATATGGAAAAACATATTTTAAAATTTGTATTTTTAGTGAATAAATTTTTTTTTTTTTACAGTAGTGTCCTGTGTAGACAGCAAGTATTTTAATTGTGTGCAGTAATTGTTCTGGTTGAAAAAATGAGAATCATGCGATAGAATTGTAATCTCAATTCCCATGGAGAAAAATGTGATTCGTGCAGCCCTACTACTTGCCAAAAGGGTGTTTTATATCATTGCGGATTGTTGAAAGAGACGTTTGTCATAATACTGTATTTTACATTAGATTGTTTTGTTGAGTTGCATACATAAGCAGGTATTTTTTATACTGCCTGGCCAAAATTAAAAGTCATACACTTTTCAACATAATGTTGGTAGGGCAGTTCATGTGTGAAATGATTCCTCATGCTCCCTGAACCACACTTTCTCAGTTTGAGTCCTGAAATATGTCTGTGCCATTAGGGTAGAAAACTCCACCTAGATATGACAACCTGGTCATTCAATACATTCAGACCATCAGCTGTCTTCATTTTATTGCCACATAACGGTGCTCAGCCTAGACCTGACCAACTGTAGCAACACCAGATCATACGTAGCACTGCCTTCAGAGGCTTGTACAGTAGGCACTAATGTGCAATTCATGCGCTTCCCTTCTTACCCTGACACACCATTCACTCTGGACTCTTGTCAATTTAAACTCATCAGACCACATGACCAAGCTTTTTTTTGTGCTCCCTACAGTAGCAAATTCAAACCTTTTTTCTGATTAGTCTCACTACCAAATCTGTTTATTTCCAATCCTGTGAGTTCTCATGTGTATGGAAATGTTCTTACTTTCACTATTAAAAACATACCTGCGATTTTTACTGTTGATTTTTTTCATAATGCAACTTCTCCAAGTGTTTAAGTAATCATGATTTTTTTCCGACTGCATTTCTTGCACAAAAGCTGACGGTTCAGCGCTATCCTTCCTTCCTTCCAGGTTTTGATAATATGCTGAAAGGTTCTTAACCGAGTTTAAGTCATTTTAAATCTCCTTAGTTGTTTTCCAATAATTTGGCCCTTCTAAAAGGTGACTTTTTTGGCCAGGCAGTGTATAATGTGTGTGTTTTTAGATCTTTATGTTCAAATTGGTTGCCAAGCTAATTTGAAGCAGAGTTTAACTTTCTAAGTGCATGCAATTCTATTTACAGAAAAATGAAGTACAGAAACAAAGATTTTCACATTTTTATTTGTTTTTAATAATTCAGATTAGTTTCACTGTTACATTGCAAAATTTCTGTCTTCATCTCATGTTTTACAAATTTTTGCTCTAATACAAATTCTTATTGTTTTAGATTGTCTACTTGGTGATAAAATTATTCTTACACAATGTTTCAATTACCCCTTCATCACACTGAGCCATGTCCCCATTATACAGTATGCATAAGCAAAGAAATTAGTGACAACATGACAGATGTGTCTAGAACCTAACAGGGACGCTAGGAAGTACTGTAGTATGTTTAATATATAGTTTGATATATGCACATTTTTTCATTCTGACCCTGTTCTTAAAAATATAGAAGACTACTTCCATAAAAATATTGATCCTGTAGCAGAGGGAATGTGTAATGATTTGTGAAGGACACATGACCACAATGTAATGTAGTAAACCACAAATAGTTTTTCCGCGGTGGCTTAGAAAACCCTTAACATCGTAAAAATATAGTAATTTTCTAGTATATAGGGTTAGTTTGAAACCAGCAAAAAAGTTACATAACAAAATATAGTTATTTCCAAAAATTCTAATTGAAAATTTTTTATTTAATTAATGACAGATTTTATCTATTGCTACCTGACAGCATGATCAAAACATGACTTTCAGACAATTCTCACCTTGTATGATCTTGGCAAAAATCAAAACATATTGAAGATTTAATAATGAACATTACCCTTTTCCTTGTCATATTAGTGAAATATATATTTATTTCTATAATATTTTTCTTAAAAAAAGAAAAGCGTTGGCAGAATTCAACATCAACATTATCTGTTTTTTTTTTTTTTTACAATCACACAAACAACTTTACAATGAAAAATAGGTATTACACTTGTAAAAAATGTGTGCACTTTTATCTTTTTGTTTCTGGTTATTTTGATTCTTATTCTTATTATTTTGACACTGATTCTTCATGTCTTCATTTATGCTTGCTTTGGAAGTGCTGTATCCTGTGGGTTACATGTACAGTATTGACACGTTCGACCAAAGTGTTGCCAAAGCGTTGCGACTAAGAACATTTTATGTACTTTTCTTTTTTTTTTCTTTTTTCTTTTTCTTTTTATAAATTTGTGACATGGACCAAACTTCTGTTGCATGAAATTGTATAAAAATATGAAAATAAAGATAAGTTATTTGTACATATTTTGTCATATGGTGGGTCTACATTTTATATCTAAACAAACTGAATGATTTTACAGAGGATCAATCAGAAATACCACGTTTGTTAACCGTGCATGATTCAAATTCATTTATGTAAATGTTAATGTACATAATTACATTTATTTGGGGTAAAAAAAAAAAAACTGTGTGCATTTAGTCGATTTTGTCCTTTGGTTCAATAAACAAACTGAAAGAAATATAAATAAGCTTTGTATTTATTTAGATTGGACAGTTTCTCTTTTAACTTCATTATTCCACCAGTGTTAAATATAGGGCTTAATTTATAAAGAGGTGTGTACTAGTTTTCACATAAACTGATAGTTTACATTATTAAAAATATACATAGATGCATAAAATCATGCAGATAGAGGTCACTGTTAAGGTTCACATTAAACATCAAAATAAACAAAATGTGTCGTCACTGTGACTTAAATAATGGCTTGGTTGTTGGTTCCAGATGGGCTGGCTTGAGTATTTCAGAAACTGTTGGTTGATCTCTTGGAATTTTCACCCAAAAAATTTTACACAGACATATAAATGTTGATTGAGAAACAGTTTTGTGTGGAAACGCTCTTGTCAATAATACCAGTCAGGGGAACATAACCAGATTGGTTGGAGATACCAGGAAGGATATAGTAACTCATTACAACCATGGTGAGCAGAACTGCAACTCAGCGTGCGCAATCTTAGGGTGGATGGGCTACAACAGCAGTCGGCCACATTGAGTTCTACTTCTGTAACCTAACAATACAAATCTAAGGCTATCATGATCACAGACTCACTCAAACCCAGCGATTGAAGATTAGGAAAATACATCATCTGTTTGGGTGAGGTCATGATAGCCTCAGATTTTTGGCTGACAGGGTGGAACCTAATGTGCTTTTCTTCTGTTTCTGAAATACTCAAATCTGCACTTCTGGCACCAACAGTCATGCCATGAGATTACACTAATTCCCTATTCTGATGTTTGATGTGAACATTAACTAAAGCTCTTGACTTGTATCTGTATGATGTTTTGACATCATGGTCCTGCCACATTATTGGATGATTAGGTGGTGCAGGTGTACAGTTGTTCTTTAATTCTATGGACAGTAAGTGTACATCTCTTGTAAAAAGGCAGAAAGGGGAAACAGCAAGCCCTTTGCTGAAGCACCCAAACTAGAGGAAGTGTATTGTTAGCAAACTCGTTAGACTGTACATCCTTGTTTCTTTCTGTTTTCATTTTACTCAGTTTACTGTATGTACAGTGTGAGAAAGGGCAGAAAGGACATAAATGGCATAAAAAAAAGACGTGAAAAAAAGGCCTGTGCATGTTGGTGCTTTTATAAAAGGGGCGTTCAAGTCAAATCAGAACTTTTGACTGTGCATAATAATAGAAGAGTAGAAACTCCCTTTATTTTTCTGCATAATCCCCTGCTACACTAATACACTTATTCCAGCGTTTCACTAATGCTTGGAAACCATTAAGGTAGAAAGTTTTCTCAGTGCGTCAGAGCCATGATTGGACTGCCTGCTTGACATTAGAAACACTGGCCTCCCAGGAACTTCTTTAATGGTCAAACATGTGGAGTGAGGCCAGGCCTGTAAGTGGCATGTGGCAATAACTCCCAGCTGAGTTCTTGTAATGTGTAAGTGGTGTTTGTGAATGATTGTGTGAACAGTTCCCACAGACTGATGCGTCTGTTCTGCACGTTGATGACAAGATGTACGTAGATTGTTACGGATCAGGCGTTCCACTCTGAATGTTTCCAGGAATGACTCCGGTGGGCTTTGAGTCACCGCAACTGGGATCGTCATTCACGGACTTATGGTCCTCTTTAAAATGTTTGCACATTCAAATGTTTTACCGCGGCTAAGAGTCTCATCACTATACTTTTCTTAAAGTCTTTTGTAACTTCACTCACAAGAAATTTCACCACAAGTCCTGGAACCAACCCGAACAGCGCCTAGTTTGTACAAAATGTCTTTTCTCATCTCAGTGAACAAAAAAAAGGTGAAGATGAAAAGTGTTGCAGTTTCTTTACATATGCATCATCACGATCCATTATAAACATGTATCACATGTGCCTAGAAGTGTGCAGGTTTTTAAAGCCTACTTCCAAACAGTAATTACTATATATGAGTTTGTACCTGCTCGCAATACTTTGTGATATATAAAAGCTACAGTAGTTGTGGTCCACTGTGTTTGGTGGAGCGCCATTCACGAGAGTGCTTATATTTAGTATAACACTTCACTGTGCATCACTCCAGTCATCTGTGAGAAACTCAAAATTTTACTTACATTGTCAGCGGACATGCTTGAGTATAACGTTTGAATGACCACTGATGAACCGACAGGGTCATGGTTCCTGTTGGCCAGTCCATCTGGTCCGATCTCATAGAAGAGCAACTTGCCGAAGTTAAAGCATCACCGCTTGCTGCAGAGTGGTCTGGCCAATAGGAATTGCAGATCTGCTGCTAACGACTTGGTGCCAGATGTGCCATTAACTCGGCTAAAGTTTGGAATCCATGCTTTGATGGGTCACAGCAGTATCAGCTGCACATAGGGAACTTGCACAGTATTAGGTATGTATTTTAATCTCATGGCTGATTAGTTTAAAAGCCACACATTTGCATGTGCAATATTGCTTAAATGAAGTCCCTGTCATCCTCTGGCCTGTTGTGTTGAGTTTTATCATTGTTCTAAATTTTATAAAACACATTGTTTTCTGCTAAAAGGTGCAAAAGCTGTCCTCAGTGCAAAGACCACAGATTGAGTGTACATTAAGGACCATGTAGCTAGAAAGCCAAGCATTTGTTACTGGATGTATGGTACGGTAAATTTCTTTGCATGGATGAATGGGTTGGTCACTTTGCCAGATTGTGAATCTGTAAACCCTATACACATTTGCTCCTGAATTTCACATGAATTTCGAGTGACTAAAATATTTTTGGTGGCTGTGAATATCACGTGTTTTATCTGTCATCAGAAAACCAAACAACACTATTCACAAAGTCTGTTCAGTGTAATCATTGGTGCTGAAATATAAATTGATATATAGATATCTTTAAGACTAAATAATTATGTGATTATATGATTATATTTCAATAATCAGATCACTTCCACAGTGGGATGGGAATGGGAGGTGAAGTATTTTAAGGTCTTAAGTATTAAATGTTATCTTTTAGAAGTAAAACAAACAAACAATGCTTTCTTATTTTGCTTATCAGAATTCAGGAGAAATTACTCCTGTAATGTTATAGAAGATAAATATTCATTAACATTTGATCAATATGTCAAATTATAATTTGAGTGGTGACTTGAGTCACGAAACACAAAGCAGGTAACAGTTAATATGTACATGTATTAAAATCTAGAAATTTTAAACCTTATTTTTTATTATTGTACTTATTTTGGTTTAACCCTTATGATTTCACGGACAGCCCTAAGGCATTTTTAAAAGAATAGTCTATGAAAAATAATCAAGTCACCTCAAGTCAAATAGGCTTTTATTGTCACTTCAACAATATACAGTACAGTTCAGTACATAGTGAAACGAAACAACATTCCTCCAGAACCAAGGTGCTACATACATACAACATAAATTAACAACATAAATTAACAAAAAAGTAACTAGAGACCTAATTAGGCGACTAGCTGGGACAAGACAGATTGACATTTTAAATTAATAGAGAACTATCTATGTTTTTATACAAAAAAAAATTCCTCCACAGTCCCTAGTTGGATTACACAGGTTCCTAGATGAATGGATGGAATGTGATGGTAAAATACTATATAAAGGTGACTTAATACATTAGTGCCCTCTAGGGGTGGTAAATATATTTACAGCATAATATTCTTTCATTCAGTTTATCCTGTGCAGGGTTGTTGAAGGGGGGCCTGTAGCCTATTCCAGGAAACACAGTGAACAAATCACTTTACACAGCACAGGCACACACACACACACACACACACACACACACACTCATTAACTTACAAACACCAGTCAGCGTAAAGCACATGTCTTTGCATGGAGTGTTGGTTGAAACAAAAAAAAGCCACATGAAAACTCCATGCCCAACGACTAGAGGCGAGATTCGAACCCCCAACCTTTGAGGTGCGAGGCCACAGTGCTAACATTTTTTTGGGGGTGAAAACTACCTTTTATAATAGCCAGACACCGTCCTATAAAAACTGCTGTCTTCTCACCTACCTATTAGTTTTCACCTGTACAAGTTGAAAAAGAGAAATTAAACTACAGCTCCATCATATGAACCTTGCATAATTATGTAACAGCATCCATGGAGATTGAGTCTTCAGAACCTGTAGCTTTAGGGTAACGGCTCTGAAAAGTCATTTTACTTTGTATTAGTGACACTTCCTGTTATTTTAGTGACACTTCCTGTTCCACTGTCATTCTGAGTCAGTGCAAAACTTTCTGTGTTTCACATATCATTCATGGTATGAAGCTGTATTCTTAAACATGGTGAACCTTATCCTCAGAAAGGACAAATCCACTTTGCTGCATGTCATACAGTATATATATATATGTGTTTTTCATATATATATATATATATATACACATGTTTTAGGTCTTGAAGTGACATCTTAAAGTAACTAGTAGTAAAACATCAGTTTGTAAGCAAGGGCACGATTGAGTGTGTGAAAATAGAAAAGAAAAAAAAAAAAAACCAAAGTGCTTGTCCACTTCCTGTGAGAAGCCACTGTTCGCTGTTTGCTATACAACAGAAGTAGGAAGAGAAACCTGTTTGTGTTGAGTGGGGTCTGCTGAGCTTAGAGGGAGAAAGAGAGTGTGAGTGAGAGAGATCCTGCTTTCTTTTACAGCTCTGAAACCGGTTTAAGGTACAGTAGTGTGTAAGGGCAGGCGGGTGGTCATGAAGCGCAGGTCAAAAGAGAAAGTTCAGGAGAACGTGGGCAGCCGTTTGCTCACTCCTCAGGAGAATGAAAGAATTCTGGATCTGCTGGGCAGGAGGTGTGTGGTAAGTACCGTACACCAGCCTGTTGTGGGGCGAGGTGGGTTGTGGGGGACCGGATCTTTTGTTTCAGTGCTCCTTCATTCTACAGTGAAAACTGCTGCTTCCTGCGCTCAATTCAATGTGGTTGCAGGTTAAAAGATTAATTTAACAGTGACAGTTTTTGATGTGATTTATGAGCGCTTGATTAGCTTAAATTATACTGTTATACATTTTTAACCAAACCGTGATACATCCCAATATTTCCCACATTTCATTTATTTAAATGGATCAATTACTTACTTAATTTGCTCTTTTCTTGCTTCAAGATACTTGATGCGTTGTAGTCTTCCTAATTTTCTGGTGTTTAAAATTACTCATATATGGGGCAGAACAGATCAAATAACAAATCTGACTACTTATTCGTTAAGAGCTTTTCTTAAGGGATTGAACTCACAACCTTTCTTGTGTCTTGCAAAGGACTTTATTCATTACTGTTTTAACATCAAATGAAGCAACAGAGATATGCTTCAAATACTGCTGATTTTAAGAAAAAAAAAGAATACTTTAAAAACAATGAAGGAAAGGTAACCGCACACTATTGCTCAAAGGTGTAAAAGGGATATAATTAAACTTAATTTATTTTAAAAGTCTGGTACGTGAGTAGACAAACCTGGAGACAGTAAGTTATATATATATATAAGTTATATAAGTTATATATATATATAGTGTTAGTAAGCTCGTGACAGAATCAAGGGCACACAAGGCTCACCCATGCACGTGGGGATCAAAGGCCAGACCATCAGGCCCGACCCCACAGAAAAGCCAAGGCAGAACAAATCGCTGAAAAAAGTCAATGCTGGCCATGATAGAAAGATATGAGAACACAGCCCAACTTCAGAGGATCTGATGTCAAAATCCCGATTCCAGAAACCAGGGGAACCCAAAACCTAGGTGGTTATAATGTTGAAGTTATGGCGTATACTGTATATTAATAGATAAAAATTTGGATGAACGTATAAAGCTTGCTAACTGTTACAGGTGAAATAATGTCTTAAAATGAATGTGAAAGTCAGCTTCAGAGAATGTAGGGATCTTCCAAATTTGCAAAAATGTATTATGATATTTTGATATTATGATATTTAGGTTTTTTTTGTCCCCTTTGGTCACTGATGAAGTTCTGTGTAATTAAGGGATCACACACACATAATAATAATAATAATAATAATAATAATAAGAAAGCATCAGGTAGAAGGGTTGTGCTGAATTTTATCCAAATGATTGTTTCGCTTTCTATGAACATAAAGCTGATATGATGATACATATTAATATTTGTTCATTGTATCAATACTATGAATAACCAGGACATAGTAGATAATAGAAAAGTAAATAATAGTTCATAGACAAAAAATACAGTTTTGGATGTCCTCTGACCTAGTCGTTAATAATAGGGAAGTTCTTCTTAAGCTTCCTCTATAGGTCTATTGCTAAACAGTACATCCTAAAACTTGTAATGCATACACAGTTACAGTAAATGCTGTCTGGCTTCCATCATCATGATTTTATGTCAATATGTTGTTATTCACCATATATATAGATTGTTATATATATTATATTATATGTAACATACTGTATATATATACAGTGGTGTGAAAAACTATTTGCCCCCTTCCTGATTTCTTATTCCTTTGCATGTTTGTCACACAAAATGTTTCTGATCATCAAACACATTTAACTATTAGTCAAAGATAACACAAGTAAACA
>JAQMYL010000039.1:13331406-13342152 GCA_030014365.1 Clarias pachynema | reverse complement strand
AATGTGCAGTATTTCGAAAAAACTGTCGGAAACTGTAAAAAAAGTCCTGTAAATTTACATCAATTTGTTACAGTGTGGGAAAATACCATATCATACAATCACATTGATTAATGTATTGAGCTAGATGCCTTATTAGCAAATTTATAATATTGCTTATTTAAAAAAGTTGACAAGAGTCTACGTCTACCAAAACAAGTCTTTTCTGTAGTGTTCGTTATTCAAAAGTATGAATATGTACGACTAACAAGTGCTAAGTGCTAAATTATCAAACAAAACATGCTTGTTCTGACTTATTTATAGCATTAAATATTTTTTTGTAATTTTTTGTGATCATTTTGCATGTGGTCGAGACACATGCAAAAGGGAAACATTTAATTTGCTGAGTCTGTACTGTTCAGTACTATATATAGTAGAAAACGTCAAAATCAATAATCCTCCATGTGCAGGGTTTTCCCAGGTCACCACACACATACAGTAACAGTGATCTTGAGTTCTAGTGGAAAAAGTTCGTAATATAATTGATTTAAATGGTCGTTGGCTCTGATTAATTCAAATTCAAATTTTATTTGTCACATACACAGTCATACACAGTACGATATGCAGTGAAATGCTTACTTTACTTACTTTAATCAATACTTTAATTGATAACTGACGGGCGTGACATTTAGTTTCATATAAGTGATAACCTTGTTTTCAGGGTAGGCCTGTTTTCTTATTCACACATGTTGTAACATCTCTGATATAATTGTGAAGCTTTGAAGCGGTAGCAACGTATTCGTTTCCCTTCGGTGGCAGAATGAAATGTTAGAACAGGAGTAAGTCAAAGAGATTCCTCTTTTGTGATTCATGCACATAATTCTTATTTACACAGTAGTTTACATTTAAACGCACTCATCTGTCTCTCTTTTTATATTGTGCTAATCAGAGGACTTCCACTGAATTGTCTGTGTACGTATGTGTGTGGGACTGGTTGTCCATGCTGACAGGTTAATGACTATAATAACTGTAATTGTTTGGGATCAAAGCTTTACTTACACTGTGAAAGACTGTTAGATATGATTTTTTTTTTTTGAGCAACCTTGAAATTCATCAACAGAAAATTAGATCTGCAGCGAGTGCGACTCGTAGATTAACAATTAAGCAGCAGAAAAAGAGCAAGCAGGAAATAAATAATAACAATAATAGCATGCATTTCAGTCGCATAGTGATGCAAGAAAGAGAAAAAAACCTTTATTGCCACACATATTGCTAGATCCTGGGCAAAATAAAATTGTAGTTAAGGAAACACAAGTCAAAGTTTCCACGTTTCATACTGTATCTCGCCTCATATCGCATATTGCTATTATTATAATTTCCTTGGATCTTTGACAATCAGCCCAGACAGAGTGTGTTACGCTGTGAATATCCGTCACAAGTCTTGGTGATAACATCCACCTTTTGTTCTCTTCTAGCAACAGTCCAGTAACTTACAGGAACTACGTTATATTACGGCATGTGCATCAATTTGTATGTGTGTGTGTTTGCACGTGGGTGTGTCTGTATGCGTGCGTGCACGCCTGCAGGTGGGTGAATGAATGACTCTGAATGAAAAATCCAGAGAACAGTAGCTGTTTAACAATAGTACAGGTGTGTGCCTGTTTATTAAAGGTTTATGTATGTGTGTGCTCCTACCTTTAAAAGCTAAAGCCACTCTGGGAGCCGAACGCAGGATGCAGGATACACCGCAAACACACAGTACCAGCAGCAACAGGATGACTCTGGTTCCCATAATGCCCATGTGACTCAGAGGTCCTATAGAGTCCTAAACAAAAGAGAGAGGCTAAATATATCATTAGGGCACAGAAAGGAAAACACTGCTCAGGGACACTGAGAGGACTTACACAGGATATGAGAAGTCAAAAAATCCGAGGAAGGAACAAGACTGACACCCAAAAACTGCTGTGACTGTGAAGGAAGCATCATCGGGTTCATATTTCGATTTGGGTTCTTATTAGCAGACGGACACACTGGCACTGATTTGTGCCTGCAGGTGAAAAACAGATCAGAGTGCAATAGTGGCATTACAAGCACCACGTACCTATAGAGCAGAGCTTTGAGCAGCACGTGCCTCGGAAATAACAGCACTGTCAAAGCGGGTTAAGCTGCTGTAAAGCCCTGTCACACTGCGCCACGTTATAACTTCTAGCAGGAGATCCCTGCAAGCCCAGTTTAGATCTGTTTCCCCTAGTTACTGATCCATGCCAATGGTGTATGACATCATGGGATTTGGGCACAGAGGTGATGTGACCGGGGCAGCCGTGCAGGGTGCGCATTTCTGCTCTCTTTCTCAGCTTATAAAAACAAATGATGGATCATTAAGTGGCAGCAGTGAGCGGCAGCTGACTTGGAAACATGTTTAAACTCGCTACATTCTCAGAACAAACGCAAGAGCTTTGGAAGTTGTCCTTTGCTCCCATAACAAACGCTGCATCCTGTCATGCTGTGTTAAAGTGTTACACGGCTACGGGTCAATTCAGCTGTTGTTGTGTGCACGTGCGTATGCTGGAGCTGACTAAAGGAATTGACAACGATGCTGTATAAAATAAATTGATTATACGAATGATAATAATAATACAAAATACTTCAGATTACAAACACATGCACATTATCACACATTTTCAGAAATATTGGCAACCCTTTATAAAATTAAGCTAAACAGTGTTTCTAGACTATTTCAGAATCAGCTGTTCTGCAGGTGGATTTCTTAAATTAAACTTCATATGCACAAATAACACATATCACAGTTTTTTTTTTTTTTTTTTTTTTAAAGGACACTAAAATAAATGAACAATTTAACAGAAAGTCAAAAATGTAAAAAACAAAATAAAACATGATTTTCCTTAGAAATTCATTTAATTACCACAGACATTACATTACATCTATGTGTATTATAGAGTGCAAAAGAAATAATGGTATAAATCAAACTATGTATTATTTATTGTTTCAATTCAAAAGATTCCCTCTGGTTTTTCTTAACAGTTTAATTTTTTTTCTCTACGAAATTTTTTTTTAGCCCAGTCCCTGTACCTGACCAATTTCAGGGATAAGCCACACAGTGACCTATGAATCACACTCACTTTTCATCTGTACCGCTTTATCCCATATACAGGGTCATGGGGGCCTATCCCAGGAGATGCACTAAGGGCAATTTTGGGAAAGCCAATCAGCCCAATCTACCCGGATGAAACCCACCAAGCATGGGGAGAACATCTGAACTCCATGCACAGAGAGGCGGGAATCAAACCTGAGCGGGAATCGAACCCGAACCCTGGAGGTGCTAGGCAACAGTGCTGACCACTAAGCCACCATACCACTGACCAATGAATCAATCAAGCTTAAATCTAACTTAAGGCAGCATAAACCAGTGAGAAACAGGTGCAGATGATGAGGCCGATGATTAGTATACTGGTGATGCTAAATTCTGAGTGGTTGGAACAGACAAAATGGGAAAGTTGCTGCTCAGGTTGTTACATAAAAACCCTAATTTTTAATTGGATTATTACATACTTTGCATCCCTTTGCGGTAAAACATTTGTTCCTATTCCTTTAATCATTAGTCATTTAATTTCATTTAATATGAAGAAGTGTGGGGGGGCTCAAGACTTTTAACAGTACTGGAGATGTTTTTTTGCAGATACAGTTCAGAGAAATAATCAAATCTACCTTATATGCGCACACCAAACATTTCATGTTGGAGAAGTATGTATGCGTTTTAAAACACTGACACAAACACAGCAAAGTTAATGAAATTGAGAGGACTTCTGACTTTTGGCAGCTGCCTGCAACATTGAAGTTCACATACTAATTCTAGAAAGCCTACACCTGGCTAATGTGTGCATGGCCTATACAGTACAACACTTCAGTGCTCAAAAGACGGATACATGAGTGGAGTGGCATAAAATAAGTTCAAACTCCGTAAGTGATCTGTGATCTGTGCAGAACTACTGGATCATATATCACTCATGTGGGGTTAAACATTTATTGTATTATACTCTTGTAGGTACTTTGAGTATGAGGAACTACAGTATAAAGCTGATACAGTAACCGTGTTGTATGGCTCTTTATTTTGCACCAAAATTAGACAGTAGGCCAATACAGAAAACATTGCCCTATACATCATTAGGTAGTTCACTTTCTCTATAGTTACTGCACTTTTCTGTGCCATGGTATGTCCCAAATCCTTGCGATTCACTCCACACAAGCACTCCAAAGTAAAATCAATCCATGCATATTTTACTTTAATAAATAATTTAACATTTAACTATTTTTGTAGCCGTATTACTTGTGTCTGAGTTTTAAAACACTATGTACTAACTGTTTTATAGTGCACTCCACTGACTCGTAAAACTCACCTCAGAGAAATTCCATGTTCACTTCTTACTGTTTACATTGACATGTATGTTAAACCAGGTTCATATCAATAATACTTTTACAATGTATGATGTCAAACATATTGTATTAAAAAGATGTATAGTGTTAAATGTTCTGAAACAGAATTTCACCTAAGTCACATAATTTAAGAAAATGTTTAAAATGATTGGTCAAGGATAGACATATTCCATTTTAGTGTTGATTCAGATTCATATTTGTTTGTTGGCATAATCATGTTAAAACATTTGTTACCCCCTGACAGAGGCAATCAGCTTTCGATTCAAATATCCCAGTACTTTTAGAGAATCCTGGAACCTACAAATGCCAGACGGCCCAAAGCATTATCTATCTATCTATCTATCTATCTATCTATCTATCTATCTATCTATTATCATATTTTGCAGCAGGTGTGTGGACTTTTCATAATAACTAGTTTTCGATCTTTTAGTTTTAATCAGTCTTCTATTTTGCTTTTATCTGAACTGACTTACATGATTCAAAATGTAACAGCAAAGTTAAGGTATTGCATTTTAGAGTTCTCTTAGGAAGGACAGCATTTTATTACATTTTCTGTTTCTATTTCCAATCTATTACCCAATTCATGCAGCTTAACAACCATTTTCAATCGCCACGGTGATGCCTAGGGATGATAATCAATTTGCATTTAACTTTAATGGTGCTTATAACCGTGTCCTTGCCTTTTCAGAGAAACTATTATTATTTAGGAAAAGACATTCTAATTCAAAGGAAGCATTAACCTCAAGTAGAAATGTCTAATAATTGGGTAACATGTTAACTCTTGCCCATTGTCTTAAAGGGTGCCAATAATTTTAGAGTCAGCATTATATATGCTTATCTCAATACATGACTTGCCAAACAACCTCCACCTAATAAATAAAGTCCTCTCTGGAAATGTCTGTCTGTAAATCTTTCTATGCACCAGCCTTGAGTTGACATTCAACGCATCTAGAGGCTTGTCTCGGAATGCACTACATGCCCAAACCAAAGGATAGAAGGAAGGAGCGATGGGTGAAGAAAGAGGGGACATGTGAATGAGTAATGGTGTGAAAGAGCAGAGGAGTTAGGAGAAAAAGAGGACTGAAAGCGTGAGGAAATGATCTGATAATAATCTCTCGGCACCGTCCTTAGAGATGGATACGCCTATAGCGCAGGAGAGATGGAAATCACAGCAGGTCAGGAATTCCTGCGGCGGGCCCGAAGCGAGCTGCAAAGAAGTTCATAAGCGCCGGAGATTTGAAGTGTGGTGGAAATTACACTGATGAAAGCAAAAAAGATAAAAAACTAACAGCGTTTCGGGTCAGTGACTCATCCTGTGAGGGGGTTAAGCGTGCGACAGGGCTTTCTCGATGCCTATTTTTATCTCACATCTTTTTATTTGTCTTTTTCATCTTCTCAGCTCACCTTTTCTCTTTTCTTGAGTGCTCCTCTGGCTGAAGATCAGACTTGGGCTGCTTGATCAGATCTGGCTCCTTTTCACTCAGTGTTTGTGAGCACAGGTTGTGCGTTCAGGTGTTTTCACATGTTGATTCTGGCACTGCTTCTGTGGGAAGGTGTGGCAGACACACATACATAGGTTCAGAACACACATACGGCTCAGCTCAACTATTCAACCGCAAGAGCATATAAACAGAATCAGAAACAGACAGACAGACAGTCGCATACACACACACACCCAGGTGTCTTCCTATCCTTGTGAGGACCTTTCAAAGAAGCAGCACCCACACAGTCAAAACTGTCAGATATTCCTATCCTTTGAGAAACACACACACACACACACACATGCACGCATGCAGAAGTAAACTCATTGACATATGTCTATAGAAACACAAGCCCGAGGCTGGGAAAATAAGGTCGGTGTGGGTCATGTTTCCACCTGCTGAGGTGCTGAGGTAAAAATCTCAATCCCCATGTAATTAGCCAAGATTTCTATCTTTCTCTTTCTCTCTCTCTCTCTCTCTGAGAGAAATTTAGAGCTGCCACTTAATAAACCCGAGTATTGAGAACAGGTTTTCTATAAAAGGACTTCACACCCTGCGGGGATTTAAAAGCGATTTTTTCAGGACACAACAAGAACGTCTTTTAATTATGTGAGTGCTAGACACCACATGTAGAGAAGCAGTTTTGTTCATTCAGTGCTCATTATTGAAGTAATCTATATGTATATTATCTACTGTGTGCATGTTAACCTGTTTATGAATAATACATACTGGTTACTGTCCTAACAACTGAACATTTAAGCACAAAATTACACTTAATAAAATTATAACTTGTTCTGATGCAGTAAAATATATTCTCCCCTAACTGTATTAACACACATATAGACATTTACATTATCTATCACAGATGTTGAAGGTGCACCCCAAAGAACATATATACATATTTGCATGTACTAATCAACAATTCACACACACACAGACAAATTACAGTATAAATATTGATTGGTTTTATGGTAACAACCCCCTCTGTGTGCACTAACGCCATGCAATATGCAACCAGACGAGTCTGAAGTTAAAGCCTTGTTAAGCGGCCCATTTGCTGCTTCAACAGTTCCCAAAGTGGAAACTGACAGGTACAGACTGTTATATTCTCAAGTCTGCATACATTATAGATGATAGCACTCTACTGGAATGGATGGCGTATGAATTATGAATACTAAAAGCTGAAATCTATGACTTCCATTACATCCTGCTCCACATTTATACATTTATTCCGAATTTTTTTCTAACTTAAACCTGGGACTGAATCATTAAAAAGGGGGTTCAGCTCCTGCCTTAATATGAGTCTATTTTTACAGCACTGTATCTATTTAGTAAAGATTACGTTCCTTAGAGGTCTGGTAAGAAATCAGGTTTATCTACATAAATTGTGGCGCTGAATGAGGGTTATCTTTAAATAAACTTTAAATTAGATGTCAGGAGTTCTTTGGGGTCAGCAGGGTATTACTAATTGCTCTGTGAAGCCCCTCTTAAAGCAAGTTTAGTAGGTGGCTTGAAATTAGTCGTGAAGATGACTGGGGTGTGAACATCAGGGGTGAAAAGGGTCCCGTTGTAGATCAACAATAGATGTTCACAATAGATTTTAGGTTTGTTTGGTTTTGAAGATGTCCTGCTGTCCTATATCTGCCCCATGGGAATGTATACAAGTATACAGTACTGTACATACATACAGAGATACAGAGAGCCCAAAAAATTTATATAGATTTCAACAGTTGTTATATATGGCAGAAATGTTTCCTCTAAAAGTGTCAATAGTCGCACTATTATTGATGCTATGATGTGACCGTCAGAATATATATATATATATATATATATATATATATATACACACATGTTCAAATGTTTTATCTTGTTAAAATTATATCTTGTCATTGGAGTTCTTCTTCCTTGTGAATATATAATGTTAATAATATTATCAAATTGTTATCATAAATATCAATATATAACGTATAGCAAAAAATTTTGTAATAAAGTTTTTCTTTGTGTATACATGTTTTTGGCTGTCTTTGTATATATTCATCACATTATATTGATTTCTTTATATAAAAAAAACACTAAAAAGTGTCATGATTACTGAAAGTGATCTTTTAACTTCGTTTAACACACATCATTTCATTTAGTCTAAGTGTTCAGCTATGGTCCCTGTCCCCCTCATGTTGTAGATGTGATTGAGTAAAGAGTAATGTAAAGAGTGGAAACACTGCTGTGCTGCTGTGGTCCTGCTGCTATACAACACTAATGACGAAACCACTGAAGTCAAGTGACAACCATTTTTTTCCAACAAAACCGCTGAAATGACAAGAAAGACAGAATGAAAACCTGTCCAACCCCAAAGTGGCCGAAAGAAAGAAAGAAAGAAAGGAAACAAATCTTACCCAGTGTGTGTGTGTGTGTGTATTCGTTGCCTCCAAGCCTTCAGTCAGGAGTCAGGGCTGTAAAGAGCTCAGCGCGCCGACCTTTTCTTTTCTTTTTCTTTTTTTTTTTTTGGCGCAGGTGAGATTTTTATCACCACATTCCTCTTAGTCTCGATGTGATAGCTATTCCACAGTCTGGGAAAGAAAGACAAAAACACCACAACAACAAAAAAGATGCTATATTCCGTCCAATAGTAGGTCACTTTTGCTAAATGAAAGCGCTCCAGTGATTTGGACTTATTTTGTGTGAACGCTTTGCTCTCGGCGATCGATGCGGCGTCGCGTCTCCTGTGAGATAAAGCGGAGAGAGAGAGGGAGAGGTATTGCTTCTTTTCTCTCTCTGTCTCTCTCTCTCTCTCTCTCTCACACACAAACACACACACACACACACTCTTATCTCCCAAACCCCGACAAATGCAACAATTCTCACAAACTGGGGTGTTTCACTGCTTTCGTGACTGTCTGAGGAGAGAGAGAAAGAAAACAAGCTCCTGTGTCACGTAAGCTGTACTCCAACCTCCTCCCGGGGCTTTCTTCCCCTTTTTTTTCAAAGTCAAGGCAGGTGTTCACTGTAACGATCCATGTAACGTCTCCCTGTCTGTCACACTCCCGCTCCCAACACACACACACACATGCACACACACACTTAACTCATTCCACACCGAGCAGTGACACGTTTCCTAAACTAATAAAGAATAACAGGAATAAAAGACCATCAGAACTAATAACAGAGACTACTGCAAGAGTAGGAACTACTGTATTTACTGGCAAAAGCATTTGCAAGTTCAACCGTAATGACAAATGACACACACACACACGCACGCGCACTGTTATCAAAATGTCCAACCATATCAACGTGAAACTTTGGACTGAACAACTGCCATAAGCATAGGGTTATGACATAGTGCAAGCCATTGTATAACTGAAACAAACATAGAAAGATAGATACTGTAGATAGATAGATAGATGGATAGATAGATAGATAGATAGATAGATAGATAGATAGATAGATAGATAGATAGACACACAGACAGACAAACAGAGTAAATAGCTGCCATAAGCATTGGCTTATGTTTTGGTATTTATCAACATGGTACAAAAATTGTATAACTGAAAAAAAAGATAGATAGATAGATAGACCTATATATCGACAGACAGATAGACAGATGTATAGACTGACAGATAGATAGTCAGATATATACACAGACTGACAGACAGACAAACTGGCAGAGATAGATAGATAGATAGATAGATAGATAGGCAGTAAAATCCCCATTGTTTATTTAACACTTTAAGAGATAACATAAATTCAACTCTACCTACAGTATACAGACACTGTGTTACTTTAAAGTAATGGAAATTATTAATTCATTCATCGTTACTACTCTAACACTTTACCCTGGTCAGGTTGTGGGACAGGTATACACCCGGAATAGGATGCCAGTCTATCACAAAATATCATGCATACACTCATTAACACACTTAGATAGATAGGGTATTTTATTAACCCCAAAGGGAAATTGTATACTTTTGCACTGTATGCATTTTTTTTCTGTAATTGCATTATTTACACTCATGGACATTACAGCAAAGTTGGAAAGTGGGACTAAATCAGAACAACAGGTAAACCCCACTACCCTAAGTTCATTATTATGTAAACACCAGTACCCAAAGACAATTATTATAAATAATAGTAATATACTAGCATACTTAACAAAAGTATAAACTTAAAATGCTAAATTAGTCCTTTTCTCTTGTTTGGCTATTTTATTTATCTATTTATTTATTTAAAAAATTAGAAATTTTCAGCAGTTTCAATATGATGTGCTTTTGCTGTGATAGAAGGCTTTTCTAAGCATATACACCGGATGAAAATAAAGAGCATCTTTTAAAACTCGTATAATGTAAATGATGCAACAATAAAAACAATGGGTAGCCTCTTTTTAAGCAGAATCAAATATTTCTACATTGGTGTGATCATCTCTAGGAAAATAAATGCAATAAATTAATTAAATTAATTAATATGAAAAGTTTTATTTTTTTATGAAATTGAGAGGTACAGTTATGATTTTGTAACATACATTTATACAATTTTATCCCATATTCTACCAAACGTGTCATTTCATTGCTGGTTTGAATGTTTATCACTTGTCATTTGGATTATATATTATAATTATTCTTTTGACTTTAACATATATTATTATGTTGCTTCTTAAAATGACGTCTTATATATAATTATAACATGAAGTGCACAATATCTGACATCTGTGTTCTGTGTTTAAACTTGTGTTCTAGATTTAAATATACATGTGCAACTTCAGAATACCTATGTTCAGTATTTGAACATAAACATGCCATTTTAGAACACATTTTGGCTCATGTGTTCAACTTTAGAACACATTGGA
>JAQMYL010000039.1:13305799-13327257 GCA_030014365.1 Clarias pachynema | reverse complement strand
AGAGAGAGAGAGAGAGAGAGAGAGAATATATATGCATATACTGTATCAATCTCTCTCTCTGTTTATGGACAGGATGTTGCTGCTGTTTTTCATATGCAATATGCTCTGATGATTATGCATTAACAGTTAACACTGAAGCATTGAGCATGTGCATATTCTCCGTTCTTTAAAGTCCTTCCTGTTCTTGTACACTCACTGAACAGAACAGAAAAATACAGCAATAGGCCGCATGGAGGGACACAGAGGAAACGCCCAAGTGGCTGCGTATACTTTACATTAGTAACCAGATTGTTTACCTGTTCAACAACACATTCACATTCAGGAATGCCTGGCTAAACAGTTTCACCATTTATCTCACTCTCTCTTTTCCTACTGTTCTTTCATCCCTACTCTTGCCGTCATATTTCATTCTTTGTTTCTCTTCTCTTTAATCATGTGTTTTCACTTTCAACTTACTGAGCAAAAACAAAACTTTATCATTAACATGTCTGGTCCCTATGCACAAGCATAATTACTAATGAGCCTCAATTACAATTCCCTAAAAGAAGACTTAAGTATGGCAATAGTTTATATAATTAATATAGCACAATTAATTAAGCATTGTCTAACAACATTTCAGAATGCATGGCAATGCCTGTAATGTTTTTAAAGGGAAAAAAAATCTTAATAAAATGAAGTTCTAATGGCTCCATAATTTTTTTACAATAAATAATAGTAGTAATAACTATTATGATTAATGTGCACTTTATACACAATCAGTTAAAAGTTTGACTGACTGTTATTGTTGCTGTTGTGACTTAATTGCCTAATTCCATACTGTATTTTGTATGTCATAGTGTGAGAATCTCCAACATTGTTCTAGAATGTAAAAAAATAAAAAATCCAAATTTGTGTCCAAACTTGGTACTGTATAGAAACAAATTTTACTATAGACATATAGTAAAGATGTTATTCATCTTTGAGATGTTCCTGTTGAGGGGCTGCCACAGTAGTCCATCCGATCCACACACACAACTTGGCATAGATTTCATGCCGGATGCCCTTCCTGATGCATCCTTGGGACCGAGTCGCAGGGGTTTGGGCCTTTTGCATGGCAGACAAGAAACCTACCAAATGAAATGCGTTATACTCATCAATAAACAAGAAACAAACATTAAACATCAATTAACATAAAAAAAAAAAAGTTGTGTAGTCTATTTGGAGATCATTATGACAATCCTGCCCGAGATTAAATATAATCTGGGGTTTATGTTTATATGGGTTCGCTATTTTGGAGAATGACATCACAAGGTAGCTACTCAAAAGGATCGCACATTTGCTTGTGGCGACAGCAGGATACAAACGTGCCCCATAATCTTGTGTGCTAAATGTCTATGTCCTATAAAAACAGGAAGGCACAATTTTCAACCCCACATTTTTTTTTTTTTTATCTGGGCAGGTCTTTGCTGGTGGAATATTTATAGTATTGCATTAAATAAGGAATAAAGCGTGGTTAAGTGTTCTATTGCAACACCGGCTCTGCTCTGTTGAGGCCTGCCCTGAAATCAAGGCTGCTCAAGGCTGTGTGAAAAGTCATCGTGTCAAGATTCTGTGTTTAGTAGTCATTACATACTAACCTCAATTACTAATAACTAATAGTTAGGCAACATTACCTAATAACTGTATATTGTGTAACACTAAACATTTATTTAAATTTGTGCAGATTTTGTTAAAGACTTTGTTGTTATTCTTTGCAGTTGTATAAAAGATGGCATGACAGATGTTGATTTACACCTCTAAGGTTGGGAGTTTAAATCTTGGTTCATGTATGTGATGTTTCTATGTACTCCCTGTGCTTTGTGGGTTTCCTCCTTAATGCTCTGCTTTTCCTGCCAACGTTGCTGATTTGGTGACTGAATAAAAGACATACGTGTAGCTTGATTAGTGTTTCTAAAATTGCAAGTTGTGTGTGTGTGTGTACTTGAACTTGGGTCCTTAGCAATATAACTTCCCTTTACAGCAATGACCATTAGTGTGAGGTCATATGTCATTATGCCCAACCATTGGTTTCCATTACAAGTTAATAAAGAAGAGGAAGATCAAACTTCAGTACAATCAAAATGAGTAATTACAAGCTGAATTACAATTTGGTGACTGAATAAAAGCATTTTGTCACATGAAAAACTTTCATATATCTACATCAATGTTGTAGAGCAAGGGCGCTCAATATTCTTGCAGACAGGTGAGCCTTTCCTGTGAAATACATTCCAAAAGAAAAGAAAATCCATCTATTGCATTATTAGGTGCAGTGATGTGTCAATTTCTTAAAACAGCAGAGCTTCTTATACAGTAGCTGAAACTTTTTCCCCCAACAGAACAATTACACCTTCTTTATAGAATTTTGTTTTTGAAGTATTTAAGTTTGAACTAAAACCATTCACATTGATCAACCAGACAAACATGTTATGCTTTATGGATCCCCAGGACCCACTTTTGACAAACATGTTGTAGTGACTGTGGAAGAATAAAGGTGGGGACGCACTGTATAAACTATTTAGGATGTTGTGTTTAAAGATAAATAGGCCAACGTTGCCCTGTAGTGCATTGGCACCCCGTCCAGGCTGTACCACTGTTTTATTTACTCTGACCTGCAGTTCCCAGGCAGAAAGTGATTCCTTCCTCATTACCTAATATCATTATGGCTATACTGCCCCCTAACGGAAAAAGAAACAAATTCATTGTCCTATGAAAGACAAAGTCTTGGGGAACCCTAGGGAGAAAAACAATAAAACAAAGTTAATAATTATACATTATCTTGTCTAATAAAATGTGCCTTTATTTTTCTACCATTAATATGTATTATTCACATGGAAATGTCTATATGGTACACCTTTTTTCTTAAAAAAAAAAAAAAAGGCACAATTTAAAGCATATTAAAGACAGTACAGTATGTGCACTTTTCTAGTAGAAAGACTACAAGGAAATAGTACAGTTAACACTTTTTTTTCAGAGAGTGCGGGACTCCCTTTAACTGCTGCTTCTAACATGTTGTTTATGTGCTCTCGCCTTTTCCTCCAGTGGCCCAGTTAAACGTCAGTTTTGCACTCTCGAGTTAAGTTCATTAGATAAGTCGAGACCTCAGGATGATTCGCTAAAATGCAAAGAAGTTTGTTTCAAAACAGTAAATATGTTAACAATTCACAGTTATGCCAGTTAGTTTGTTTAAAGTGAGTGTGTTATACAGTACTGCCAACATTGTCTGGGAGCTCCTTATCAAGCTACAGCTTATGGCAAAGAGGCGATAAGCACTATGAAATTATGTTGTTGAGGGAATGCTGAAACCCCAAATTACAATACCATTATGAAACCATTCTGATGAAAACATTTTAGTTTCTGAAAGACATAATAGTAGTAGCTACTATGTGGAGCAAAAAGCTTTTGTATAGTATACACAAAAGAAACAAATGAAAAACCTTTATTTTATTTTTTGTTTTTTAAAAAGGAACATTTACTTAAAGACAAATCATACCATATATGTTAAACCTTTAAGCTATAAACTTTACCACACAAAAATAGCATTCTCTTCTGGTGCTTTAGGTCAATTACACTTTAAAATTACAAAATTAACAAATTAGAAACCCTCGATGAAGGGTTAGAAATTACACTTGCAACAAACATCTTCAATGTATAAACTTAGTATTTGAAGATTTTGCCAACCAAAAATTAAGTTGTATGTGTGGACAAGGCATGATTATCATCATAAATGGCAGTTAATTATTCATGAATCCAAATAAATAATAATAAAATTAAAAATGGTGTGGGTTACAGCAGGACGTCAGCACTGCCTATGACATTACAGAAACAAATTACAAATGTCCTACATATACACACTTGTACAAATTTCGTTATAAATGTATAATTAAAATAAAAGATTAGTGATAATGCTAGACCACACATGGTTTAATCAGCTCATTATTATTATTATGATGCAAAAAAAAAAAAAAAAAAAAAAGATAACTACATTACAGCTTGGGACTGCTTATAGCACGTTCATGCATGTGTATCAACAGTGTGCTGCCATCTATTTTTGAGTGCCATTATTATAAACAGAGCTGCCATATAGTCCAAACTAGTGCTGAAGTTTCCTACCATGCACAGAAAAGTAGTTCCTTGTGGCAGAAGTGTTTCCATCTGCTTATTTTTACAAACAAACAAACAAACAAACAAAAAGATATCAATCTATAATAATTTTAACAAATTTACCGAAAAATTTGAATAACTATTAACAAATCCAGACCAGAGTAACGCATCTTATGATACCCAATAAAAACACAGAATTCACTGTAATAAACATCCCTGAGTGGTCCAGTTTTGGTTCAAAACTAAGTGCATCTAGTTTCAATTTATTTAGAACACACCCTTTAAGAATGATTACCACAAAATCTTAAAGAATAGCAAACTCACAACCAACAAATCTGGTTAAAGGGTTTTGATTTTGTGGTATTGGTCGTATAAATCCTTATGCATAGCAAGAATTTAATTCTGTGTTAAAAATGGAAAAAAAAAAATGCAAGTCAGACTTCTGGCTCTTCTGCAGAAGCACGTCATGAAAAACAAACAAGAACAATGCTGTGGGCCATCAGGAACATTTTCACTGGGCTATGTAACTGAGTTATAATAGTTGCCCATATAGCTGAAAAGAGAACATGCATTAAAAAAAAGTGCATTTTAACAGTGTTCACTGTTAAACATTTTACTGTTGCTTAAACTAAAAATGTAAGAGTTAAAGTGGATTGGGAATGGATACAACACAGAGACTGTACACATGATTACACTGACATGTAACATACCTCATATTAAACCTTCCAGTTTTTCTTATCTACATCCTGTATTTTGTAGCAAAATATTAATGACGTCATCTTGCATTAGCTTATATTACAACCAGCAATTTTTGCTGTTTTTTTTTTTTTTTTTTTTTTAATCTTTTTTTTATTTTTTAAAGCTGACATGATACTGTACTTTTCAGACAGGATTCAGCTACTTGCAATAACAATGCCCTAATGAGTCCATAATTTGCTTAAAGAATAATAATCTTTGTATGCACACTTTTGCTAGTTTTCTTCTCTCTCCTCATCTTCATTAACTTCGATATCTTCTTCTTCTTCCTCATCCTGATCCAGCTCTCTGACCTCACTGCTGGCTGAGTGACACACCTCATCTATTTCCTCTATATCTACTTCCTCTTCTTGCCTCTCCTCAGTTGAGGATTCCACTCCATCTTGGTCACTGTCACCAGCACCTTCAACAAACGTTACAAGATTAGTTATCACAAGTGTAAACAAATTAGAAATTCCGGACTTTGCAGCATAGTCTCCCATTAAATATATATATANNNTATATATTCCATAAATTACAAACAACAAGGGTCATTCAAGTTAAACCAGGACTTCTGATTATAAAGAATAACAGCACACACTTCTTGTAAGTCACTCTGGATAAGAGCATCTGCCAAATGCCTAAATTTAAATGTAGTTAAGAGTAAATATTACCTATATTTCTCTATATAATTTCCTGCTACTATAATTAAGTTCACTAGTGCTTGGATACCATCAAAGTAGAAAGTTTACTTAGTATGCCTTGACATGATCAGACTGCCTGTTATCACGTCTGAAACGCTGGCCTCCCAGGAACTCCTTTAATGGCCCTAACATGTGGAAATGGCATGAAGCAAGGTCAGGACTGTAAGCGGAGTGTGGCAATCATTTGCAGCCAAGTTCCTGTTAAGTGCAAGTGTTGTTCGTTAATGAATGTGTGTACAGTTCCCACAGACAGATATGACTCTTTCGCAAGCTGGCAACAAGTTATCTACTGATTTTTTTTTACTGCAGCCAAGAGTCTCATTACTGTACTGTGCTCGAAGTCTTTAGCAAACATCATTCAGTGTTCATCACAAGTCCCAGTTTGACTTGAACACCCCTCATATGTATATTGTATATTCTTGCACATCATGTTAATTAATTACCCGTCACTCGACTTTTATCTTTGTTTTCCTCATCATTGTGTTCTTGATGTCTATCTTGGCTGACCAGCTCCTGGTCGTCATCATCTGAGTCCGAGATGATCACACACTCATCTCCATTACTGTTTTGGGGTGGTTTGGATATACTAGCAAAATAATTCAGACAGCAAGTTTAAAGGTAAAGCATGAACAATCTTTCTGTCCTTGGCTTACTAAATTACAATACAAGGAGAATACATTAAAAAAAAAAAAAAACCCTGCATGATAAAATCCTGAACAGCTGTGCAAAATTGGCAAACTTGGATTTTATTACCTGCCATTTTCCCGTGGCTCCCACAGTGGTGTCAGGTAGTACCTGAGAGGGTCTTTGTACAGGTCATCCTTCAGGATCTACATCACAATGAGGAACAATTGAACAGTATTGTCTCAATATTAAACCTTAATCTACATGATCAAAAACCAAAACTAACAACAAGTTGTGTGCATGCAAATTACTTTACTTTGCGTAAAGTGTGTACATATATAGTAGATCAACCTCATACAACATCATCCGAGTCATACACTTTCATACTGAAATAATCAACGAATATTGCTGTATCTGTTTCTATCCTAGTAAGTTTTTTTTTTGAGTGTTGTATGAGGCCACTTGTCAGCTAAGCAACTACAAATAAAAACATTAATAGATTGGACACCTAATTGTCTTGTCCTGGGCACCCCTAATAGTCAACTTAAATAGACCTACTTATACTGTACCTGTGCTATTTCATCCATCCCAGGACTACTATGGTCATCAAACCAGTGGAAGAAACTCTCATAAACTCCTCGTGAATTCCGCCTTGGTTCTCCATTTCTTGTCAAGGATTGACCATGATGCCAAACTATTGGGTTTGAGAAAGAAACTGGGGATCCTGATGAAAAAGTAACAAGAGTGATCACTACATGATATTATGCAAGATATAAACCATCACCTTTAAGGACCCACTGTTCAGTGATCTTACCTCCCAATCCAACATGGAGCTCTTTTACTATTACTTTGTTCTGAAAGAACGGGTTCCGACGGAAATGAAAGCATATTCGGTAGCCAAGTTTGTTGTTTCTGAAAGTCTCGATCTGTACAGAGTACAGTAGGGGAATGGGTGTTAATTAAAATTGTATTCGTAAATAGGGTAGATCTAATCATGCTTGTTGAAATGTCATTAGACACAGATAAACAGAACTGGGTACTTCACCTCCAAATTGATCATGTAGCTAAGAGCATCTTCATCATTTTCATCAATCTGTGCTGACAGGTGTGGGTGGTTGAGAAGCTGAAATGCTTTTAGTTAAGCAAACAAAATATTTAAATATAATTTTAAAAAGTGGGTTCGAGTATGGTGGAGAAGTTATGCGCCAAATCCCATTCTTCTTTTATCATGTCAGGGATTGCATGACTGTTGTGCTTAGTTTAATTTTTTTTTATAGATTTAGATAGCTAGTGTTATAGCGTGTGAACATTAGACAACATTAGTAAGCCAAGGCAGCATAAAAGGGGAGAATAATGTTCTTTCGGAGATGTTGTGTGTTGGATTTAGTGCATAATTTAAAATCTAGAAAGCTTTGTATGGCTTTATGGGGGAAAAGACTTTCCCCCCCTATTTATTTATTACTTTCCAGACAATCTATGCTCTGCATTCTTAAAGCAGAGGCATTCTATCTTATCAGCAAAGGGCCACCATTACTGCAGACTTTCATTCCAACCAAACACCTGATAGTTATATGAAGTACAAGATCAGCTGATTTACTTTCTTTCTAACCATTTCATTTGATTCCACGCACATATCTCATGAACACCCACGAGAAACTAATAATACTACAAAGGACACAGAAAAGGGCCATGCTGCTCATAATGAATCTACATCACTGAAAGGAGCAGAACAATGCGGGGAAGTGGAAAAGCGTTGGTTGCGCGAACTAGAGAAAAGGATACGGCAGTGAGCCAGAAGCCCGGGATGCTCTGCGCGATGGTCGCGCGCTGCTCGAGGTGAGGACGCCGCTGACGGCCCAGTCTGAGTTCGAGGCGCCGGTGCATGCGCGCGCCCTTCTTCTCCAGCGCGTCCAGCCGCATCTGCACGTGCGCCAGAAGCGCGACGGAGCGCCGCAGCTCGGGGGCCATCTGTACCGACACGATGGCGCACTCATCACGCTCCTGATCCTCATCGTCGTCATCAGACGAACTGGCTGTCAAGGAGGACCCGGGGAGGGAGTCGTTGTCATCATCATTATCATCATCATCATCCTCCTCCTCATCCTCTACCTCATCTGAGCGGCGCGCGCGCACCCGCACCTCTCCACCGACACCTCTCAGCGGGGAAGCCGAGCTGCTGTTCTCCGCGCGCCCGCTCAGCCCCAGCTCGGCTCGGCCCTGTGTACTGGCTTGTTTGGATGAACAAGGTGCTTCAGTGCCCTGGTCCCGGGCGGCGGTGAGGCTCGCGAGTGCTTCAGCTGCAACTATCGTTGCGCAATCTGAGCGCGCCAACTGGCCTTCACACGGCTCTCCATCTCCAGCGCTCTCCTTCCGTTCAGTCCCTCCGGCGTTTTCTGTCCCATTCGCATCTTGCACTCTGCTTTCAGAAAACTCAAGCGCAGTGTTACTTTCTGATGCGCCATTTTGTTGCTTTAACCGACCCGCGTCTTTTTCGGCGCGTTCACGGGCATCGGTCTCTCCATCGCTCTCCTCGTCGGCTCGGGGCTGTTTGGACAGCGGGGAGTCCTCCTGCAGCCGCGGGCTCGCGCCTCTCTTTCTACTACATTCGGACGGCTTTTCACTGCTGTCCGACGCTGTACTCATGGTATATTTAGCCGCAAACACTTGTTATTGCGTTTAAAGTTATTGCTTGGTAACTTACTGATTTGTTTCCCCCTGTTATGAGTAATCTGACTGATTAGCTAAGTTAGCCAACTAGCTAGCTAGCTAGCCATAGCACTTACGTCCAGACACCTAGAGTTGAGAGGCCTAGCTCGGTTGTATGCTAACTATGAAAATAAAATACCTGCCCTGGCAATACTGCTGTTTCTGTCTGCAAAATTTTTTTTAAATGATCTTACTTAAATATGTGACAAGGCCCAGTGTTTTCCAGTTCCGCGTAGTTGTTTATAATTTGTCCTTCCGTTCGCCATTTGGCTGAAGCCAAATATTCTTACGAACAAGAAAAACAATGCTCTGATTGGCTGAGGCTGCACCGCGCAAAATCATCTTAGCCAATGATAAAGCAGAACAGCTGAACCTTAAGAACAACACAACTGCATCTCTTTTACGCTTTTAAAGCCATAAATAATTATTTTGCGATTGTTTTTTGTACTGTAAATTTTACATCTATATAAAAGAAAGGTTTTGTCTGTACTTTTATTAGAACTCGCTCTTTTAATTATATCTTTACGTTTCACACATTGGAGGACCCAGAACCAGTCTCGGAAATTTTTTCTGTCTGTATGAGCAGTTTTGTGCCAGATTATAAACCGACAGCGAACAGTTTTTACAGCGTACAGCGCATGCGTCAAACTGTGGGCGCGTCTTAAATCGACATAATTTAACGAAACTTTTGCAGTACTTAGATAACTGCCTGAAGTTTAACCTGCAACATTAGTAAAATTTACAATGGTGAGTAAAAGCGATATTATGAACAGCTAGGTGGCAGATTTAACAATTTACTTTAAAATAAACTACTTGATCAATGTAAACAAACACCAGCACCAATAGATATCAATTAGAAAAGCTAAACCAAATATTTCTTACTGAGATTAGTTCATACTTTCACCATTGAAATAACAGCGCTGAAGTGGTATAAGTGATTTTTTTTACCCGCTGGAGTCATTTTAAGACAAAACTTATTCTTTATACAATCTACTCTTTCTATTTGTCATCTGTGATTCACTTTTCGATTACCAACAAGGTGTAAAATACTCAAACTTGCAAAATTTTATTTCATCATATTAATAAGTTAGGCAGAGAGAAAGACAGCCTTGAGTACATGGGTTTTAACAGGAAATAATAATCACTGATTACATTAACGCTGATCAGCTTATTTTTACCTTTAACCTTTTAATTATCTCTACAAACCCTTTTCCTGTCAACACCGGGTATTTACGCTAGTTTTAAATAACACACAGAAAAACCTGTTACTCTCAAATTCATATTTTTTATTTTGTAAAATAGAACAGTCCAGACCATTTAAATACAATGAAATATCACAAGAATTCATGTAATTTAGTATTTTAGGCATCTACCCTGTAGAACATCTGTCTTTCTGCATAAAAAAAGTAAAAATAATAAAAGCTAAAATAATTCCAACAGGAATCACATACAAAATACTACAACCTACTACTACTAATAATAAAAACAATAAGATATATAATTTTATTTTATTGTCATTAATTAATCTGAAATTAATTATATGCTTAAAGACTGTGCGATTGAAATGTTCATTTAAAATTTTATTTAATAATTCACTTTTTTGAATCAGTTTCAATATAACTTGCAGGTACAACCAATTCTGTAATTTAGTATTTTAGGCATCTACCCTGTAGAACATTATTCTAAATTTTTGCATTTAAATCGAAATTTTGAATGAAATAATTCTCAATCCTTAAAAGCTTATAGGCAGTTTAGTCATATTGGCAAGTCAACATGAATGAAGCCTATTGAAAATCAATTGCTACTCGCAATTACTCATAGATCCATTGAAATATACACTTTGAGGTATTTATGACATTGCACAGAATGTCTTAGGATGTGATTTAACAATGAGGAATGTCATTTCGAGAATAAAACATTGAATAGTGTGCCACCCAGCTCATGTCTTGGTCCCTAGAGAAAATAAGGGGAAAATTGGTTATTATTAGATTAATAGACCCTAATCATTTATATTAGTACATTTACACAACTGATCGCTAAATCTGACAAACAAAGCAATTCATGTGCATCACGTCCAGCCATGAAATATAGTAATTATTTCTATATAAAGGACAGCTGCACTGTGCAAATATTATTTGTGTCCTGAATGGTTAGTTTTGGGATAGTGTACCTGTGTAACTTCTGCCCTCTCCGTCTCAGAAATTCTGCTTCATCCACAGTCCAAACAGAGCCTTTTCCTCCATCAACACGTACAAAGCACTTATGGAGGCTTAGATTGTGCCGGACTGCATTCTTTTGTGAAATAATAATAATAATAATAATAAAAAGAAAAAATGTAACACTAATAATAAGTAATATGTACTGTATGTTGATCGAACAGGTTTCTATACAAAATACTCTTTACGTGGACTGAACCAAACAACTACACGTGCTACAAGGATTTTTTTTCTTTCTTTTTTTTTTCTTTGTTAAATTAAGCTTTCACATCTGTGTGTTTCTGTCAGCAATTCTCATGTTTAAATATGTTTGGTTAGATAGTTGTGATAACTCTGTAACCACTCAGTTACAGAGGGGAAAAAAAGTGCCGTGTACCTTCCATGTGGCTGTGTTGTGACGGAAGTAGAAGAACTTGCGTGTGAACCAGTGATAGATTTCATTCAGTGTTAGCTGTTTTTCAGGAGATTCAAGAATCGCCTAAAAACCGAGATAAAAATTAAATGTGATTAATTCACATTAGGGAAAGTAAGATAAAAGTTTTTATTATTAGGAAAACCACTAACACTGCTCACCCACCCATCTTATCATGGAGGCATAGGTAAATGGTGGCCTCAGATTCGTGTATTTGTAGCACTCAATACTGGGGACAATCCCTGCAGAATAATTACAACATATTTAACATGCAGTTAAATCAAAGGCAATCATACTGCATATTAATGTACTTTAATAGATAGTCGATGAATAGATGTTGGATATGATCATAGATGTAAGCCCAAATAACACAGAATGTCATATTATCCCTGTTGAAAATACCTCTGTGTAATATCACTGATACTGATATTGATACAATTAGTAATCCTTTGTGCTCTCGCATTACTACTGCTTTTAGTGAAATGTCAGCCTTTTGACTAATATTATTCAAATTTAGTAGTGGTATTAGTTTTACTTAACCACTCAAACGAAAAACTAGAGTACAATAGAACAAAATTCTTTTCCTTCACATATCCAGGCTTGCTAGGAAAGCGTGGTCATGGGGTCAGGCATAATACAGCACTTGTGGAGCCGATAAGGATAAGGGGTTTGCTCAAGGAATTCTTGAACAGCGTCTTAACCACAGCTTCATTGCCCCAATACTGTATATGGTAAGTATACGGTATAGTTGGACACAGAGAAATGTAATTTAGTAGTCTATTTTGGCTAAACACTCTACTCCAGTCCAATGATCCAACAGAGGCAGCCAATAGAGGCAGCCTGGTGTCAATAATATTGCAACATATTGGCTCAAGTTACAAAATTCATAAACTTAGTATTACATTAATTGTTGTTTTATTAAAAAAAAGCACCATGTCTCTTCAGAGGTTCTATATCTGGTATTTATTTCTTTTGACCTCAGTATAACTGTGTGTGTGCATTCTTACCAGGTATAAATGGTGTTGTTGGGATCTGCCAGTAGCCTGGAGGGAGCATTTCAGATGAGGTTGTGTTTTGTGCATGTAGAATGCTCAAACTCTGACAGGACTGCATGCTTCCTGAAGGAGCAGTGGACTGCTTTAGTCTTGGGTTAACCTGGAGTAGAAAAGCATTTTGGTCTCTTACTGTGTGGCCCGAAGACAAGCCTACTTATCAAGCTTTTCAGCATGAAGCACTTACATCAAACAGATGCAGGTACATGGACTGTAGCCTCTGCTTCTCCACAATCAGCTGCAAAATGTACACCGGTTATCAGGGTTATCAGTGATAAAGCTTTAAAACAATGTGCTTCATGAATGTGTTGTCTGGGTACCTGACTTTCCATGCGTTCAACCATATTTTTCTGCATTGTCCACTGTTCAATGGTTTTCTCCCCAGGGCCATGCTCCGAATAGAGATGTCTTTATATTATACAATCAAGAAAAAGAGTTTTCTATTCATTAAAGAGCACAGCTTGCTAGAGAAATGCTACATAAGTTTGGGACCCTGACAATAACATTTTTAGTCATGGCAGGAAAAATGGCAGAGTAATTGAGAAGAAAGTAAGTTAAAAAATGGAGGGAAAAAAATCAAGTACATATTAAAATAAATTCTAAATGTCATGACTTACTTCAGGAAGTGATGATATTCCTTGAATGCTTCCTTGCAGCCTGGCCACGTGCACACACCTTTGTTAAACAAAAGGTTTTCAGAGATCTGTGGAGGACTTTAAAAAGAAGATTAGTTTAGAGGCAGGAACAAGGCGAAATATTGATAGGGATCTAATTGTATAGTTGTTGTAGTACTGAAGAACGATCATAAATGTTTCACAGTATTTTATTGTTTGATGGAGATTCTAGGAGAAATACTTTTAAAAAAAAACCTACAAAGTTTTATGTTTGACTTGGCATAAAAAAAGGAATTACGAGAACAGAACATTATGATTGCCAAATGCATGATGGCAAGTGGTTGAAAACTTTAGCAGTACAATATAGTTTGTACTCACTCTCAACCTAGAAAAGACTGGTCCCATCAGAATTTTGTCTCTGTGTTGATAAGTGGAACTAAACCCTGCTAGCACAATTCATCCTGACTTCAGTCACGAAGTCATCAATAAACTACATCTACTGTACAGTCTAAAGATATTTTGTTCCAATGGGGCCTGCTGAGGAACAAATACACCATAAAAAAACAACAAATCGTGTTTGGTTCACGAGAGTTTTAAAGTAACATCAACTAAATTAGGTATTAGGAGACCCTAACTTGTTTAATAATTAATCCATTTAGCAAAATAACCCATGCAGTTATAACCACTCGCATTTTAATGCTGGTAAAACAAGGCCTTTTGCTTTGGAAAGGTGAGAATTGTGCATGTTCAGTGAGCACCCATTTGAAAGAAAAAAATTGCCATGAAAGTTCAACAGGAAGTTGAATTAGGAGGCAAACTTATAACATGTTTCAGTTCAGCAATTTCTCAGGTATGTTTTAAAAACATATTGTTTTGTTTTTAATGATCTGGGAATTGTGCATGTCTTTAAGACAGCAATATTGCATACTTTCATAAGTTTATTGTTTGATTATCATAAATGTTTCTAACATATTATTGGCTGTTGTCATGTTAAATAGTACATATAAAAATAATGTAATAATAATGGTGAATATTATGGTAAAGTATATTATGGTATAATGGTAAAGTATTAAGAAAATTGAGTGATAAGCTGTTTGATGGCCACTTGTGGCCTGTTTCTTAGTTACTTCATGTCAAAGGAGGTGTAAGGAGATAAAAGGTCTGATGTTGAACATCATTACATTTAGTTAAAGGTTAAAGGGAAAGTCAAAGGAATTGCAAAAATGTAGCTAGAAAACAAGCAAAAACAAAACAGACCATTCACAGAGGTAACAGAAACTTTATAATTGGCCAAATCCAAAATTTTAAACATTCTTAAAGACAAGGAATACACTGGGGCGTTCAGCAGCACCAAAAGTCTAGTCAAAACCATGGAAGGCAACAAAAATTGATAACTGCCAAATTCAGTGATGATGATGATGATGATTGATGAAAAAAATAAAACTTGCAGTCAAAAGAAGAACACTTTAGAGGTGGTAGGCATATCATTGTCAAAGTCTACAAAAGTCAGCATTTTACTGATGTGGGTTCTAGATGTTAGTCACTGACTGCAAAGTTTTTGCATTCAAGCCCTAAAAGGTTAATGCAATATTTTTTAATGTAACCTCTTAAATAAAAGCTTGCTTTTTCAAATCCGTTGCTTCAATTTAAATTTGTTGTGTTGGTGTAAAAAGGAGAACTTTTCAAAATAATGTCACTGTCCAAATACGTATGGATCTAACTCTATCTGGTTGAGATGGTCAGAAGTCACCAAACATTTGACTGTATATAATACACAGTATATTGTCAACAACCAAATTGCTGACCATGTATACTGACTTTGATGTTGCTTTTATTTCTGGTAATGCTCTGATCTTACTAGATACCAAAGGTAGATCTCCCATTATAATGACTTGGTTATCAGGGTTATCAGGATTACTTTATTTATTTATTTATTTATTTATTCTGACTCCTTGTAGGGTGTGGTACAAAGAGTAAACATATTGATGTAAATGCTTCCAAAGCTTGTAAAACGTTTTTTTTTTTTTTTTTACTCATATAGCTTTCTTTAGTATGTTATAGCAAGGAGTAAAGCAGTAGTCCATACTTTAGTAAGTTAGATTTTGTACTTACTCTGTATGTTGCTCCTTTGCTCTATGAGCAGGACTTGGTCCAGAAGCATTGTCTCTGGTTGGATAGTCTGTGCCATCAGATGGCAAGTTGACTGGCAGTTTATTGTCCATTTCTTCCTTAAATACGACTTCAGTGGAATAGTCACCAACACCAGACTGGCTGGACAAGGCTGCGGAATTGTCAGGCTTTCTATTAAAATATTTATTTTATTGAAACAGTAATTTACGAAGGTAAAATATGAGTTTGATTTGTTTTGATGAGTCTACCGTGTGGCAGAGTGTGGTTGCCCTTGCGGAGAACTGATGGTCTCTGCAGGATGGATTGCTGATTCTGCTTGTTGTTTTTTTCACTGATGCTCTGGACACAGATTACAAGTGGTGTAAGGTTTTGCAGTTAATACACCGATCAGCCAAAACATTGTATTACAAAACATTATTGTGTAGGTTCCACTTGTGCCCTCTGTCCTGTGCTATGGTGTCTGGCACTAGGACATTGGCAGTGGATACTTTTGGGTACAGTGGGTTTCAGTGTGGGTTCTCCATAGATTGGACTTGTTTGTCGGGTGCTCAATCAGATTGGGAGCTGGGGAATTTGAAGGCTGGGTCAATAACCTTAGGTCACACAGTGGGCGGTTGTGCGCTGGGTGTTCTGGTACCTTTGTATCATGGCCAGCATTGCTTTTTTGACAATACGTGCTGCATTAGCTTTTCTGTAGGATCGGACAAGACATGTTACCCTTTGGTCCCCACAGGCATGAGTGAGACTTGGGTGCCCAAGACCCTGTTTTGTTGTGTTAATGTTATGTGTAATTGGTGTATATAAGGTAAAATACAGAACAGCACAAGCTAGTGTGCTGCTTGATGTTGATTATTATAGTTATTTACTATAAATGTTGTATTCATGTTATACTAAAGCAATTTTTATTTGTTTATAGTTACAGTTAATGTGGATCCATGAAACAAGTTAGTTGCTGATATCACTTATGACACAAACGAATGTATCTGTCTGTTAAGCTTAAACAAACAGCTTTATCGCTAATTGCTACAAAGTGCTAACACTGGAGACTCCTTCAAAATGCTAAATAAACATCCCATCACATCTTTTATTAAAAAGTGCACATTGTATAATGTCACTAAAAGTCCTTGTTTAGTGCACACATACAAATACAAACCTCACACCCGCCCTATTATAGAAAATGTATCTATCTGACCAGTCAGAATCAAGCATTCAACAGGAATGTGGAATATATATATAGGATATATATTATACTGTCATCAGTTATGGTATTGAGACTCTTAATAACCTACCTTTACACATCTTTGAATTCTTTATACAATATGTTCCAAATATGCCTTAAAGGTTATCTAGTGTTTTCTTACTCAGCTTAAACTACATAATAATGTGGGGAACAACCTTTGTTTTTATTTTTCAAATATTTGAAACTCATTTTTACTGACTTTAAGTTAGGACTGTAAACGATCCAGATTCTATGGAATACGATTAGGGTCACCATTAAATAATTTTTTTAATTTATTTTGAGCGTAAGGTCAAAATGTCAGAATTCTGAGGGGAAAAAATCACAATTCTGAGATTTAAGTCAGAATTCTTAGATTAAAAGTGAGAATTCTGAGGAAAAATGTCAGAATTCTGAGAAAAACTCAAGTCTGGGACTAAGTCAGAATTCTAAGATTAAAAGTCAGAACCCTCAATATGTTTTATGGTGGTCACCAATCCTCTTCTGTAAGATTCAGACCAAAATTTGAAAACTCTTTAGATTTTTTTAATTCAACAAAAATAGTAAAACTGTCAATGTTTACACTGCTTACTTTTCATCCCTTTTTATTTGCATTTTAATTTGCTCTTTACGGTAATTCAGGTTAGACTCATGTGTAATTCTCATTGTTTTTCTGTTGTCCTTTTTTTTCTGCAAATTGTTTTGAGCTGCAATTTATGCAAATCTATGATTAGCACTTTAGTCATATTACCTTTATGATGATGCACTGAGTGGCTCTTAAAGATGAACTGGCTGAAGTGGACTTTATCTGTGATCTGGAAAACTCATGAGGCTCTTCTACCAGTTGGAGAATTTGCTTGTGTTCCTTTGTACTTCTGTCTTGTCCTCCACTTGTCCCAGCATCATTATGAAGCATAGCTGGAGTTTATATAAATGGTTAGTTATTATTTGTACCCATTTTATTAGTGGTAAACTTTACATTTCTAAGGACTGCATAAGGGCATAAGGTAATACTGCATATTTCTATGATATTTAGAAACTAACATTGCCCTTAGTGAACAGTTTCCAGACATATTGTGAGGCAAAAAAAAAAAAAAGAAGAAGAAAAAAAAAAGAAAAAACATGCATATCCGTATGTTCTCTGCTGTTGTGGTGTTGCACAGGTGTGCATTGAGCTGAAGATGAGGGAAGCAACCTGTGGACCACAGGAAAGCTTGCAAATGGAAACAACACACACACACACACACACTCACAAACACACTTCCGCCTGTGTAGGGCCCCCCATGTTAAGGAAAAAAACCCCTAAAGTGACTATATTCTTTCCAACAACTACATCTTTACTGTGCTAAAATATTTCAAATAATTTTAAAGTATTGCATTTGAAATCACAAAAAAACAAAAGAATGTTGGTACTCCAAATTTATATATTTATATTTTAAGATATAGAAATATAAATTTAAATCCTAAAATACTTATGTAATTAAGAAACAATATAATGAAAAACATACACCTTTACAGTTTAAACTGCAGCTTGATTATATTTCTCAGTTCTTCAAAATGTTAATTCCTTTATGCAACTGCTATAAGACTCAAATACCTGTTCTTCTGAACATTTTTCTACACATTTAAAAAAGAGCATGAAAAGTACTTTCACCTTTGGAGTTTTTAATGATGTGGTTTAGGTTTTATGTTTAGGCATGAACTGAGCTTGTGTCTGCTTTCTCTAACAGGTAACAGTGACATTTAAAGCCATGTAACCACACCTTGGGGGTTTTTCTACAAAGTAAAGACTTTGCCAGAATCTGAAAATAATCAGAGGAAGTAATTTGTTTTCTGGGGGTTTTGGGGTGAATGGGTGCACAAATGGTTTTTTTTAATTCTTTAAAAAATTTTTTTTTTTTTTTACATCTTTTATACCTGTTACAAATACTGCACTTTTAAATATAGAGAAAATACGACAGTGTTCATACTATATAAACTACTCATAATACAAAAATGCTTCTTATTTTCCTTTTTAAAAGAGATTATCTAAAAAAAAATGCAAGACATAACATAATATATATTTCAAATTTCTGTAATTTGGAATATGCAGTTAGAGGAAAATAATCAACAACAGAGCACTGTTGATTGGTTTCCTATTATACCAGATCATATACTGTAACTCCAGACAACAATATGCCCAGGATACAGTTCTCACTATTTGACATTAAGCACTTGTTTCATGTTGTGCAAGACAAGTTAGTTCCTGTTACCACTTTCAGTATAAACAGTCATTCCCTCACCAGACACTTTTTTTTAAAGCGCAAAAAAATCTTCTCTTCCAGGGAACGTATTGACTGTTACAAAGTGATGAAACTGGAGACTCCTTACATAAATGATATATATGATGAAGTCTTGTTACAAAATGTGCCAGCATATCAAACATTAGATGTCTTTTCTTTGTTAAACAAACAGTTTTTAAAATCTGTTTATTATAAGCCCTTTATTATGTGTTGTCTGACCTAAAAGCGCCTGTGAATTAATTGTTTCTATAGAAATTATAGGAAAAACTGTTGTTAATGTAAACATGAAATCTGAATTATAGCCAACACTACGGTCAAAGCTGCCTGTACCTTTTAACCAATTATATTATAGAATTTCATATCCATATAAATTCATCCATATAAATTATGCTGAAGAAAAAATTATGTATATGCTATACTTATTTTTACTTGTATCCCAATATAGTCAAATAGAATGGTGCATAGTGCAATTTTCAATCCTTCACTATAATTTATCTACTTGTCATGTATCATAATCTGCATTGACCTTTACTACCTTCTTGCATCATTAATTTTTTTTACACTGCTGTCACTTTTTTTTACTTGCCAAGATGCAGCTCTCTATTTGTATTATTTTATCAATTGAATATTATACTTCTTAGTTATTGCTGTCGAAGCGTGCACCCCACCTGTGGAGTCATCCAACTGGTCATCTCCATCTCACATGTATACTGTGTGTGTTTTTTTGGTTGTGTGCTCTAGATCATGCAATTGCAACTACAAGCCTGTTGTGTTACTACCTTTTGTTAGATAGTTAGAAATATCTATCTACTGTATTTATCTATCTATCCATCCATCCATCCATCCATCCATCCATCTACTTCTTCTGAAAAATGTATGATACTAACACAGACATGATTACTAGAACAGTTTGTGTTCAAAAGCCAGTCATGTGCATTTTCTCATTTGCTTTTGATGCTTTTATCCAAAGTCACTTAAAAGTGAGACAAGATACAACTGAGCAGTTGAGGGTTTACGGATTTGCTCAAGAAACCATTTGCTTAAGGATTCGAAATCTTCTGATCAGTTGTCAAAGCTTTAATAAGCTTTGATAAGATTTTAATCGGAACAAGAACACCTGAACAATTGCATATTTATGCTGTTATCTAATCAAGCAATAATGTGGCAAGCAGCACAATCCACATGCAGATAATGATCCAGAGCTTCACTTCATGCTCTCATCAGATATCAGAATGGTGAAAACTGTGATTTCTGTAACTTTAACAATGACATGGTTGTTAAAGTCAAGTTAAGTTACTATTCTTCTTGTTGGTGCCAGGTGGACTGTTTTGGGTATTTCAGGAACTGCTGGTCTCCATAAATTTTCACACACAACAGTTTTTAGAGTTTACTCAGATTGCTGTGGAAAACAAAAAAAAATACTGTGTGTGAACTAAAATCTTAGTAAATACAAGTATTTTGTACCGCAAATAATCAATCTTTACAAATCAGAAAAGCCACTTCGAAAACCTTGGGCTGGGTGAGCTACAATAGTGTAAGACCATGTCAGGTTCAGGTTCCACTCCTGTCAGTCATTAACAGGAATCTAACGCCATCATCAGCAAAGACTCACTATAAAACTAGAAAAAGTCTAGTTTTGGTGCCTGTGCCTATGATTAGTCTCTGTTCTTGGCTGACAGGAGTGGATTTAGATGGAGTATTCTACTGTTGCATGCTCAGATGATTTTCTGCCCACTACTGTCACATAACTGTCCTCCCTAGTAGGTTGACTCAGTCTGGACACTTCCCTCTGAGCTTACTTATAAACAAGGCATTTCCACCCAACACACAGTCACTCACTTATAGTTTTTTTGTTTTTCGCACCATTTTATGTAAATGCTTGAGACTGTTGTGTGTTTAGACAAATGTTTTACTGTGGCAAGCTGCACAGTGCCTAAAGATACTATTTAATAGTTGGTTGTTTATGTACCAACCTAGGAAGCAACCTTATTTCCCCTCTTGTCTGTTCCAAGTATTCAAGATTCATCATCACCAGTATACTAATCACTGGCCTGGTTATCTGTCATAATCTACACCAGTTTTTCACTGGTACATGCTTTAAGTGAGATATACTGTATGTATGCTTAAATAATTCATAGGTTACTTTGTAGCCTAATAAACAAATCACTTTCCTCTGAAATTGGTCAGGTACAGGGACAGCCAAAAAGTCATTCAGGATGCCTTTAGAAGTATTCAAGACTACAGTACATGGCTCTTTAGAAAGAAAATATGACGAAATAAGGTGTGACTCAAGATTTGTGCACAGCACTGTATAGAAAATCATTCCAAGTGACTGCTTCATAATGCTGGTTGAGAGTGTGCAAAACTGTCATCGAAGCAATTGGATATTTTGAAGAATCAAAGTAAAAAAAAAACATTCTGCTTTGTTTACCCTGTTTTTTTTCTCACTGCATACTTCCATGTGTTGTTTCATAGGTTTGATGTCTTCATTATTGTGGTACAATTTAAAAGAATGTAAAAAAGAAAAAAACTTGAATGGAAAGGTATGTTCAAATTTTTCACTGGTACTGTAGTCCACATTTTATATTCTCTCTATATTTCAACATTTTATATATATATATATATATATATATATATAATTTATGATG
>JAQMYL010000039.1:13276296-13291578 GCA_030014365.1 Clarias pachynema | reverse complement strand
GATTCCGATGCCAGATTTTTTTGTGGTATCGGCAGCATTTCCGATACCAGTATCGGAATCGGAACAACCCTAAAAAAATGATTATAGCATGCTTTCAAGTGGGCAGGAGTATATACTGTAGCTATAGTAGATGTTATTATTTTGGCCAGACAGAACCATGGAAGGTTGAATATTGATTATATTTTGTTTGTGCAGTCTAAAATAATTCACTAATATTAATCTTTTGAACCACAACCACTCATTCTTCAAAATCCCAAATCCTTATTATACTTACTTAGGATTTTTGCAGTGTACGCATTTCCTATATTTTCCAAAATTTGTCATATTCTCAGACAGCCTGAATGGGATCGTGGTCGATCTCAGGATAAATATAATGTACATACAAATTGAATTATTTATACCAGTTTGCCAGGGTTTTCTTTTAGAGCCATTATAGATTTATACATTCTTGTGTTCTCATTAAATACAAATGGGAAAGTTGTCACCTGGTTCATATACACCTTGGATGATAAAAATTCTAGTGTTTGACTTATTACTATTCTTGCCACAGTAGACTGGTTCATTAGAACAGATGTCTGGCCTGTTATTCATCAGTATAGTGAACATCCCCAATCTCTTGTATTTCGTGGGAGGATGGCATGATGCTTGTTCTGTTGTACAGGTGCAATTCTGCTGTTTGTCCTTCCCTAATGGAGTTGGATAATAGACATGATCAATGATCAGAACATCTTTAACACGCATTTACAGAGACATGTGCTTATCTTCAAAAAGCAATTAAACCCATAATTGTGTTGTCTCCAGGCTGAAATTCTACAATGATATTATTGTTTCTAAAATGTATTAATCTTGTGAGTTGTAGATGGTGGCACCATTCTTCTTGGCTTTCCTCTTGGTCCACATGGGAGATACGGTGGGCATAGAGATCTCCAAGCAACATTCTAAGCTATGAGAGCCATAGGGTGCAATTACTGGAGTTAAAGCAAATGAGGAAGCAATTTTGACTGGCACAAATATGCCTGTGTCAAAGCCTGATAAAAGCAGCCTATGCCACCTGCCAGTAACACGTAAAGAAGTGGCGCACAGGCACTAGAGGTTCTAGATGATTGCTTCATTCTATCGGAATCGACAAGTAAAAACATAAGGGAGCAAGCTGCACTCAACTTTTTCCTGTGAAGTTGGATTTCAAAACCCACAATAATAATTGAGGAAGGGTGAGTTTGGAGGATACAGCGTAGACCAAATTATATGATAGCTGTAATAGAAAAATTGGTTGCGATATCAGGGCGTGAGCAAACTCGGATTTTCACAGGAAGCAGAAGTGTATAATTTCTGAAAATATACTGGTAAGGTTCGCTGGATTTCCCCTCTCTGACTGAAGTATTGGTGTCTGATACCATCAGATCAGTGGCTGTTGAGCACGCTACCAGACGGTTTACAGGTTCACCACTGACCACTGGCAAACACAGGGATCCACCACACTTGGTCGTCCTATAGACTGCAGAAGTGCAGTCAATACAGTACTAGAAAAAAGTCACATCAGCTATGCTGATATTCAATACAACAGCACAAACCAGAGAGTGATATTGCTTTTTACAACGGTTCCACAAGCACCAGTTGTTATCAACAGATTATGATTTGTTTGATTATTTAACCAACACACATCCTTCCTGAGACTAGCAGAACTATATAACTGACTTTATGAGCTGGCAAACCGACTTTTAGCAACTGTCATCGCACAGGCAGTAATATATTAACTACCTGCTGAACTTTGGTAGCTATTTTGATTTTTTTTTTTAAAGTACCACGTTATCTACCAATATATTGTGTATTATCCTTTGGAGGTTACCATAATGGATAGCATGGAGGTTGCTACATAAATATTACCATTAGGGCAGAAATATAACATGTTTTTGGCAGGATCCTGGTACTGTATGTGTTCCATGGTGCCCTGTTATAGTACATGTACCCTTGTAGCAGAACCATGTACTAATAGTGTGGTACATGTACTGTATCAGAAAATAGATACCATGCTACTGTCAAAAATATGATGGTCCTATGTACATGTAGCACCATGGTACCTTTACCATGGTAAAAACTCTTTGGGGTCTAAAAGGCCTCTCTCCATGTTCTGTAGTCTTCATGGTCTTTGTTGACAGTCCTGAGAAACGTAAAAATATGTACTTTATAGTTCCACAAAATGCTGTAAAAGGAAAGCTAATGTGCTAACGTATACACTTCCTTGTTCCATACACCAGGTTAGCTTTGTAGCTCACGTTAACCATGAACAGGACAACACGGAGAATTCAAAGTCAATTTGGAAGCAATTACTAAGGAGACTGAGTGTTGCTTAAGATGACACAAGATTTTCTTGCTGAAAGTGCTTCCCTGACTGGAAGTTTTGAATGTGGGGCAACAGCTCTCCTCTCTTTCTAGTACTTCAGGCCATACCGCCCCACTTTCACCCATACCAACGACCAACAGTAGTGTAATTAACAACTGTTAGAATACCTGGGTTGTGAAGTAATACATATAGTTAAAAGTCCTGATCACCACTTGTGGAATGCCTCTCGACCAGAGGACTTGGTTATGACTATTTGTTATATAATTATAGTTATAGATGACTAATACTAGGGATTAACTCTGCAAGTTTGAACAATACAGTATTCAATAGACAGTTTAATTTTTCTGGTTTTGTGAAAAAAAAAATCTCCATTTAAGGCAAATAAGGCATACATCAAGTCTTGTCAGTGTCTTGACAGTCTCATCATCTGTCTTTCACTACAAAAACTGTCCATGTGCAGTTTTTTTTTGTTCAATGTCATATTTAAATATGTAAACAATTCAGTGCTATAACGCAAAGTTTTTTTTGTTGATGCTTCTACAAAATGAGATGCTTCTTGCCATATCTTACAAAAACAATTAGCAGTTTTGTCTTGCAGCAAATGGGGTAAAATTTATTTTAATTTATAAAAATAAATTAATTTTTATTATAGATGTCAGACATAGTTCCCAGAGCATGGTCTCTTGCACTCTTCATAGGAAATACTGTTTTAGGCCATGAACCCCTGTTTCAATGCTTATCATCAGCATGCAGCCAACTAACTGTGTGGTATAGTAAGGCAACAGTACACATGGCTAGATAATATACTGTATGTTAACTGCTCATCCATGCACACTCTGCATGTGGGTAAAGGCTTATATTTTTGCACCATACATGTCATTTATTTTAATTGCATGTAAATACTGATTAATATTTAAATGTGCTGAAAAGTTAGACTGAAATGAAATGCCCATCTCTAATAAGGATCATAATGAGTTTTGTAAATCATCTGCCAGTTTTTTATTACTGCACAGAAATCCTCCATCCTACTATCCCTGAATTTCAGGGGCTTTTTTAGGATCAGTGTTGGAGATGGGATTGAGGGTTTTCTTTAATTTCTTTTTTATGCCAATTGCCAAACTGTAAACAGTAAATGTACTTAGATTTTCATGTCCACCATTTTACCATGGAGCTAAGTACAGTACCTTCCCATATTGTAGTTCTCTTGGCTTAATTCGACCCAGTCATGTTTTATTTTATTCAGCAATGTTATCGATAGTAATTATGTTTTGCTTTTCCACCTGGACAGCTCATTGAAGCTTCAGCGAGAACTTAGGTAATGGGCACGCTGCACGCTAACTCCTCATCTTGCTACTGTTATCATTTCCTCCATGGCACGTGGAAAACAAGAACATTTTGTTCAGAGCACTGATAGTTATCTTGTCTTTGGTACAGTCTTTGTGAAAGTGTTAACTCTCAAGAGAATTCTGTTTGTTTATAACATTTGTTTTATTACCTCATTGCATTCCTATTTCCTGTCGACACATTGCATGCTTTATTGTGCTATATAAGTTCGATGGACATTATATATCTGTTTTAATTAACCATGCTTATAGATTCCAAAAAAGATTAGATCTGAAATACTTGAACCACGAAAATAAAAAGAAAAAACAAATCACAGAAAAAAATAATAAATCACAGCCAAAACTAATTTACTTCTGTTATTTCACATTAAATATAATGGATTACAATTAAGTGCTAAATCATCACATTGGTTAATAATAATAATAATAATATTAATAATATAAGCTCAGTGTCATTTGTATTTGTCACTAATATTTCTAACTATAGCTGTTAACAGGCTAATGTGCTAATATGTACTCATATGTTATGAATACCAATGTAATATTTAAATGTATATCTAGACTTAGAAAACAGCATGGACAATATAATGATGGTGATACTAATATCTTTGGTTCATTCATGCTTGTGAATGACCCAAGGCTAAAGTATTACTGATATGTATATAGGTTATGGAAGATTTTCATTTCTCTAAGTCCCATTCCATCCTTCCACTCAATGTGTTTGTACATTAGTGTTTTGTACTTTGCAGTGTTTTCAGCCATTTAATATTTGTGGTTTTGGTTGCAGATTCCTGAAGCTTTGATTTCTCCCTCTAAAGCTAGAGAAGACCCTACACAAGCAGAATGTCCTCCTCCAAGTACTGACAGTCAAGAGGAACATACTCTACAGGATTCATCTGAAAATCCTCCACAATCAGACCATCTAGAAAAAGACCAAGGCACAGAATTACTAATACCAGCTGAGAACAAAACAGGTTCCATTCAGAATGAAGCACCAGATAATGACCCAACATTTAACTCTGACAGATATTCCATGCATTCTGTCGATGGAAGCCAAGCCGTTTGTCCAAGCCAAGATAGCCACCAGTCAGACACGGCAGTCCAAGCACCTGTTGACTTAGGCATCACTATACCAGCTACATTTTCAAGCATTCAAGAAATGAAGAAAGATGACTCAGAAGAATTAAAAGACCACAGAGAGAATGATAGAATACAATCTGAAGAGGGAGGAGTGAAAGAACTGCAAGACCAGACCAGTGTTACAATGGAAGTTGACAGTACTGAATCCTCATTGCAAGAGCTGCCAGAATCATCTCAGCATCATTCCTTAAATGAAGTGATGGCTGCCAGTGCAAATAAAGGGAAAGAGGATTTTAGTCTAAGCACGGGTTGTGACATCTTGTTCGAAGAATCACATGAACCTTTTTTAGAGAATCCTGAATTCCAGATGATTAACCTTGACACTATGATCAGAAGGGAAACAAATGGAAAGGAACAAGTAAATCTAAAGGCAGAGGAAGTACCAGACATGATTGCATCTTGTGTGCACCAAGCATTTGTACCCACCAACCTGGGGCGAACCAGAGAGGACTGTGTGATCCAAAATGTTCCCAGCAGTCCAAGAACACCTGACCCAGAGTTAACCAAAAATCAACAGCAAGGCCAGGGGCCAGAATCTGAACTGAAAAAGGTACCTGATGTCCTTTCTGTCAGTGTGGACTCTCCATTTATCTCTGAGAGCATATCTCCTCAAGAGTTGAGCCCAATTCTGATTCCTCTTTACAGTGCAACCTCTTCATCCCAAAGTTCAACCATCACTGTGCAAACAGTGGCACCTGGGGATGGGGATGACCAACCTGGGTCTGAGAGCACAATTCCTAATGAGGCAACCCAAATGTCCACACCTCTTTCCAGTGCAATATCCCTATCCCAAAGTTCAATCACCACTATGCAAACAATGGCCTCTGAGGATGGAGATGGTGAACCTTCCATGAGACAGGATGAACCTTTATCTAATGAAAAGTTTGAATTGTACTACCATGACCCTGCATCATTTCACAAAAAAGAAGGATTAGAAACCGAGCCTGCACTGCCTAGTAGAAACTTCGAGGCTTCTAATATAGAGGCTGGTGTGATTTTAGGCAAGACTCTAATTCCATCCTTTGCCTTTCTAAGTGCAACTGTCTGTTTGATAGTTGGGTTCCATGAACCCAGCATCTTCCTCATCATGGCACTCTTCCTAGTTTCCCTCTGTTTTTAATTGCATTCTTTTTTACAACTCACAGTCCAAAGTGCCTTTTCTGAACTCACAGAAAAAGGACTCCAAGCACCCCTCGTCACGTATTAGTGCTTGTTGTGTTTGTGGCATAGATATCTATATAAATATTAGGCTTTTGTTATTTATTCAGAGAGATATTTTTATATGCACTGCCTATCGTAATATCACTGTGATTACTACTAATATAAAATTTCTGGGTTATTTCTGACTCGTTTCCTGAATACTACTAAACACTGTAAAAAAAAAAATAAAAAAAAACCTGCGTAGCTGTTACACGAGTCGAAGTTCAGCTTAGCGCACAGTGTTTCCAGAGAAACAGGATGTTTTGGACAAAAGTTCATCAGCAGCTGTTCAAGAAATGTGCCTATAATGCACTGAATATAAATAGTTATTTGGGTAAATAGAAAAAAAATGCAAACAGCTGGATGTTACCCTTATGGCTTAACTCGGTCTGCTCAAATTGGAAAACTCCTGGAGGTATAACTATTATTCTCGTAGTGTAATAGCTGGGTATAGTGACTACATTGTTTGTGACTAGTTCTTGGATGGTAATCTGTCCTGAAAGTAGGAAACCTTGGCTGTGATCCATCCACTCCATCAGCACTAACTTTTCTTCCTTTTGACATTTGAAATGTGTGAAGTTTGGTTTCTTTGTCTCTATTGTCAAGAACCCACCAAGTGTGGTATTGTAATTGTTTTTTTGACCTGATTATCGTTTCTCTTTCCCATTTTTCCTAGCCATGTTAGAAAGGCTTCAGAAATAATCAACATAGTGATAAAGAAAGTTACACAATGGTAAAGAAAGTTATACTGTACGAAGGTAAAAGTTAATGAAAACTGACTTAAATGTGGTAAGTACTATTAGGTTAAATGATCCTGAAAGTGCTGGTATGGGTTCAGGCTTTATTTATAGTGGTGTGGCTGGATGGTACTGTGTTTCAAATGATGGCATACAGAATAAATGAATATCATAAGAGATTAGTAAGAGTAAAAAGATACCTTAATGCACAATGTTGTAAAAATAAAATGAACATTAAAATGTTGCTGACTTAAATAAAATGGAAATATCTGAACAATAATTAATAAGAGGCTATTTATTTTAATGTACCCATATTTTTATTTAGTGTGCAGTAGATTAATTCACACACCCATTATGCGCTTTCATATGTAGCAATACGGCAGGGTGAGCATTAAGTATTTTCCTAATTATATATAAGTATTACACAAAATCTATGCTACGTACAAACATACGGTTTATTACTGTAAAAAAAAAAAAATCTCTTAACTGGTCTAACTAATGTGACATTTAATGTTCCTATTCAGCATAGTGTTTAATATATGATTTGTGCTAACCCTGTGTAATAATGAAAATGGTAGTTTTTGTAAAATATCATGCAATAAATTAATCATTTATCATGAAGACCTCTACATCAGCCACTCACTGTTAGAGAGTTTGCTAATAGCAATATGAAGAGGGCATTGATTAATTGATGTAAACCATAAGTTGGATGGTATTTACACTTCTGTAGTGCAATTGCAGTTTTCATGTGGTAGCAAAAAAAGTTGCAAAAATGTGTGCATTTTGATCACCAAGAGTACTGTATTATTTATTAGTTGATGTGATTTTTTTTTAAGCTTGTTGACATTAAATATCACATGCATGACCTTGACTGTATTATTAAATTGCAGATTCTTTGCGACCTGATGTAAGCTACAACCAGTCAAACAGTGCTTACAAATAAACACTTGCAGATAATTAAGTTTGGTTTCTTTGTCTCTATTGTCAAAAATAACACTAGAAACCAACAAGCAAAATAATTCCATGTCAGTCAGCCAATACATTCCATGTGCTTTGTCTCAATTTTTGCTTAAATGTCTTTGTGTCTTTCATCTGTGACATTAAAAAGAAAAGTTTAAATTAAGGTTGGATGCTGGCATTCTGGTCTAAGTACCGTAGGACTTGTGCTGGGATCAGTAAAAGTATACTTTGGAGGTTGCCTTTCATAGGAAATGCTCCAAGATTCAAAAATCAAAAACCTGTGTGATGTGTTCTTGGGCTTAGGTTATTACTAGAATTCGACCACAAACCTATCCCAGAAGTCATCTACTGTAGCTACCAATGCATGCAAGGCAAGGTTACTGTCAGATGGGGCTCTGTCACTCTTTTGGTTAAACTGAAAGACAGGAAAAAGAGTGAATAGTCAAGGACTTAATGCTCTTGATCCAGCTCAGGGGGTGCATAATATAAAAAAAAATAAATAAATTTAATGACAGCATTAGCAGTGTCCCAAGGATTTACACATTTAGTTTTTTTCTGGACAGCTCAGTCATAGTCCTCAGTTGGAAATTCAGGTCAAGTCACCACAAGTTCAGGCAACCTGCCTAAAGATACCAAATATCGTTATGAGAGCCATAACGGGAGACAGTCTCCTTTATCATGTCTTATCTGTTGAGGAGAGCCATAGTGGGAGCCAGTCTCATATATCTTGTGGCCACCGTGTGCTGAATTCTGATCAATGTGGGGGGGGAAAATCAGTGGTAGAGGAAAAACACCATGTATCACGAGGTCAGTTGGCAGGCAGTGCACCATGTTCCCGTAAGCCACTGTTCATCAGCCCTTGCAGATGGGTTGCTCGTAGGGAGGTTAACTGTGGATAGGCCACATTCTGCAGATTTTGTGTATGGTAATAGCTGACCAGCCTGGTGCTGCCCTGATGGTTGATGTCACAGTGTTGTCTGAGCAGGCTAACACTACAATTTTTCAGAACTATTAAAAAGAATTTTGGACAGATTGACATTCCTCAGTCGATCCCAGAGACATGAATTCCCCCCCCAAGCAAATAAGCTAGCTGTGGTAATTATCAGTGTGAGATGTGGAACCAAGCCCAACTGGACACCTTTTCTTAGAAAAGCTTTAAGGAAACAGTGCAGAAGTACTACAGGTTGTAAGGTCAAGGCTCTGCATTACAAATTTTCATTGTGTTTTACGAAAAAATTATTACACCAATATATGCCCAAGACAGAAGCTGAAAGCTTTGAAAAACAGTACACTAGCAGTTTCAGCTATTATAAACTGTCAGGAAGATGGTTTTATTGTAGTGGGTTTTGTTTTTTAGGAAAAAGGAAGCACAACAATGTGTCAGCAGTACATCTGTTTGGTTACAACACAAGTCAGCTAGTCGAACTTCCTGTATCAAGAGATTTGAAAGGACATTTTTGTTCAAAGACTTCTAAATTAAATCTTGGGCATTGATATTGCCTCCTGTTTAACCTTATTATTTATTTATGATATATAAGATATAAGATGGGAAAAATACTGATTTGCCATAACATTAAAAGCACCTGCCTAGTATGTATGTCCCACTAAAACTGCTCTTACCTGGCTAGGTATGGACTCTGAAGGACCTCAGACAGTGTGCTACGGTGTCTAGCACCTAGATGTTGGCAATAGATTCTCCAAATTGTGGCCTTCATAGATGGGACATGTTGGTCCGGCACATCCCACAGATTGTTCAATAGGATTTAAGATTTGGGAAATCTTTAAGTCTTGTCAACATTATTATTCCTTTTTTATATTATTATTGTGCCACATGACTGAATGTGTTATCCCGATAAAAGAGGCCACTGGGAGTATTGTTGCAATATATTTGGTTTGCAACAATTTTTAGGTAAGTGGTATGTGTCAAAGTAACTGCCAGGAGTAGAGCAGAGTATTGCCCAGAGCATCACATTACCTCCACCAGCTTGCCTTCTTTCCATAGTTCATCCTGGTGCTATGTCTTCAGCAGGTAAGCGACATGCGCTCATCTGGCCATCCTCAAGATTTAAAGGAAAATGTTATTCATCAAACCAGGCATCATTTTCTATTGCTGCATCATCAGAACTGGATGATGGAGCAATAGAAAAAGTTGCCTGGATTGCCAGGGGTCTGCATGGGGACTCGGAGCACTGATGACTCTGTTGCCAGCTCACTTGCTGCCTAATATATCCCACCTTTTGACAAGTACCACTTGTGGTGAGAAACACAGTGGTGGTCACCTCACCTGTCAGTGGTTTCATGTTATGGATTGGGCTAGATACTGCACTCTGCAAGTCTGACTAGACGAAATGGGGACCTCTGGGGACCCTGGTTTTCTCCCACAGCCAAAGACATGCAGTGTAGGCTATTTCCATGTTCCAGTGTAGACCATGTTGAAATTGCCCATACTGTGTGATTGTATGTGGTAGTGTGCCCTGCAATGGTTTGGCAACCAGTCCACGGTGTACCCTGACTTCTGCCCCAAGTTCCCAGGGAACCCTGTACAGGATAAGCATATTAGGAAAAAAAAGAGAGTTTCATTAAAAATAATGTAGAAACTAAAGTGCACCTGTGCCTGCATAGTGTAGGCTTCCTGTTTTTGTGGTTTAGGAGTGTTTTGTTTAAAGATTTCCTCCCAAAAGTTGGGCCAGTGGGGACTGTCCATCCTGTGTGTTCACTTTCTGTCAGAAAAAGATACTTTTGCATCTGCGCATGTGGTAATTAATTATCTATATCATCTTTATGAGAGATTTGGAACTGTAGTTGCACAGGAGTAGGGATGTCATGTGAAATGCACCTAGATTGATCAGCGATTTACATTAAAACCACCTAGGTTTTAGGGTCTCCTCTGGACCTCTCAGGCTTTCTGTGACCTCTGGGGGTGTGCTGTGGTGTCTAATACCAGGATGTACGAGGCAGATCCTTTGGGTGCTGTGGGTTGCAGGGTGGATCTGACTTGTTTCTTCTTACATTGGAAAAATAAAAAGGGGAGGAGAGTTCCAGTGCTTTCCGGCTGCACTACACTTATTCACAGGAAGGTCTGAATGAATGTTTTGAAAAAAGAACTGATAAAATGACCACCAACAAAGGGTCAAGTGAAAGTACTTCTAGACACAGGTAGATGACATTCCATGTACTATGCCTCGTACTAAAGTGAGTAAGAGCAGCTGTAATTTGGAGTGAATGGGAATGTTGAATATAAAATCGATGTAAATAAAGTGGGTATGCATTTTACAAGTTACATTTCACCATGCACTTAAACAGCACACCAGTGATCATAGATTAATAAGAGAAGCAAGCACGTAATGTAGGGAGCATGGGCTGAGCTGCTTATACCACTGCAAAAGGTCACACATTGCTCTGAAGTCATCATATCGAGTTACAGAGCGACTCGCCGCTCTTGTAAACCGACATTTGAGTGTGTCAGGCTATATTTCATGTAAGGCGAATTCCACCATTCAGACCACCTCTATTTGACCTCTAATGTAAGAGACACCTCTTCTCATCTGTCTTTGTCAAAGGTCATCAATTATTATTTTTTTTCCATCAGGTTTTACTACTTTATAAACAAGACAAAATTCTGTAAGCTGGACAAAAAAATGTATACGAATGTTATAGTATTGTTCTGATAAGTGAAAGTACATTTAAAGATTTTTTTTTTTATTTCACATTTTTCCTGTTGTACAACCTTCTAAATAACAGAAGACATTCATTGTGATAATACATAACAATAAAAAAAATGTTTATTTGAACTGAATGTATGGTTTTTTTTTATTGTAAAAAAAAAAGAAATTTGATATTGAATACATACTCTGTCTCTGTTTAGGATTAGTCAGTCTGTGAAATACATGCCAAAACAAGCATAATCCCAAATCTATGGATAGTACAGTTTTCATAAATTTGTAAAATTATCATTTGATCAGCGTTTCTCACACAAATACAGTATGTCAACTGTTCGTCACAACAGTACAAGGAGAGTAAAGTCTGCCAGACACAGACAAATAACAAAGAGGGGGGAAAAACGGTAGCTATCATGCTGTAAAGATCATTGAGTTTTGGGTTTGATGAGTATCAAAAATGATGTCAATCACATGCTCTGACCTTCACACTTGCCAGATCTCAATTGATATGATCGACAGCACCAACATCAAAACACCAAGGGAGGGGATATTTTTGGTTAAAAAAAAAAATTAAAAAAGCCCCTGATGGCTTAACAACTTTCTATCTTTAAAGGTTTTTCTTTAATATGTCACTTGTCTGTACAGGTTATTACAAGTTTTTTGCTACAACATAGGAAATAATTAACACTGAGTTATTTAGAAAATAGAGGTTCATTTAAACAGTACAGTCAAAATGTCGATAAGCAGTCAACTGCCTGCACTCTGCTACAATTTAAGTGAAGATTAAGTAAATGTAAAACTCGGGTGTGATTTTTTTTCTTCACAAAAGGTACATCTTTCTTTATCATCTTGGGTATTAGCAGTACAGTTTTGCCCCCTGTTGACAGGTTAATGAAATCAAAGCTGCCCACAAGTACAGTTTTCCAGATGCATCAAATGAGAATAGATTGTATATAATCATTATTGGGTTTAACCAGCAATCATGTAAAACTGTACTTTAATGTTTAATACTAATGCACTTGCCTGTAACCTCACTGTTCTTTTAAAAAAAAAATTAAAATGCCTTCTCATAAAAATAACTAAACTATTAAAATTTCAGTAAAAAAAAAAATCCCCTGCCAACCTTACAATGATAGATATCTTTGACTCTTGATGGAAAAAAATCCTTTACAAAGAACTGTACATTTTCACATATGTATGTAGTGAAATGTGACCTCGTGGAACCATGATAAATGTCAGGGACAATGCTAAAATGTGATTAAAAAACAAACATACAAACAAACAAAGAAGCAAAAAAAAACAAAAACAAAAAAAAACAGAATTCTGGAATAGTATTAAAAGTATAAACCAAGGGGTCACACTCCAGTCTTACTGCTAATGCCCATGCAGGTGCTGGGAAGTAGCTGAAGAGAAGAATTAGAGGACTAAAGGGAAAAAAAGGGAAAAAAAAGAAAAAAAAGAATAAAACACAAAAACATTCTCTGGTCTAACCTGACCATTTACATATGATATTCATGAAATAAAAAGACTGCTATGACAGCAGGACACAGTTTGAGTGTAATCATGGATAATGATTTTTACAATTTGGTTGGAATGTAATGAGATTCTGATATTTTTTTTTAGAGTCACTATTATTTTTTAGTGATGACATGGCATGACACAACCCTCCAGTTCTTGGCTAAAACAGATACTTTCGACATGTTGACACACCACATTTACACTCTATTCGCATGCGTTTCTTAGGAGAACCTGGGAGTCCCGTTAAACTGAAATTAGAGTCCATCTTTGTGCTTTCTGCATCTACTGGATCAACTGGAAAGAATAAAAGTAGAATAAAAGTAGAGGTTTAAAAATTATTACTGACAATACATTCTCTCCCACATGCAAATAAAAAATAAAGCATTTATTTATATTAGTGGTATAATGGTCCTCATTCATGCAGTAGTGTACTGGAGGTTCTAGTCGGTGCGCATATTCTTTAACACAGGCTCTTTATTTCCATTGCAGCATTTTTTAAATAGAGATTGTAGCCATGTCTGTTAATAAAAGCCATATCTGTTAATAAAAGTGCTCCATAGCACTCTCCCCAGTTCATATATAAATGCATGCAGATTTAAATCTTTATTTAAAAAATTCATAAAAGCTATTCAAGTGTTTAAACCAATACTAAGATAAAGCAGTCTATTTCTCTTATCATACAGAATGTGTGTAGACTTGATTTACAAGATTTCGCTGCTGCCTTACGGATAACTTTTCATATTCAGATTATTAACAGTGTGTTGTTCTTAAATGGAGAATAAGGTTTGTTGTGTTGCAGACATTCCCAATGTGGTTTTTCCTTTGCCTATTTTAAATTTTATGTCTTTAGAAAGAAACTTTCCCCAGACAGGCGATGGTATGTTGATGTGGCTGTCAAATCATGTATTTTGCGTCATCACAATAATATTGGTTTATGTGATTAGCCACCTGAGAGACAACCAATCTGTAAAAAATAAGCGATTTATGTATTTATTTGTAATTTAGGTGTCCTTATGCGCGTTCCTTGGGAAATCATAGCCAGTTTGGTACAAGTTTGTACACTAAAAAGTTTAATTAATAATAAATAAAAGGAAATTTTTGTTTTCAGTCTACTGAAAAATATACGAAACTGTTTCTAAACGAGATATCAAACCTTGCGTACCTATCTGTTGCCTACCAACTTCTGGGTACCATTACACCAATAATTCAAACTTAATAAATGTACTGTATTTATAATTACAAAGTATGCAATTAGCTTGTAATTATGTTACATTTCCATATAACCATCGTAATCAGACCATCTTTATCATACCTCTTTCTTCTCACTCATCCTTTTAAAACAACATTTTACTCAATTTAAAGTATAAATGAGATATATTTGATTTACCCTGTAAGAGTAATAGTGTCTGGGATGTTCAGATAAATTTAACATCAGGAGCACAGATATCGGATTAAACAGTGAGAGGCATTGTAAAAATCCAGGGTCTTCAGGCTTATCTGCTTATCAGGTTTATTACAGTCAGAACGGAGGCATGCTTAATAGCTGACTGGGGATTAAAATTAACTAATTACAAAAGTGCTTGGTTGGCATGAAAGCCAGGAGTCAATCCAACCATTTGCAGTTAAGATTAAAGTCTCCTGAGTAAGAGTGAAAGAGTATAAACAAACCTAAACAAAATCAGAATTGGAGAGTCAAGGTTACAGGCATTTGTTTTTCTCTTTTTGATCAAAGGTAAGCTTTTAGTATTTACTTTAATTTAGTTCTAGTTAATGATAGCAAATATTCTTCCAAAAGAGTTTCAATAGCATTTTTTTGTACAAAGGAGTTTTCCCAAAATCTTTCATTCTATAGCTTTATCCATGGAGAGGGTTTATGTCGGTTTAAAATTTTTTTTTTTTAAATGAAACACTTACTCTGCATTTTGTAGTCAAAGGTGAGCTCCTCCCCTGGTTTAATGGCACGAGTGGCAAAGAAAGCTATTCGTGGCAGTCTTTCATCCAAGTTTTCTATAAAGACGTTATATACCTGAAGATTCGGGTCACACTGCAGGAATAAAAGGGATAGTCTTTATACTGCTGTTGTCCGTCACTGTGACTTAATAAAAAACTAAGTGATAAAACAAACAAACCATCAAAAGTGTAGCAGCATCAATTGTTGCCTACTATGATATACCATATACCAGTGGTTCTCAACCTGCGGCCCGTCACAAATGTAAATGCGGCCCGCGATGCTGACCACGTAAAAAATAAAAAAATAAAAAAATTTAAATAAATAAAATAATAATAAATGGTTTTACAATTCATTAAAAAAAATGTATTAAACAAATAAATGTATTAAACAAACTTTGAACTATATTTTTCATAAAATCATTTTGGTGATCATG
>JAQMYL010000039.1:13260120-13276196 GCA_030014365.1 Clarias pachynema | reverse complement strand
GTAAATAATATGCGGCCCGTGAGACTTGAACTTGGACATAGTGCGGCCCACTGCAAAAAAAGGTTGAGAACCACTGCCATATACAGTATATACTTAAACACTGAAATTAAACCTTTAAATTAACTAGATAAGTATAAGTTCCCAAACACTGACTAAAACTGTACATTCATAAGCAGTGTAAAACCCATAAAAATAGCTAATTACAGTTAGTACTAATTAGCAAGTTAATTGCCCAATCATGAAAAAGCTGAAGTAATTATCTTTAACCCTAACATTTGCAACATCTTGCCATTTGATCTATAACACACTTGTTGCAGATTCAAAATCTCTGTAGTTAGCCTGGAACAATAACCAATATACAGTACATTTTGTTGTTGTGAATGAGGAACAAATACCTCAGTTGTTTCAAAATGTGGGGAAAAAATTCTACACTTACACTGTGATTGACGAAGTGAGAAATGTTGCCATAATGAGCTGCATCAACCGTATATTCATCATCCACATAATCCAGGTCAAACAGGTAGGTGGTTCCTTCTCTGTCATAGATGTGACCTCGTCTCTCTGCTTCTTCTGTAGTGATGATCTGAATTGCAAAGTTACACAGACATGCGCTTAGAAACTCAGTTACTGGAACAATCTGGCAGGAGCTGGTGAAATGTAAGGCGTTCACACAAGTAGGCATCTATTTGATAGGGATGGAAATCAGGGACCACCCGATACGATATTATCACGATACCTGGTGCCGATTCAATTTGTTTTTGCAATTCTTTCCAAAATGAGTAGTATCATGATTTTATAAATATCCTGACTAAATTTTTTTTTTCAATTATGTTACAGTTCTAAACAAATTTTGCAAATAGTTTGCTCCTACCACACAGGATGCTGTGGTGCCTGTCAATGTGTGAATAGTTTGGAGTGCACCACCTGTAGAATTGTAAAGGAAGGGAAACATTTTAAGAATCTCATATGCAAACATTTATGAACTAAAAATGTATAAATAAATAAATAAATAAATAAACAAACAATTCCTGAGTCAGTGTGACAATACATGAATTACCACACAAAAGAATTGTTATACATTACTGAATCAATGTTTCCCCATCTCTACTATATGAGCAAATCAATCCTGTTGCATGTGCACCAACAAGTGAGTACACCGCTCAAATTTCAGCAAACATTTTAGTATATCTTCTTAAAGGACAGTACTATAGAAATGAAACTTGGATATAGTTTAGGGTAGTCAATGTGCAGCTTGTGTAACAGTATAGATTTACTGTCCTCAACATACAAAAATAACTGAGAAAATAACTCAACATACAGCCATTATTGTCAAAATAGCTGGCAACAAACACAAGTACACCCTTTGTGATAACAGCTGTACATCTTTAACCATGCAAAGTCACATGTCCTATTCATCATATTCGTAAAGTCTGCATGTTGAGTTATTGTCAAGAGGAAAGTAAATCTGTACTGCTATACAAGCTGCACATTGACTACTACATATAATAAAGTGGCTGCTGAAATGTGAGGGGTGTACTCACTTTTGTGAGAAACTATAGATTGTCTTTGAGGCATGTGCTGTTTGGTTGTTTCTTTTTATACAAGATGGTGGTTGCCAAAAAAAAGAATACAATCTACATTAAAATTCTTGCGGCTAAACTCATGAGATTGTGGGTTTTCTTCCATTTTAAATGCAACTAAAAGTGTAGTTAATGCAGGTCGGAACTATAGTTCTGCTGTGAACAAGAAATTGCTGAAACACTAGACCACACATGCCATAGCAGAGGTCATTAAGGCATAATAAGAATAATTCAAGACTTTTGCTTGCATTTTGTCACTTGCTACTGGGGATGGGAATCATGAGGGACAACCTGATACCATATCATGATAAATAGGCGACAAACTGTTTATTTAATAGAATCTGTATTGTGATTATATAAGCATTATGATTTTATTTATTATTATATTTTGATTCGATATATATACACTGTATATATTTTTAGATTTTGTCAAAATTCTAAACAAACTTAGCAAATCATTTGCTCATACCACACAGGATGTGATGCGGCCTGCCAATGTTTGAATAGTTTAGACTAGAGCACACCGCACCACCTGCAGTATTATAGAGGAACTGAATTATAGAGGAATTTTTAACCCCTCTCTCTCTCCTTGCCACTGCTTGTTGTATGTACAGAAAGTCTCCTGTTGTTTCCTGACAGTATGAACTAAGAAGCATTGTTTAACTACAAACTAGGGCTGCAACTAACGATTATTTTAATAATCGATTAATCTGTCGATTATTTTTTCGATTAATCGATGAATCTGATAAAAACCACAAAAAAAAACAACAACAAAAAAAAGAATTCATTTCCAACCCTTTATTCAAAAACAGAACTAAAATCTTTAGAAAGTGCACAAACATGTTGCTCCTTGAGCTGTTATTTTTAAAAATTATTATTATAAAATAAAAATGGACTAACAAAAAAGGCTTTACATCTGCCAAATATATACCTTTGATTACGAGCATAATTCGTTCCGGAAGCAGCTCGTATTCCAAAACACTCGTAAACCAAATTGAATTCTCCCCCTTCTCGTCTTATGCAATTACCCTTCCTCCACTCTTTTCACACGCATGCGCACACACAACGAAAACGCTGGTTTATCGGAAAAATAAACAAGAAATCTCTCTAATGATACTCGATTGAGCGACACACTAACGGAATCAATGCTGTAAAGTAAAAATAAAACAAATTAACCTGCACTTTACCTTTGAAAAGAATCGTGACAGAGCAGTGTTTCTATGTAGAGCAGAGAGAAAGAGGTGTGTGTCTGTGAAGGCGAAAGTAGGAGGGGTCTGTGTGTGGCACGGTGTCCAATGACGCGCACACACACAGACACACACACAGCAGGCAAAGAGCAGGCTGAGCCTTGAGCAGAGAGAGAAAATGTTTTTTTAACATATCTAATGAGACTTGCTTTTGCTTAACACGCGCGCTGTACACACACGCATACAGACACACAATAAAATATGTTTTACGTGCACACACGTGGTCACAGTGTTGTAGTAAACAGTACACTCGTGCACGGATGTTAATTATACCAGTAAGAGACGTGCACTAAGACCCAGCAGGGGAGACGATTACGGATTTCTCTGCCTCCGCCATGTATCGTTTTTTTATTTTTGCTCCGCCCTGTCCATGAGGTGCCGAACTCTACTAGTATCAGTGCGCGAGACCGAGTGTGTTCACTCCGCTCCCAGCTGAAGGTTTTTTTTTTTATCATCAAATGTCTCCGCGTCGCGCGACACAACGAATCGATTATGAAAACTCTTTTAGTAATCGATTTCTATCGATTTAATCGATTCGTTGATGCAGCCCTACTACAAACTTACAAATATTTCCATCTCTATCAAAGTTGAGGTTGAGAAAATTACAAATTACACAGTTCATACTTAAGCACAGCCGAAGTAAATTAATGGGGAACGAAACATAGACCGTTACCTCTCCTACATACTCCATGACGAAGGTGTTCTTGCGGATCCGCTCCATGGTCCGTACCCCCCAGCCCCGTCCGTTGTCTGTCTTAAAGATGCACAGTGAATACTGAATGCCCCTCTGTACCACTCTGTTGGCGCACTCGGGCCCGCAGCAACAACGCTTGTTGCATTCGTAGATGGGTAGTCCAGGACGAATGCGCACTTGTCCTGAGTCGTTGTAGGCAAACTTGTGCTGTGAGGCTCCGGCACAGCAGCCCTCCGCAGGACTGTTCAGGCAGTCTGTACACTCACAGCCAACAGCCACCTCGTTAAGAGAGATACCATCACCCACCTTATAATCACTAATGTAAGTGAAGTTCTTTGGAGGACCCTCCATGTCCACCACATTTTCCACAAAGATTCGACCCTTGTCTGATCCCAGGCTGTTCAGGTGATTCTCCCAGAGTTTAAGGGTCTGCCTCAGCTTTGCTCGCTGCACAAGATGGGAGACAATGGAAGCATCCAGTTTCTTGGGGACGTTGCGCTTTTTTAACCGGACTATCTCGCGCATCAAATCTTCCCAGAACTGGTGAAGTAGATCAGTGCATTTTAGGTTCTTCCGTGGCTCCCATGAGTTCATCGACTCTGGATAGCCCTTCCATTTGACCAAGTACAGCTCCTGAGTGTGAGAAAGTCCCGTGTTAGTCATACGCTTTTAAAAGAAATTTATAAGTTATTAATTAGGAAGGGAATGAATCATACTCGAAATGTGTTACAATCGACTTGACGTTACAGTGACAAATTTTAGGAAAAGCTCCTGTCTCGGTTATGCTGTGTTCACTTATCTACTCTGAGTCACTGCAAGTTTTTCTGACTCATCACGTTTATCCTAACATGAAGCATTTCTATCCTGGTGGGAGTGACGGCCTCCATGTCCCAATCTGCAGGGCTCACTGAATGGTTGCAAGAGTATGACATTACATGCTCTAGCCGGTTCTGGAGACAGAAGCATTCACCACGAACATAACAGAATCTGCAGAAAGGTCTAGTTAAGCTGCTCTGGTGACTTGTGGTGGAACATCACCATAAACACTGTTTGTGTTTTTCATTCAACTTGGCACTCATGTACGACATTTCATCTCATGTTGAACGTTCGGGTGCTGCAAAGTCAGAACATCAACGCCGGTAAAGCTGGAAATGTCCTTAGTTTTGAATATAAAATACTAAGACAGGTAAAAGAATACTGTTAAAATAGGAGACTTTGCATTAGTGAAAAGGACTAGTTTCTATTTTTTAGTTGAACTTAAAAAAAAAAAGTATATAAATAATTTATTATTAATTGCTGTTTAACAAAAAAAAAAAAGTAAGCAGTCTTGGTCTACTGATTCTAGACCTTGAGCAGTCATTTCTACAAAATAACAACTCAATGTCTGTGACCCTTACCTGTGTTTCTTGTGTTTTCCCATCAGTGATCATTTTTCTTTGGTAGCTGCAAAGGTATTCCACTTCATAGTCACAGAGATTGTTCTTGTTCACGCCCAGTTCTCTGCATTTGACTCCTTCTTCTCGACAAACAACTTCCAGTTGATTGAAAGTAGCCAGACATGCTACTGCGCACTCTTTAAAATAAGAGAGAATTTAATTTAAAATCACTGGCAACTTTAATACAAGCACCTGTACACCTATTTATTCAAACAATAAACCAATCATCTAATCAAACAGATATGGGTCAAGAGCTTCAGCTGATGTTTGCACATGTTCAGACTGTTAACAAGAATGGTGGACACCATATAAGTGACTTTAACTGTGGCATGGTGGATGGTGCCATGGTGTTTTTTTTTTTTTTTTTTTAACTTCTCATTCCTTGGGATACTCACAAAATTGGTTCTATAGAGAACTATACAGGGAAAGGAAAAAAATGCACTAATGGCAGTAGTAGGTCAAAGGATAACAGCTAAACTGGTTCTAGTTGATAGGATGGCTATTGTAACTCTAACAACCAACTAGTTTTGGAATAGGTTGCAAAGATTTAACTATCATCCCGATATCATCAGCAACGGTCCAGAATTTACCCTACATTTCTTCAACATTGGATTTCTCCGACATTAAACACTGCAGGAATATTGTAATCTTACTCAGTTATATAAAATACAGTAGTGGTGAGGAAAATAATTCACAAATGTATATATTTTTTCAAATACAAATAAACAAATGAAATATGGACATGACATAAAATAACTACACTATATGGTCAAAACCATACAAATACCTGACCTCACCTTAAGTACAAAGGTGGCCAAACGTCTTGAGAATGACACAAATATTAATTTTCACAAAGTCTGCTGCTTTTTGTCAGATGCAGCTATAGTATACTGGTATATAATAAGTATAATTACAACACCAACAGTAAAGCATTCTGAGACCATTCATGTGTGATAGAAAAATTTTAATCTACATGTACCTACTCAAGGTCGGCTCAATGTGTGTACGTACAAAAGGAAACAGTGTACCCAGAGAGGAGTGCAGAAACTTGGTAAAAGGAATGTGTGTGCGAGCAACATCTTATCTCTGTGTGTGTGTGTGTGTGTGTGTGTGTGTGTGTGTGTTGCTGGTATCTTTGCTCTGCAGAGCGGAATGGGAAAAGAACTGAGTATAAAATAAGAGCGTAAGAGATGGGGAGCAGGGAGAGGTCTGGAAAAAGAAGGGTCAACATTGCACATATTGAAAAACCTTTGACTTTGTGAAAATTAATATTTATGTCATTTTGGAAATTTTGGTCAGGGCTGTATAAGAGCTTGTTGGACATTCCAGTCCAGAATCATAAACCTACATCCCATTTTAGAGTGTTTCTGTAGGAATTTGTGCCCATTCAGTCAAAAGAGCATTTGTGATGTTGGACAAGTCTACGGTCCACTTCATCCCAAAGATGGTTAGTGGAATTGAGGACAGGTTCTGTGCAGACCACTAGAGCTCCTCCACACAAAACTCCTCATGCCATGTCTTTATTGAGTTCACTTTTTTCCTCAAAAGGTACAAACATGCTAAAACAGGAAAGGGCGTTTCCCAAACTAATGCCACAATGGTAAAAACATACAATTTTGTTCTCTTCACAGGCACCAAACACAAATTCATCTATCAAACCTTCCCAAACCACACTTTGGGATTGCATATAGTGATCTTAGTAATCATCTCTCAGGGTGGCTGCTCGACCATGGAAACCCATTTTACGAAGCACCCAGTTCCTAATGCATCATTCTTGTGGTGATGTTGCTTCCAGAGAGAGACTGCAGCTCTGTAGTAGGTTACGCTATAGAGCTACAAGTAAGCACTATTTTAAAACAATTGACTCTTTGAAATAATAGAATTACTAGAAAAATAAAAATAAACATTATGAATTGCGCAATTATTACAAAGTCTTTTTACCCCATTGCTGGAGGCTGTTTTTGGCAAAGAGTAAAGAGTGAAAGAAAAGAGTGAAATCCTCCCATACTGTAGTGTTTTTTCTTTAAGGTAATGCCATGACACTACTGTTCACTTGTAATGACACCACAATCAAATAGCCAGTTAAACTCACTGGTAATAACTTTCCCAACATTTGGTTTCATTTGACTGCGTCAGTTATTCGCTAAACCCCATTATGCAACAGAGAACAGATTATTCTTTTCTACACTATGCGGTTCAACACTCAGCCCTGCGCTGTGTGTTTGCCCAGCCGAGCTGTTGTGGTTCCTGGATTCTTCTGTTACACAATAATATCACTTACAGTTGACTGGAGCAGATCAAGAAGGGGAGAAATTTCACAAACTGACTTGTGGTAAAAGTGGTATCATACGACGGTGCCAAGTTACTGAGCATTATGACACATTCTACTGCTTTTATCTCTTTTATTAACTGAATTTTTTCAACCTTAACCTTACAGCTGAATTTTAATACATGAATTTTGTCAGCCTGAATTTGTTTGGAAAGTTGGAAAACAAAGTTTTTAAAGTTTGGACAATGCTATTGGATGCTATTTTTAAGAATTGAAAATATTTTTGAACAGCAATTTTGTAAGGTCAATATTTTTGATTTTATTTAAATGCTTTTCTTAATACTTGAATTGCATTTTCATTTGAAATATACAACCACAATAAATTGCAGTTATGAAATTTTGCAATGCAATGCAGAAAAATTCTGTCATTTTTATTTCCACATGGTTTTGTTCAGGTCATGTAATTCAACATGCCATTTCGAGGAATTTTGGCACTGTTTTACCTCCATACACTACCAACTACAATACATGAAACAATGTGCAATGTTTTGTTAATTCAGGTATACTGGGACTTAGTGTTATTTTGTAGAATTAAGCATTAACAGCTAACACTGCTTCATCCTCTGTGTAGTGTAATTAGGCGAATTCAGGTATATTGGGACATTGGGTAAACTGGGACTAATTCATTTCTAGCCTTATGGATGAGTCAAACCGCGTTTGACTAAGGCCTCATAGTGCAACTGCATGATATACAGCAAATAGTGCGATTTAATACATGTAACTTGGTATAAAGGGGTGCGGTCCACATTAAACAGGAAGCTGACCTAAAAAAACATAAGGTACAAAAAAATTAAATTATAACAGCCTGGGTTTTGGTTTAATTGGTCTTCAAAACGGTTGCATGTATGTCGCATCCTTTACTTTTCTCTAATTTTCCTCTTTTATAACTCAAAAATAAAAATTTAATTGCAAAGTAGAATGGCACCAAAGGACAGTGATAAAGCTGCATGAAGGAAGTGAAAGAGATAAAGAGAAAGTGTTCGCAATATGCATTCAGATATTTCCTTAGACTACAGTATTCAGATAATTGCCTACAATTAATGTTTAATTCAATTTGTTTCAGTTTTATTGATAAAGCGCTTTTAACAATGATCATGCTCTTCTCGCAAAGCAGTTTTCCAGATTAAAAAATATATATGGAAAAGAATTTGAAAAGTGTGAGGACATATGTACAAATTATAAATGTTTGCTGATTCTTCTCTAATTTTGCTGCAACTGCAAGAAATAAGTGATGTTACAGTGTGATTTATAAGTCATCAGTTAAAAAAACAACAACAAAAAAAGGTTGGGAATAATTGGGGAAAATACTATTGTATTTCCTGCAGCCTAAATGTCCTGCTGTAAAACATCTTACACCAGAATGTGACTCAGGTCAGCTCGTACACATGTAGGCATTTTTCCTTAGTCTGTTTTCATACCATATCTTTTTAAAAATGTTTTTTACACTCTGCCTGTTAATATTAATACAAGTGTTTTCCTGCTTTTGAGTACAATATACACATGTTGTTTTCATATCAACACGTTGAGGATTATGGGAATGTATCATGTGTTTGTTTTAAGGCAAAAAGCTTTTAAATATCATAATGTAAAAACTCACACACATGTCGCATGAAGTTAGTCAGACCGTCGGTTACTTTAAGCACAGAAGTTAAAGTTAATCTACACGAAATCCACACAAATGCCGAAAGCTCAAGCATGATCCAGCTAACAGGCTAACAAACAAGAACAAGGACTTTGGGAAAATGTTACCGAGATCTCTCAGTCTCACATTATATCATATATACTGTCTATCTAAACATAACCTACTCCAATAAATAAGCCTGGGCCGGTTTAAACTTTAATCTTGAACAGGAAGTGTGTGATTCTAAAACTCTAACACAGTTACCGATACACTGAACCACTGAAACCGTATAACGTTACACCACAGTGTGACTGGAACACTAACAAGCAACACACTCCGCTTTACCTCACACTCCTATCAGAATGTCTACACCTCAACCCGAACCGTGCTTATCGCAAGTATTCATAATTGGTTTAAAAATATATACGAAGCTACAGTTTTGGATTCATTTAAGAAAACGAATTCGTACCTTTCAAATTGTCCGCCATCTTCCAACTACCGCCAAAATTGTAAAGTTAAAAACTCACGCGGTGATTGGTTCAGAGCGCCATTGACCGACAGCCATATCACCCAATAGAATTTGAGTATAGACAAACGACACGTATCACGTAACGTCGAGAAGATTTGTCGTTGAGTCTATTATTAGTCCGGTAAATAATTTAATAACGTAATTTATTAATGCTATAAATTAGCTATAACACACACACACACACACACACACACACAAATGTAGCATTGGATGAAGCAAAGTGATTTTAATGATTACTATATATATATTCTTTATTAAAGTATAGTACAGACCCTTGCTTTTGTTCACTACATAAATCTGATCATTTTGATTCATACACGTTTGCTTACATTTCTTATACATTTCAATAAAATTCTGAAAAGATTATGTAAAGCTGCTTTGCGACCATTGTTAAAAGCGCTACAGATAAAATTTAATTGAATTAAACTGGAATAATATAATAATAATATGATGGCCTGCTTTTAGATTTCTGTATTTTCTTTCATTTTGAACCATAAATAAAGTACTGTTTTATTTTGTAGCTTAACATATAGCGAATGTTGTCCATTACAGATATGCACACAATATGTAAATATGCCCGAAACTGGAATTTATATAAACAGTATGCCCAAATTGAATACCTACAAGCTATGGTTTTTACCACAACGCACTCGAACACCTGGTGGTCAAATGCTGAAGTACAGATTGTGATCTACTGCGTATCAGCGGGATTTGGGGTTTTAGAAACACTAGACAATAATTACCGGTGGCGTGGCATGGGCACGTTTATTTAAGGGAGACAACTGAGAAAGGCATCTATGTCATTATTTTTTCATTATTGTTGTTGCACAACGGGCGGCACGGTAGCTTAGTGGTTAGCACTATCACCTTGCACCATGGAGTTTGCGTGATCTCCCCGTGCTTAGTGGGTTTTCTCCAGGTTCCCCCCACAATCCAAAAACATGCAGATTAGGCTAACCGGCGTTCCCAAATTGCCCGTAATGTGCATTCGTGTGCCCCGCGATGGATTGGCACCCCATCCAGGGTGTACCCTGCCTCGTGCCCTAAGTCTCCTGGGACAGGATCCATGAGCCCTGCGACACTCTACAGAGGATAAAACGTTATAGACGACGAGTGAGTGAGCGAGTTAAAACCTCACACCGCTATCTGTGACAGACAGTTTCATCAACCAATAGAATTAGACTTTAGATCTAATTCTTACGTGACGTAATAACGTAGACAGACGTCCTTCAAGATGTGTGTACTGCTTGACAAAATAAAACCTAACATAAATGAAGCCTTTTATAAAATAAAGTGTTTTTAATGTCTGCTTATAAAATGTATTAAAGTATTACAGAGAAATCATTGTGGCTGTTGACAAAGTAATAACGTTGAATTAATTCATACAACACACTATGGGTTACTTTTATTTTGAAGAAGAAACTTTAAAACGTTAAACGTTCCTTTGACTTCACTCAGCGCGAGCTGTTCAGTGTTGTAAACTCTCTGACCGGCACAGGTGACTTTATTTACCTTTCATATCTTATATGATATGTGTACTATATATAATTACTTTCCTTTTTATATTAAAATATTGTGTGTTTCGTAAGTTAATTAGCTGTCTGTGGAGAGATTGGAGATTGGTTTGTTAGTTCAGTGTCAGCTCGAAAGCGAAATGTAGGTCTCGATGTGTTTATTAACACTTCGTAACATTCCTGCTCGTCCACTTTGCTATTTTGCAATAACATTAAATAATTTTCACACGTTTTGACTAAATTATAATATACATGAATTAAACTTACGTTAAGAAACTGTGTTTATTATTGAAGTACTAAAGGGGGCCGGTAGTGTTGGTCAGGATGCCGCAGCTCGCGATTGCAGTGTCGGTGTCGGTGTCAGTCCTGCTGCTGTTGCTGATGTGTGAGGAGAAGAGCTTTACACACGCTAAGGTAACTCACCTCAAGTTAACATTCACACGCCTCTCTCCTTTATATTTAGCTCTTACTATTTTAGACTACAATCTGAGGCTCTAAAATTCACAGAGTTTATTTTTTATCCTCAGAGGCGACAGGTGTAAAATTTCAGAGTGTTGTGGAAGAATGCACAACAGCAACACCAGGGGTAGGGGGTCAGGGGTCATTTCTCATCGTCATCTTCTATACTGCTTATCCTGTACAAGGAATAAGAAACTTTGGGCACAAAAGCAGGGTGCACCCTGGACATAGGACACATGCTATGGGCAGTTTGGGAACTAACCTAATCTGCATGTCTTTGGTCTGTGGGAGGAAACTAAGCCAAGCAAGAACATGCAAACTCCACACACAGACCTGAGGTGGGACTTGAGCCGTCATTGTGAGGCCACAATGCTAATCGCTGCACCACCAGGGGTGGTGTTTGTGGTCTTTCCACTTGTTTCGGCTTTCACCACATCAGGCCATTCGATCCACACACAAGCTTGGCACAGGTTTTATACCTTTAAGCAAACCTCCCATTATATTTAGGCTTGGGACCGACACTGCATCCAGTGGCTTGGGTTTGGGTATTGACTGGGAAATGAACCCGGACCTTCCGCATGGCAGACGAGAAACCTACCACTAAGCCACCAATGCCCTTACACCAACAGGGGTAGTTTTTGTACAATATAAATATTGTATCATTTATATTTGTAGTTTTTATACAATATTTACTTATTATACATGCTTTACATTATATGGGCATCAAACACATATGTCGGTTTTTCCCACACCTCAGTCACCCAGAAACTAGAATGTCTAGTATGTTGTGGCATTAAAATCTGTTCCGGCATGACGATGCACCTAAGCACAAAGTAAGCATCATGACACACTTCATGTCAACTAACTTTGCCCGCACAGAGCCCTTATCTCAATTCCTTTGAACAGCTTTTTTGCTGAATCAAAGTGCTGACTGAGCTCCAGGCCTCCTCACATGACTGACCTCAGTGTTTGCAATTATTAATGCTCTTATGGCTGAAATAAGCACAAATTCCCACAGCCATGCTCCTATCTCTGGAAGGATATCTTTTCAAAAAGCACATAGCTGTTTGGCTGTTTAGGCTACATTCACGAGCCAGATTGATAGATTTCAACATTCGAAATACAAGTGAGTAATTTGGATGCTCACTAAATGGCACACATGTGCAAATTGATTCATCTTTTCTCGTGCCATCTGGGTTAAAACATGTTATATTTATGAAGCCACTCATTCATTTCAAGCTACAGATGCGATTTTAACAAAAATATGCTTGGAATTTTGTTCTGGACAGCGTGCAGTTAGTCAGCTGTATTTGTCGAGGTCCAGAACAAGGAAAAAAGCCAGTGCTGACTGACGACGTCAACGCCATACACATACACAGGGGCAAAAAGTCACATAAATCCAACCTTAAGTCAGACATATCTGATATGTATTCAATCAACAACATATGAAAGTGACTTAGATCCGATCTAAAAAAAAACATCAGAATTGTGCGTTCTCTCTTACTCATTCACTCTCTCATCATCTATACCGCTGTATTCAGGGTCACAGGGGGGCCTGGAGCCTATCCCAAGAGACTTAGGGCACGAGGCAGGGGACACCCTGCACCAGAAGAATCTGATATATGTATATCTGTGTTCCACTACAAGGTTTGCTTACCATTTACCATTTATGGTGTTTACGGGAATCGTTATATGTACTGCAGTAAAGATGGGTCCACATTCACGTATTTCTGTCACAGATACATACTCACAGTTTTCTGTTTTCTGCAATTACATTTACGCTCTAGTCTACAGCATTTCTCTATTTATTCTGTTGTTTTTACAGAGTATTGAAGATGTGCGCTGCAAATGCATTTGCCCTCCATACCGAAACATCAGTGGCCACATCTATAACAGGAACGTCACCCAAAAGGACTGGTTCGTATTTATCAAAGATGCATGCAAGTCAAATGTGCTCATCACACTTTTGTTTGCATGATTGTAAAACTTACTTTCTTTTCATGTTTCATTTATATGGACTGAGGACATCTTTCGATTAAACATACAGTAACTATATTATTAATCTAGTTAATATAAGGCAATATAATAGTGAAGCGCTTTTTGAAACTGACTGTAGAAAAATATATAGCCATAAATAAAGTCTGTTTTCTTAAACGCTCAGTTTTCTACCTATTCTTTACATAAACAGCACATACCCATTACTTGTGTCTATTTGCAGCACATTTGCAAATAAATGTTGCCTTTATCTTTTTCTATTTAATCCTTTACACACTTTCTGTAGTACTTTCTTTACCAGTAATTACTTTAGATTTAAAGAAAGTACTTTCTTTAGATTCTGCCCAGTTCTTTCTTTAGATTTACACACCACAACAGCATGTAGATTAAATGGATGCAAGGTTAAATTGCTGCATGTTGTATGCATATAGTATGATGTACTATCCACACATCAAGCCAATTCAGCCTTTGCACTTATATTACATGTCCTGTGACTGCTTTATGGATTAGTTTCAGTGACATTTGATGTTCTGCATGTCTTACTGGAATTGAAAGTCATGTGCGATTGTGGAATAAGTTGGGATGTAGTTCTGAGCATGATTTGTGTGTTTGCAGTAACTGTCTGCATATAGTTGACCCCATGCCAGTGCCTGGTCATGATGTGGAGGCTTATTGTCTGCTCTGTGAGTGCAAGTATGAGGAGCGAAGCAGCAATACCATCAAGGTATACTGTACTCTACCGCCACATATAAGCCTCTACTTATGTCATGTGTATTGATACATGTGAAGAAGAATTTACCAAATTACGATCAATTATGATCATGATTTGTAATGCTAACACTACCTCCAGAAACACTAGGAAACCCAGGGCTACTGGGGAAAAAAGTAGTTTTTTAAAAAATTTACAAAGTATAACAAGAAGTAGTAATTTGCATAACATACCATTGTTGAAATTCTGCAGTTTCTCAATCTTGCCTGGTTCCCTCAGTTTCATAATTGGGTTTATCCAGATGTCTTTTGGTCTCTTCTGTTAAAGGTTTTTTTTTTGTCATGTGATTATGCTAAATGAACGATACACTAAAACAACAGTGTTTTTTCTAAATCTGGAAACTATTAGTGAAAGTTTGCAATAATAGAATCCTATCTGTAATTATCAGACTTACTATTTAAATTTCCTACATTATGGAAAAATGCACTGGACATTAGAGGTTCAATGGATCACAAAACTCTTGGTTCAGATCAGATATTTTTTGTCAGATTAGCAAAAAGACAAGGACACACATTTTTTGCTTTCCATTTGTTTTTTATAAAACCTAACACCTAAAGCAAGGAAATGAAAATGACTTTCAAGACAACGAATGTTTAAATGAAATCATAAATTAATATGTTTAGAAATTAAATTAAAGTGCATTATGAACCATGATTTTTATTTTTGATGTGAAAACATAAAATGTTGAGTGACCAGTGTTGCCAGATTCGGTGGGTTTCCCTCTAACTTGGCTGCTTTCTCATCATCCTTGGTGATAAATATTAGGCTAGAGGTATGTGTAAATAATTCAGTTTATTATTATTTATGTATTTATTATTATTATTATTATTATCATCAATAAATCAGTCAGTTCAGTCCGGTATGATGATAATTAAAAAAAAATGTGAGCACAAAGCGAGCGTGTGTGATAGAGAGAAAGCACATGTTCATTTATTTTGGAGCAAGCTTTCCATTATTTTCTTCGATGTTAAACACTAGAGTGTGCCTCTTATTGATATAAGTATTCATGTCTGTTTAGAAAATACTGAGTGTTGCAGTCTTTCTCATTTTCCAGGTAACCATAATCATCTACCTGTCTGTGGTCGGTGCTCTTCTACTGTACATGCTGTTCTTGCTTTTGGTGGAGCCTCTGATCCGCAGACGTGATGTGTACAGACAACCACTGCAGAACGAGGATGAATCGGAGGTACAGACTTTAGCAGGCTGTCTTTATCTCACCCTGCTGGTCTCAAGAATGTATTTAATATACATTTAAAGCAGTGTTGGATTTAATAAAAAATCAGAAGAACAATCTAATGACTTTTACAGCCTCAAGTAATAACTGATTGTATCTCAATACTGAGATATTTTAGGTAAATGTAAAAATAAAACCACAGCTATGTGCATAAAGATCAACAAACAAGAACACTTTCAGAACGAGACTGAGCTGCATTCTGTACTCCACCTTAATGCCTCACACACACAGCACTGCTGCTGCTATTGACGTGCTGTCAACACACACTACGAGCTGCTGCAGTATCTCATGAGCTTCTCTTAGTGGAGTTGTGAAGGACTACACCAATTAAACTCAGTTACATGTAACATTTGCTAAACAGGATTCAGTAATAGGGTTTTGTGTTAGCCAAAATAAAATTTGCTCACTAAACGGAGCTCATTACAGAATTACCAAATAAACAAGCTATCGAAAACTCCATCTTTACTGCTAGACTGGGGGTATATCAACCATGATATTTAATATCTAAAACGGAAGGTGGACACATTCAGTTTTAAAATGCTCTCCTAGTTGTACATTGAAGATAAATTTTACGTTTTACTAGATACAGTGATGTTCAAAATAATAGCAGTGTGTTGAAAAAAGTGAGTAAAGCTCCATATCCATATAATAACTTTTAATTTAAATCAC
>JAQMYL010000039.1:13248077-13260020 GCA_030014365.1 Clarias pachynema | reverse complement strand
AAAAGTTATTATATGGATATGGAGCTTTACTCACTTTTTTCAACACACTGCTATTATTTTGAACACCACTGTACATTACAGTATATGATGTGTTAGTCCCATATGCTGATATTGAAGATACAGGAAGAAAAGGATTGACTTGAGATTTGCTTTTCATTGTTGTACAGGATGTGAGGGCCCCAGGCCGAGGGAACACCGTGCTGGAGCGAGTGGAAGGGGCTCAGCAGCGTTGGAAGAAACAGGTTAAAGAGCAGCGCAAGACTGTGTTTGATCGCCACAGATTGCTTAGCTAAACTCAGTGAAATGTCAGTTACAGTGAAATTTAGAGCAAAGGCAAGCTGAATCTCAAGCTGAGTTTTATGATGTATTTATTTATTCATTCTGTTATTTAAGAGACCAAATATGGCTTTTGTTATTACAGTAACAAAGCTTTTTTGCATAGCATTCTGTTGGCTGTTTAAAGCTCAGTTCTAATGAAAATGCTTAAAATTCTATTAAACTAAAATTATTGTGCTTGTAATCTAACATGGAGATGGGCTGCTTAGCTTGGAAGTATAGCTTATATGATAAAAATTGTGAAAAATGTTTCATGTTCATATTGTCTTGTAAAGTAATGGACATTTAGGGAACACTGGTGTTCTCAGCTTTTTTAATTCCAAACAAAATAGTTTAAGCAAGCAAATGTATTAATTAAGCAACATAGGATTTAAGTGCATGTTACATGCATATGCCATTTGTGTATTCTTATGTTGTCAGGTAGACATTTGTTTTCTTTTCTTTTTTTAGTTTATGAGCTTTGTAAGTAAGACTGGGTTCTAGGATTTGCAACGATTATCGTTTCTAATACTATGTACTGTAAGTGGTGACTGATTTCGCACCAAATATTTACTGATTGCACTAAATATTGTCAATATTCCAGACTGATTTGCACTTCTGTAATTCTTTGTTTGTTGACTAATATTCATGATATGCTAATTTTGTATTTAAAATAAATAACTGTCCATTTTTTTTTTTGTTCAGGTAATTTATCTGATTGATTTTGCTGGCTATGCTTTAACATACTGTATATTATTTTCCTAAGACATCTTACCTAGCTCTCTTGGAATGATTGTCAATATTTGGTAGTTTGGACATGTAAGTTACAAGTTTATTTGTTACACCTACATTGTTATTAATTATTGTAATTATTATATGTCTGAGGAATTTGTGGGAGTTTTATTTCAGTTGGTATGTACAATTTCTCAGCCTCTTCTACATTACTTTTCACTTGAAATATCGGTCATACACTTCAGTTTGTCCTTCTAGGGGAGTCCTTAAATTATTTTTAGAACATTGTTTACCTTTTAGAAACAATTGTGAAAATTCCTTTTTTTTTTTTTTTCTAAGAGTGTAGACCCATCAACCTGTGGTTCTGTTTTGCTGTCCTTGATACAGTATTAGTCCCAGTGCCTTGGTTTGATGATGTTGGATGACTATAAGTATGTGCTCCTTGGTATGCACCCAGTAATGGGCCCAGATGTAACCTATAAACATGCAACTGAGTGTATGTCATTAACCTGTTTCAGGAAATATCCTCCCACTTGTTACTTTCCCTTTAATTTCAATAAACACAATCTAAGTTGCATCCTCGTGTAGTATTTTTGGCTTTTATTGCATAATCCATTATAAATCCAGTACTGAAATAAATCAGGTATATAATATCACATACAAGGTATTATAAAAATAAATAAATAAATAAATAAAAATGTGCAGCGTACATAGATCAGCCATGACAGTACAACACAAAATATTAAACCCAGAATTATGTCGGTTTCCCTTGTGCTGCCCAGAACCTGCCCATTGGGGTGTGACTCCACAAGACCTCTAGGGGTGTGATGTGGTGTCTGGCACCAGGATGTTGGCAGTGAATACTTTGGATGCTGTGGTTGCAGAAAATTTAATTGGGATCTGGAGAGTTTGGAGGCTGGGGGTCAGCAGCATCGGGCTCTTTATCTGCTGGGTCTCGTGTGCGCTGGGCTGCAGTTTGCTGGGTGTTCTGGTGCCTTCCTATTGTCACCATTGACTTTGGCAATTTGTGCTGCATTGACTTTTTGGTGGTATCGGACTGGGCAGGCTGGCCCTTGCTCCCCATAAGCATAGATGAGCCTTGGATGCTCATGATCCTGTAATATATTTGATAACCAGTTTTAATCTGTTTAGGTTATGTTATGGCTGATTTGATTTTAGAATCCATAAAAATATATTTTTTCCCTATGGTTATAACATAACCTGTCTGATATTGACATTTATACTGTATCATAGAATCCTAGTGGTTCAATACTTAGTTATAGGTGCAGTAATAGTTCCCACTAATACAGTTTTGTCCTGTAAGCATTTAATTTCTATGTCTGCTAGTTGTCACAGTATTCTCTCTCTCTCTCTCTCTCTCTCTCTCTCTCATCTTTCATCTCCAGTAGTGCTGTGTGAGCAGCTGAAGCTCCCTGTTTTCTCCTGCTCCCATGTCCCCACCCATAAAGCATGCTCCCACCACCCTCTTCCTCAACCCCAAGCATGGACACTCAATGCTTTTCTATATATAAACCTGACACAGGCCAACTGCACCCAAATGCTCTGTGCTTCTCTAATTTCTCCTTGCCTGGTTTACTTTTCCAAGCAGGGGCCAGGGCCAAGAAGTGAGGAGAGGGCTTTCCAGAGCAAGAGGGAGCGCTTGAACAGGAGAGAGGGTAGAGGAGGTGGAGGAATAGAGAAGGTCTCACATGGACATCTAAGAGACCGAAGGATTGTGAATTTGGGTTTTTTTTGTAACTGGCTGTTTGACTACTAGGAATTTTATTTTTTGGATTCCAAAATGGATACAGGCAAAGGGCCAGCCCTGGCCTCGTTCATCATGAATGAAGAGGAGCTGAAGAGGAAGCAGCGGGAGAAGCTAAAGAAACTGCAGGCCACTGGAGGAAACCCTCGGCCTGCTCGTTCCCTCTTCTTCTTAACTCTCAAAAACCCCTTTCGCAAGAACTGCATTAACATTGTGGAGTGGAAGTATCCTTTAAACACACCTGCACATTCATGCTTCGCGTTTTCATGAAACATTGAGATGGATCTTGATGTAGGTGGCAGTTTATGATAGGAGAAACACATACTGTACAGATGAACATCCTGTAGTAGGATCCAGATTGTAAGCTTAACACTTCTACCAGGAGTGAAAAAAAAACATAGCCAGAAAAGGTTGTTATCTTTTGTGGATCTGTGACAGACTCAGATGTGCACAGGTGGGTTTTTTCTTCTCTTACATATAGGAACTCTGTTAATAGCCTGAGTTAATGTGTTAAGCTTTTGTTATTCAGGAAGTCTCCTTCAGGGTTAAATAGAAATATTAGCTCAGCTTTGCACTGTCTGAGCTCTACATTAGTAAGAGAGTGCCCTTTATTTGTGTGCAAAAGTATGAGCTGACCAAAATGTGGCTTAAGACAAGAAGACAGCTGATAACAATTGTAAATATATATCATATTGTTCATCAGCTTAAATGCAGTGTAATCAAATAATTGATGTCTTCTGTTTGTTTTAAATGATCATAGTAAAAAATGTGAAATAACTTGCATTTGCTTTGTTGCACACAGTGCAGTAGGTGCTATTAGGACAAGTTTAATAACTGCATTTAAAGAGTTTGACAGTATTCTGGGTGCATGCAGCTGTTGTGTGAGATCATTTGCGCTGGACATGATGCTGAGCTGGCAGGGACATTCTGAGGTGCTGCAGTCTGTTGGCAGGAATGCTCCCTCTCTCTGTCTCAAAAGCAGAATCACACTGACCATGCCATACTGATTTGTACACTCCCGTATGATGGATTTTGTGTAAACAGTTTCAAGGATTTAAGCTAATCCATTTGCGGCCATGACATAGATTTGAAAGAAATATGAAACCTTTTTTTTAGAAGTCTTTGGTCTGGAGCCTTCTTTAATAATAACCTCGGTTTTTGTTTACAAAGAGCTGGACTTTCTTCTTTCCATTATTAAATGTAGGCAAAGTTTAAGATCCGTTGACCACAGAATTTTAAATAAGAGGTTAAGAGAATTGACTAAAGAAGAAAATACCATTACACACATTTTTAAAGATCTAAAAATTCACCTAAAAGTGATCGGCATGTTTGGTGTTCAGATGTTGCTGCTTTTTTTTCTTTTTTTTTCTTTTTTTTGGAATTCAAAGTTTTTTTTAATGCAAATGTGAACTTAATGTAAATAGGTATCAAATATCTAAAGCTTATCCAAGGCATCATATAACACCATGTTTGCACACAAAGCAAATTGTTATGCAGAAGCATGAATCTTTTATATAATTAATTACAAGAAAATAAAACGAAAATTTAACATGAATTTCACGTCTTTAACTACTGTAGCTTTTGATGTATTGACATTTTTATAGACATGTTTTGTTTAATGACTTATTTAATGTGATTTAAACAAAATGTATAAGTGTTTTTTTTTTTTCAAACAAAACTTTTAAATTCAGTAAAAAATTTGAGAAGCAAACATTTGATCCTTGATAGTTTGAGGAAGGTGAAAAATTGTAGACTAAAAGAGAATGAATTGTAGAAATCCTACTGTAACCTAAATGGAGAATCGTTACAAGTCCTGTATATTATTTACATGATATATGTATATTATTACCCATACTCTACAGTATGTGCACTCTCTCCAGGTTTCTTTTCATTATCTTATTCAATTGTCCTGTCACATTGTGTTTGTATTATCATGCTTGCCCAGTGTTTTCCTAAACAATCTCCACCAGACCCTTTGAGATCATCATTCTCCTCACAATCTTTGCTAACTGTGTGGCTCTGGCCGTATTTCTCCCAATGCCAGAGGATGACACTAACTCTACCAACTCTACCTTGGTGAGTAACAGTTCTACAGTTTGGTAAATTAGTAGAAGTTTGGGAGTATTTACCTACTGTAAGATAATGTAGGTTAAATTATTACTTTATTGTCGTTATCACTTATGTGTGTTCATGTAAATCCAAATGGCACATGTTGACAAATGTTGTCCAGGGTAGGGGTGTACAATAAAAATGTGTGAAGTTCCAACTACTTTAAATCCAGCTAACTTAAGTTACTAACATGGCTGAACAGTGACAGCAGCTACATTTGAATGCTTAGCCATTAGTGAACAGCTCATTGCTATAAATAAAACGTTTCAGTTTTAATAGGGTCACTACACGTCACTACTTTTGGCTAGTGATGTGAATTGTGAACAAATGATAGGTAGCTTTTATATTTCTTTTTACACATGCTCTATTTTGGTGCAGTATTATTTTGAGTGCTTGGTTCGGTTCACTGAAATATATTGCTGGGGCTACCAACAGACTACCCCTGCACTAGTGGTAAACTTCTTAAGGTCCTGGTTAAGACTCTACAAGGTAGGGGTTCAAAACTATTAATCATTTAAAGAAACCTGGAAGTAGTAGGGAGGCTATGACAGTACTTACTTTTGATCATTACATCTATTAATCATCCCCGGCAATCAATAATGATTCCGGCACTGGTTTGACACAGTCGCTTCTTGGCCCCCTTTCATTGTAAGCGAGTCTAAAAGAAGGTTCGACTCTGAAACTAAAGCTCAGTGACTGGCGATGGTACTGTTTTCATCCTTGATTTTATATTTAGACCCTGGGTCAGTGCTAGCAATGAGCATGAAGCTGAGGCTTTGCAATCCACAGGAATGAGTGTGTGAGCTTCAAAGATACATGCAGACATCTAAGGGATGTGGTGTGGGGTTTATTGCTCATTCTGCCAATTTGAAAGGACTAGTTGATACTAATAAAATGCTTTTCCTCTTTGCATAGTCTTAAATTCGGACCTTATGCTGTTATGTACTGTATAGTTTTTTAATGTTTTACTTGTGTCAGATGAAGTTTACTCTTTCAGGCGTAGCCTCCACACTACAGGAAAAGAAACATACATAAAAAGAAACATACATTTTGTTTCTCATTCTCAATACAGCAAACATCTTTAGAATTTTTATTATTTTTTATAACTTCTAGTATTTATATTTTTCAAATTGGAGATACATTTTTACCCCTGAGATCATGTGATCTTTATTATATAAATTCTACTGTATGTAAAATATGTACATCAATCATATTACAATGTTTTGTTTAAAATAAAGTTCTATCTTTGTCAAGAATAAAAAGTACAGAGGATGCAGGTGCCGACTTATTAAATGAACAATATTGTAAAAAAAAAAAAAAAAAACAGGAACAGGAGATATATTACGAACTGAGTTTAATGCATAAACAACGTGAAACAGGGAATCTTAGCTTAAATAGTGTGCTTAACAAGAGATACAGTAAACAACATGGTGGTGAAACAAACAGAAACAAAATCCAAAATGTGCACATGGTAACAGATTTGAGAGTAAACATGACTTGCTGTGGCTCATGGGTGTTGTAGTCCAGCAGCTCTCTGGCGCTACAATGACAATCATTTTGATCTTTGAAACATTTTACACCCCTGAATGTTAACAGGTTTTCTTTATAACCACATTTTATTTTGTTTTAGTTTTTAAGTATTATGTTTGAAGTGTTTTTTTTTAAATCTCATGCTATTTTTATAGATGTAAATTTTTAAAAATTTTTTAATCAAGTTAATTTATAATAACTAAACAAATAAATACATAATGCAGAAATCTGTTAATGCTAAAAGGAATAAATCCGAATCAGAATTCTAAGAATGAACATTTTTAAAGACTTAACTCAAGCACATTTTAAATATCTAGGTCAGATTTCCTGCTGCACTCAGTACGCTCAGTCATATTCTCAGATCTCTAATAGTATGTTACTTAATAAAGTGTTGTATTTCAGATGACTCTAATTTGTGTTATGATTTCTACAGTTACTGTCTATTCATCCCGGCTGTCATATGAACTTATGGCCTGGGAATTTCACGGATACATCATGAAACTCAAGATGAGAGCCGTGTAGCTGAGCAGTCTGCGCCCAAATCAGCTCTCTACACAGACATAGTCCGGTCAAATTTCTGCTATAAGGATAACCCTTCTATATATTTTTTAAAGAAGGATGGTTAGTTTTCAACAATTCATTTGATCTGAGAATATTTCAAATGAAATGATTTATGATTACAATTTTACTTTTTCAGTAGTTCAGTATTTTTTATTTCAGACTTACACAATGTATATGACCGTGTTATGACATAACTGTAGTCAAATGGACCCTTTTTTTTTTTTAAGACAAGTAGAGCTACCATGTTGTTTGAGTGTGCATAAGCGTTGTATAATTTCTATGTAAAAACAAATAATGGAGTAACTAACTGGAAACGCATTCCCCTTGTACACATATTTGCAGATCGCAACAGTGTAGTAGAGTGCAACATTAGTGAAACAGTGAAATGTTAGACTTGAAATTGGCAAGTGTTTAAGCAACAGTCATGATATGATTGGTGTTACTAGTGTTAGAGCGTAAACAGTTACTGTATGGCCACTTTACTAGGTCCTGTTCTTTGTGTGTTTGCCTCAGCTCCTCACAACAACAGAGGAAAAACACATTTCATCACCCATCATTTCATAACTGGTTAATCACGTTAATTCCATTCATAATATAGACGTTATATTGGTTTAAGTTGCTCATGACTTGTTGTTCTTTACCAAATGTAATTGGCAATCCTGCAATATTAGTGGTATAGACGATATATATATATATATATACAGTATATATATTGTCTATACCACTTTATCCTGTGTACACAAGGACACGAGGTGGGGTACACCCTGGGCAGGGCACACTCACATAGTCACACACTCATTCACACACTACGAGCAATTTGGGAACGTCAGTTAGCCTAATCTGCATGCCTTTGGACTGCGGGAAGAAACCGGAGTACCCGGAGAAAACCCATCAAGCACGGAGGTCTGTGTGCAAACTCCGTGCACACAGATGCGGGAATCGAACCTGGCCAGTTCAGGTTAATTTGTTTTACTTTTATATTTTGTATAAATGATTTTTGTACGAATATTTTTGGGTCGTGGAACGAATTATGAGTGTTTCCATTATTTCTTGTCAGGAAATTCGATATTTGATATATGAGTGTTTTGATATACAAGCATGTGGCTCTAACAAATTATGCTCGCAATCCACGGTTTAACTGAATATATATCATATGTTTATTATTTATAGTATATATACAATAATATTTTGCTAAAACCATTGGTTACTATTGTTATGCATAACAACAACAAACTCTGACTGCTATTTGCAGTATGACAAAGATTTAGCTAATGAAACACATTCAGTGACTTGTTTTCTTTCAGTACTGTGATTACATAAGATGTGGAATTTAAAGTGAAATAATCTTCTGACAAGGCTATGTGTTGTCCTGCAGGAAAGCCTGGAATATATATTTTTGATCATTTTCAGTCTGGAGTGCTTCATGAAGATAATAGCATATGGGTTTTTATTTCATGAAGGCGCATATTTACGGAACTGTTGGAACATACTGGACTTTGTCATCGTGTTCATGGGGTAAGATGTTTCTGTCCATTAGTCTGTACATCTTAGTGTCTGAGCTTGCTTCATTTTACCATATACACAAACGCTTATACTGTAGATGCTGATGACCTGTAATTTGAGCTGTCAAATAATAAACTGCTAAAAACACTAAATGGTGTTTTATATACAGTACTGTGCAAAAGTCTTAGGCATGCTGTGTTTTCCAGTACAATTTGTTTTGCAGTTTGTTTTTAGCTTTATGAATTTATTATTGAGTCAGTACAAACATATTCCTGACTTAAAAAATTACAGAAAAGTTAAGACCCTAATTTTAAAAGTTTCTGATTACAAGTTACACAAACATATTTGTATGCCAGACAAGAAAGGAATATATTATATAAAGGATCACGTTTCACATTTAAATAAATAAATAAATGTAAAAATAATAACAATAATAACAATAACAATACATTTTATTTATTATGCACTTTATATTTGAAGCAAATCTCAAAGTGCTACAAATTATTTCAAGTATGAAGCTTGGTCTTCTGAGTTTTCAGAAGATGAACGGAGACAGAGCGGGGGTTGCGTGTAGATGTATGTGAAGTAATAAGTTCTTTGAAATAGGAAGTATAAACAAATAAATGGAAGCTGCTGGTTTTTTTATGCAAAAAAGAAGCAGGTGCAACTGTCAATGCCCTCAGAAGAACTGGGAGTGGTTCCGCAGGATGCTCAATAAATAATAGTTTTAATTTCCGTTTAAAACTGCAGAAATTTTACCTGACACTGAAGGGTCCCCAAAGTGTTGCACACCAAATGTTGACTTCATTATGTATTTATTTATTTATTTATATTATTTATTAGGCTCTACAGCATTTGTTTTCATGTGTCTAAGACTTTTGCACAATACTGTATGTTATTTTGAATTGTGCTCTTTTTATAGAAAGTAAAACCTTCTCAACTTTTTCTAGATCATATCATCTCCTGTTACGATTTTTCTGATAACCATATGATCTTTGAATTGTTTTCAGGCTTTTTACCCTTGCGGTTGACACCATCAATGCAATAGCTGGTGTTCCCACAGAGAAAGGAGGTGGGTTCGATATGAAAGCTCTTCGAGCCTTTCGAGTCCTGCGACCACTTCGTCTTGTCTCTGGAGTTCCCAGTAAGAGCTTCCCACATTACCCTTCTGTTCCAATTGAAACCCATTATGGAGTCTTTTGTTTTTTGTTTCAACTTGTTGTTCCTCTCCAGGCTTGCAAGTGGTTATGAACTCTGTTTTGAAAGCAATGCTGCCCCTGTTCCATATTGCTCTGCTTGTCTTCTTCATGGTCACTCTTTATGCTATAATGGGTTTGGAGCTGTTTAAATGCAAGATGCACAAGACGTGCTACTACGAAGGCACAGGTAAAGCGAACTTTTATCTACTCTTGTCCTCTTTTGCTTGGAGTAGATTAATACCCCAGGTGGCAGTACGTTATATGAAGGCTTTATATGTACAGTACATATAACCTATTATTATTTCAAAGCATTGATGAGATATTAAATGCATTGTTCCAGCATTTTCATGTTTCACGGTTTATACCAATGTTTATAATACATTTACAAATGAAGCCATTATTATTGTTATTTACTTATTGCATAAGTGTTAATGACATTTATCACAACTCTCAAAGTTTTGTAGTAAGGTATATGATATGATAATGACAAGGAAATTAAGAGAGAGAAAAACAAGGTATAATGTATCAGTACAAATAAGGGCTCATTTCTTTGGTATTGATGTTATAATGCATTATTATATTTACTTATAGAGGTTTTAATAGATTATAGAGCACTTCTGTAAATCACTGTAGATAAGAGCACCTGCCAAATGCTATAAATTTAAATGAAAATACTATAATGCAAATACTGTATAGCCACAGATAACGTGTAATGTGTTTTGATATGAATTCATTATTAAATGAAATGAATGCATGTGTAGACTTTTATAAATGTGACATCCGTAGAAAATGGCACTATACTGGTGAATAACCATTAAATTAATGTATATTAAGAGTAACAATAATGAATCATAATAATTGAATATTATTATTATTATTATTATTTTCTGGATTTTTTCGTATGCAATGAGTTGATATTATTTTATAGATATATTTTTTGTATGACCATTCCTCTTGCCTTGTATCACAGACATTATTGCCTTAAGGGATAATGAAGTGCCATCACCTTGTGCCCAGGCTGGAAATGGACGCCGCTGCACCATTAATGGCACACAATGTAGGTCTGGATGGCCAGGACCCAACTGGGGGATCACCCATTTTGATAATTTTGGCTTTGCCATGCTCACAGTGTTTCAGTGTATCACAATGGAGAGTTGGACTAATGTGCTCTACTGGGTGAGTGAAGACACTTCCTCAGTATTTCTTATTTACAAAAAAATCATTATTTCTGCTGATGTAAAGGTTTAAAAGTGAAGCACAGCTTGTGTTGTCTGTCAGGTCAATGATGCTATTGGGAACGAATGGCCGTGGGTCTACTTTGTGTCCATGATTCTGCTTGGTTCTTTTTTTGTCCTCAATCTGGTTCTTGGCGTCCTCAGTGGGTAATTAATCCATATTATTTGGTATAAATTCTTACATAGCCATACCACCCCTTCCCCCCATAGCTCTAAGGCTCTAAATGAGGTCCATATGAAGTACATGACCAATAAGTCTGACTTTATTCCTAGCTTAGTCTCATAAACTATGGCTTGTTTCATTAATGTGCTCTCATCCTCTCTGTAGGGAGTTTAGTAAAGAAAGAGAGAAATGTAGGTCCAGAGGGGAGTACCAGAAGTTACGAGAGCGAGAGCAAATGGATGAAGATCTGAAAGGTTACATGGAATGGATTACGCATGCTGAAATTCTGGATGCTGATCAGGAAGGATTAGGTAATCTGCTTCTAAACCTATAGTTTATTTTCTTCAAATCTGGGTTTACATTGCATTAGGTTCCTTGATTTGCTGCATGTGCTACCATTTTTCTTCTGCCACTTGTGCCCGTTTTTTGACCATGTTTCTTTTGTCAACAGGTCTCCTTCCTCTGAAGGACAGTGGTTCAGAGACAGACAGTCTTTATGGAAAAGAGGGTTTAAGCCGTGTAGTGTATTACTTGTAAGTGTACTTAAAAAAAAAGAAATATATATATATATATATATATACACTCCCGTTCAAATGTTTGGGGTCACATGATCGTTCCTGATTTTTATTTCTTTCTACATTGTAAAGGAATGTTGAAGGCGTCCAAAAATTGCATTAATCTCCTTTGAACAGTTGATATTGAGATGTGTCTGCTACTTATGCTCTGTAAAGATTTAATAACACCTCTTATCTGAGCTGTTAATTGGTAATTTTTCAGGCTGATAACTCTAAATGAACTTCTCGTCTGCGGCAGAGGTAGGTTTTGGTCTCG
>JAQMYL010000039.1:13230592-13247977 GCA_030014365.1 Clarias pachynema | reverse complement strand
TATATAATTATTATTATAATAAATTTTTTTTATTAATAATTCAAAAAAAGATATTATAAAAAATAATTATTTTCACAATCTGACTCCTAGTCGCCTTGCGCGTCGCTATAATCGCGTCTTACGGAGGAAGTGTACTGCTTGGGTGAAGTCCAAGGTGTTCTACTGGCTAGTGATCCTGGTTGTGTTACTCAACACTCTTGCCATTGCCTGCGAACATTACCCCCAGTCTGAATGGATGACCCAGTTTGAAGGTCTGTCCTGGGAAGCTAATTTTTTTGTGGGAAATCAAATGACTGAAGGTATCTAGGACTTTCAAGCCCATTATGTTTGCTTTCTGTGTTTTTGATCCCACAGATACCGTCAACAAGATACTGCTCTCCTGCTTTGCAATCGAGATGATCATGAAGATGTATGCTTTTGGCCTGCGAATGTATTTCATGTCGATCTTTAACCGTTTCGACTGTTTCGTTGTTACTGTGGGTATACTGGAGATCATCCTGGTCTCAGCAAATGTGATGACATCACTGGGTATCTCTGTGATGAGGTGTATTCGGCTTCTACGTCTGATGAAGGTTACAAAGTGAGTTATCCCCCCTAAGAACACTAGTAGATTTAAATTATTATTTTTTTTTTTGGTATTCTTTGACAAAGTTCATAGAGCAAATCTAAGATTACTACCGTCTCTCAGGTACTGGACATCTCTAAGCAACCTTGTGGCCTCTCTGATAAACTCAATCCGTTCCATCGCCTGCCTACTCCTCCTGCTCTTCCTCTTCATTGTTATCTTCTCTCTCCTGGGGATGCAAGTGTTTGGAGGGAAATTCAACTTCCCCGACAGGCCCTTGCAGCGCAGCAACTTCGACAACTTTCCCCAGGCTCTCATTAGTGTGTTCCAGGTGCGCACATTACCTCTGAGAATGGTTTTCATAATTAATAATCATAAATAAAAATAAACTTAATTTATAGAGTCATATATTATAAAATTCATGCAGTAGATACAGTATGAATTAGTGTAATACTGTACGTGTACAGATATGTACAAATATGAAAGTAAAGAAATGGAAAGTACACACATATAGAATAAAATTAAGTGTATATAAAATACAGTAAATTATTAAATATAATAAAATAGAAAAAGAAAAAACTAACTCACTCACTCACCCTCTATACTTCTTATCCTGTACATGGTTATGGTAGGCCTGGAGCCTATCCCTGGGAATTCAGGACATGAGTCAGGGCGCACCCTGGACAGGGTGCCTAGCCATCACAGGGCACATTGGCGCTCACAAACTCACACTCACTCACACATTATGGGTAATTTTGGAAATTTCAGTTAGCTTAATCTGCATGTCTTTGGACTGTGGGAGAAAACCAGAGTACCTGGATGGAAACCCACCAAGCACGGGGAGTACATGCAAACTCCACACGCACACACAGACCTGAGGCGGGAACTGAATCCCGACCCCAGAGGTGCAAGCCCACAGTGCTAAAAACTACACCAGAAAAAAAAACATAAAACTATAAAATGCTTCAATAAAAGAAAATGAAAATTTCAAATATACCAAGTTCTAAACCCTTAGTGTTTTTAGTTAAATGTGAAGTAAAGTAAAAAATTGTATAAAGCTTGACTGATTAATACAAAATAGTGCTGATTTCAACAGTTTTAAAACATAATTCTCTTCATTCTGTTAGGACTTTTTATTTTCTCGTAGTAAATCACATCATAATTAAAAATTTCCAGGTCCTGACTGGGGAGGAGTGGGATTCCATCATGTACAATGGTATTATGGCTCATGGTGGACCAACTTTCCCAGGAATTCTCGTCTGCATCTATTTCATCATCCTGTATGTCTGTGGAAACTGTATCCTTCTGAACGCTTATGTTAGATCTAGCATGTACAATACATGTACTGTAAACCCAGTAGAGATGGCAAAAATGAAAAGCCTAAGTTTTCCTAAGTTTTGATCAGTCATCCTCTTGAATGTGTTCTTGGCCATTGCTGTGGATAACCTGGGTGAAGCTGAAAGTCTTTCGTCAGCTCAAAAAGAAAGGGAGGAGGAGAAAGCTAGAAAGAAGCTCATGAGGTATTCATATTCAATTATCACCCCTGGAACACAGGAGACTGTGTCTTACTATGTTAGCATTTTATTCAGGTACTGTAGAATCTTCTGTTTTCTTCCAACAGAGGAGCTCTTTCACAGAAGAGTGATGAAGAAAAGGCTTTAGTGATCAAGAGCAAACATAAGGCTGAAGGAATGCCTACGACAGCAAAAGTAAGAAAACTTTGAGCTTATTATCCTTAGAGCAAAATACCACACTGAGTTTCCTCAACTTACTGATCAAGTCCAGGAACGGGTCTTTTCTGGATGAAGGTTAAATTAGTATTGGGTTCCCTTTTGGTTCCTCTTTCTTCCTAATGTTCTCTCAGGGAGTTTTTCCTTTGCAACTGTTTCCACTGCCATAATCCTATGATCTGACCATACATGTTTTCTTGCAGCTTAAAGTGGATGAATTTGAATCGAATGTAAAGGAAGTGAAGGACCCGTTTCCTCCTGCTGATTTTCCAGGTAACCATCACAAACACTAAAATCTCTTCCTGGCTTAAGCTGAGACTCTAAATTGGGCATCAGCATATTTGCAAGGATAGCAGCACTATTAAAGGTGATGCTAAATACTAACCACATGCTCCTATGGTCATTTATGGGATGGTGTTAAAAATAATGATCTATTCATAAACAGCACGGTGCTGTACTTTCTAATGATCATCATTTGTAATTTTTAATAAGCATTGTTCACTTTGCTTTAATACCAGTTGAGTGACATTCTTGTCAATGTTCTAGATGTGATGTCAGTCTTATTAATCAGAACAATGTTTGGATTTAAAAAAAAAAATTTCCTAAAAATTGTCTCAAATTTTTAGGTGACGATGAGGAGGAAGAGCCTGAGATCCCTATTAGTCCAAGGCCCCGACCTATGGCTGATCTTCAGCTTAAAGAGACAGTGGTTCCCATGCCTAATGCCAGCTCCTTCTTCATCTTTGGCCCAGAGAACAAGTAAGTTGTTTGCAGCAAACATATTTCCAAAGGTTTTTTTTTTACAGGCTGAACTCTAACTTTTCTAGAATTTTATTTTATAAAGGTCTTCACAGTTATACTATAATGTACAGGTTGTGATTTTGTAATGTGATTTTAATTTGGTCTTACATTTATAGTCAGTGGCTTAAAAATTGTAATCACAGGTGCCAAAAACAACAAATTGTGTTCCCCCAGAAAAAATTTTTAGTCCAACATCAACAATGTCATACTGTATAATAGTTAATATTATATATTAGTTAATAATAGTTGTTCTCCTCGATAGAATTTAAAATGAGTTTGTCAGTTGTTAAGTTTGCCTCTTGTTCTTCATTTTCTAGAGTGGCACGTCATGCACCTTATATCCACTTTATTCTGCAAACACGTGCAAATTCACAAATATTTCATTATCTATACGTGTGCTATGTTTTTCTCTGACAGGTTCCGTAAGCTGTGCCACAGGGTTATCAACGCGACCCCCTTCACCAACTTTATCCTTCTCCTCATTCTCCTCAGCAGCATTTCTCTGGCTGCTGAAGATCCCATCGACCCCAAATCCTTTAGAAACAAGGTACCAACAAACAAAAAACACTTACGTGTACTGCATTATCATTTGCTTTCAACCAAGATGCCAAATTTATGACATATCCATTAAATGCACCTGATTATTTTATAGATCTTGGCTTATGCTGATATTGTCTTCACAACATTCTTCACCATTGAGATTGTCCTTAAGGTAAGTGATGTCTTTTGATAAAATGTTCAAATTTAAGAACCATGACTGCCATAATTATTTCCTGATGCATTATTCTGAAATGAAGTTCTCTTTGTGTCTTTGTTTGACTTGATTTAGATGACTGTGTATGGTGCTTTCCTGCATAAGGGCTCCTTCTGCCGAAACTCCTTCAACATTCTGGATCTCATTGTTGTTGTGGTTTCCCTCATGTCTATGGGAATGGAGTATGTTCTTATATATTGTACCTGTAATGATAACAACAACAACAACAACAAGTTCTTATATATATTGTACCTGTAATAATAACAACAATCACGCAAGGAGCGGATAGCGCTGTCCTCCGAGTGTGTTACGCCGCCCCCAACGGTGCGTGAGCAAGCAGTTCAAAAAGATGCGGCTGCCAGGCGTCACATGGTTCGGTTGAAACACGTTAGAGCCGTTGGCCCTCCCTGACTGGTAGTTTGAGTCTTGATGAGGGACCGAACCAATGACGGGTGGGAATTGAGCACGACTAAATTAGGGGGCAAAAAATTGGGGAAACCCCACCCTGCAAAAAGAAATTATATCATAAACTAACATGAGCTGTGTAGTACAGGTTCCACAATGTTTTAAGCGCTACCCTAGTTAACATATTGATGATGGACAGACAATAATAGTCTCCCAATAGGAGACTGTATAGTTGGTCACTCAAAAATAGTTGTCTGAATGTGTGACCCTAGCACCATGTCTCAGTCACAGGTTGATTAAAATAACCATTCAGACTGAAGAGAAAGGAATTCTAACTGTGTGTGGATTTTGGTTGGAGTAGAGCATAGTCGCTGTTATAAACTGCAGCCATGTCATTAACACCATGAGTTTGAAAGTAATCTATGCAGTTTCCGAGTGAACTTGAATGCATTAGATCTGACTGATATTATATTCCGTACACAACAAAACAAGTAATAACATAATTTGAAACATTTCACAAAAGTGCATACTCCAGTAACCAAAAGAAATGATGTAAACAGTTGATATTGACTTAAATTAAGAGGATTTTGCTTTAATCTTAGTATCCACTGCCTACTAACTACCTACTACTTTTACGGAAAAGTCACATACATTTCAGATGCTTTATTATAAGATTACGTTTCAAAATATGTGAATGTGCCTCACGAAGATTGTGTTGTACAGTATAAAGTTTAGAATTTATTTAAATCCATTAAAATTAGAGGTCCTATGAAGTCATAAGTCCGGCTTCATGCCTATATTTAATATCTGAGCAAGCCCCTTTTGGTCATCCAGTGCTTGATGTCCTGTGCTGAGTATGTGGGGTTTTCTACGTATGTACAGGTCCAGTGCTATCTCTGTGGTGAAGATTCTCAGGGTGTTGAGGGTTCTAAGGCCACTACGGGCCATCAATAGAGCCAAAGGATTAAAGGTATAAAATACTTCTTAAAATAATCATTATTCTAAGCATTAACCTTTAACAATTTGATGGGGTTTTTTTTGCATCAAGTCAGTTTTTGCTTTGGATATGTGATTAAAAATCTGCTTTTGTGTTGTAGCATGTGGTCCAGTGTGTGTTTGTGGCCATTAAAACCATCGGCAATATTATTTTGGTCACCATGCTTTTAAACTTCATGTTCTCTTGCATCGGAGTCCAACTCTTCAAGGTGAGATGAAAATGCATTGGAAGATATTCTCGTGGCTTGTATGGAAATTATTTGTTGGTAATTAGGATGTTTATGTCTTCTCAGGGCAAGTTATATTCTTGTACAGATCCATTGAAGTTGACTGAGGAGGAATGTCAGTGAGTACTGTTCTTCACTGTATTGTGTTTATTTGATCTATTTTGTTATTCAACAATGTATTACGGTTCTTTAAATTGTCAAATGTTCTTTATCTGTTAACAAGGCTCTTCTTTGTTGTTGTCAGGGGAAATTATTTGCATCATGTGCAGAACAGTCTCCATGACACCGAGGTCCGTCGGCGAGAGTGGGTCAACAGTGACTTTAACTTTGACAATGTACTCAATGGCATGCTCACACTCTACACTGTCTCCACGTTTGAAGGCTGGCCAGAGTGAGTACTGACTGGAAACTCATACACATGTTGAACTCATTCATTTGCATCTTTCACTGGTTTTGTATTAATGTTGTAAAGACACCTGATTTTATGTTTATCCTGCCTGTTTCCGTTCCACAGGTTGCTTTATAGAGCTATAGACTCAGACTCGGAAGACAGGGGCCCGATTTATAACAACCGAGTGGACATTTCCGTCTTCTTCATCATTTACATTATCATCATCGCTTTCTTTATGATGAACATCTTCGTCGGCTTTGTTATCGTCACTTTCCGAGAGCAAGGAGAGCAGGAGTACAAGGATTGTGAGCTGGACAAGAACCAGGTAAGGAGTTTATTGTTACAGTATGTTTTATGAAATGCTGAAACATGGGATTACTTCAAACCATGGACCAGAGATTACTTAAAAATTAAGTGATGCTTAGTTATCAGTAATATAACCAGTGGATACTATATTAAAGAGGACGCAGAGCTACAATACAGCGTTAAAAGTCCCTGTTTGACTTGAACACTCAGGTATATCAACTTGCAAGATAAGAATAGATGCCAAGAGGCTACTTTTCCTTTATGTAAAGACAGTCTCATATTATATATTCACAATAACTCCACTTCACGTTACTTCCTGTATCTTTCTACCACAGCGACAGTGTGTACAATATGCGTTAAAAGCTCGGCCTCTCCGCTGCTACATCCCTAAGAACCCTGTCCAGTACCAGTTCTGGTACCTGGTGACCTCGTGCTACTTTGAGTACCTCATGTTCTTCCTCATCATACTTAACACATTGTGTCTAGGAATGCAGGTATGTGTTTTTTCTACTATGCTTATAACATCAATCTTATTCTTATAAGATACATTTTACTATTTAATAACTACTATTTTTTCTAAACTTCACTTTTTAAAATATTGACCTTAATTATCTAAGTGCTTTCTTTGTCTCCTGTATTATAGCACTGTAATCAGTCCGACCACGTAACCAAACTGTCAGACACTCTAAATGTCATCTTCACGGTCCTTTTTACGATTGAGATGATCGTCAAACTCATTGCATTCAAAGCAAAGGTAATGCAACGTCCTGCGCAAAAAAATTATACATTAAAAATTCCTGACTGAATTCCTCCCTGAGAGAGTCTCCTCATATTCTCCGTCACTTTCTGCAGGGTTATTTTGGAGACCCTTGGAACGTGTTTGATTTCCTCATCGTGGTCGGGAGCATCGTAGATGTCGTCCTCAGTCAGGTTGATGTAAGTACAAGAGCACAAACATCTACCATATTACAGTACTGTATGTGTGTGGACTATGAATTCTGATAAATATGGCAAAATTGCTTGCAATAATTATATGTATCATTAATATTTACACATTACACTTATACATGCCAAAACAGTCTATAATGCAAGTCCTAACCAGCTTTATCAAGGACACACACTCGTCTCTCAGTGCTCAAACCTTGTCCTTTCAGTCAGTTTATTAGTACCAGCACCTGTGTCTTTCTTTTTGGCTTTCTGTCACTGCTTATGCAGTTTAATTCAGCATTATTCACATCTGTTCACCATCAATGAGACAACCGCCAGAGACAAGAAGACATGTGCAGTTGTTTTTTTTCGATTTTATTGTCACCATATAATGTTCCTGATCTTTAAACCTTCTTTATCTTCTACCTATCTTCATCTATTTTTTCTTCCCCTTGCAGGCTGCTTTGGAGTCGAGCGGTGGACTGTACTGCCTCCACGGCTGTGCTGTAAATATCAGTCAGCGCTGCATGGGCCTTGTGTGAGCTGCTTTACTGACCCTGGTACACTCTGACCATTTAACATTTAACAACTAAAAAAGCAGCAAAAAAGTACACAAGTTTGCAGTGGTTATGGTAATGTCTTTAAGCAAAGATCTTCTTCTTCTAAAGATTTTGCTCATAATTTTAACTCTATACAGAAAATATAAAAAGAAAAAAGTTAAAACTCATTGCAATAATCAAATCATTTAATAAAATATTGTATGCTGGTTGGTAACTTTAAAGTTATGCAAACTGAGAAATGCTTGTGCAATTTGACCTCTTAATCGCATGCAATGTGTCAGTGATATAAGAGTGCTGTTTAAAATAGTTAGTAATCCAAACCATTTACTTTGCTTGTTCAGCATTACACTATGTACTGTACTGTTCATATTAACATGAACAATACAAACATGGCTTTTTTATTCTTTTTTTTTTTAGGAAACAAACCCAATGCAGGCCATTGCTGTGAGTCCTTTAAGACATCTTTTCTGAATATTTTTCATGATTTCATGATAACTTGTTCATTTAATAAACCCTACATTTCCACTCCTTCACAGTATGAAGAAAATGCCCGAGTCTCAATCACTTTCTTCCGACTCTTCCGTGTCATGCGTCTGATAAAGCTGCTTAACCGCTCTGAGGGCATTCGCAACCTGTTGTGGACCTTCATAAAGTCCTTCCAGGTCAGAAACAGCGATGGTTTCAGATTTATTGTAGACATGATCAGTGACGATTATTATTAAATAGAATGTTTCTGCATCCATTGGTATGTTTTAATCATACTGTAAAGTATACTGTATAATCTATTAGCAATGATTTTATCTGATTTCATGCTACTGTACCTAACAAGCATGTAAATCAACACAGACTACTCTATTCAATATTATTGTGATATTTGGTTGCCAGTTTACTCATTATTCATTTCTTTAGCATATTTTATAATAATTTGTGAGTGTTGCTTTTTTGTTTTTGCCTTAACTGCTCTTACTGATTGGCTATAAAGTAGACGTATACTGTATACAGTACTGTAAGTCATTCATGTCATAGTGCTTTACTATTTACCAAGCTTGTAAATGCCTACTAGAAAGCTAGATGTCTACTATTTGATAACTTCAAGATGTTATTATATGTTATTATAAGTGAATACCAGCATTAATAAGGGCTATAGTTAAAATTAGGATGTGTTTCTTTTTTCTCTTCTTCAGGCATTCCCTCATATAGCTCTGATCATAGTAATGCTTTTCTTTATCTATGCTGTCATAGGGATGCAGGTAAGCTTCTCGGAATTTCCTACACATGCTTTATTAATGAAGCTCTACAGTTCTACGTCTTTTCATCTGTTTGATCTGAGCTAAAACTCTTTCCTCTTGAACAGGTATTCGGTAAAATTGCCCTAGTAGACGGCACTGAGATCAACCGAAACAACCATTTCCAGACATTCCCACAAGCCATTCTGATATTGTTTCGGTGGGTTAAATGTCTCCTTGACGTCACTGTCATCAAGAAATGATAAGCAAAATAATTTAAATTGCAAGTCAAATTGTTTGGTTCTGTTCCAGGTGTGTTACAGGAGAAGGCTGGCCAAAAGTCATGCTGGCCTGTATGTCTGGGAAAATGTGTGATCCAAATTCAGAGCATGGCTCAGGTCCAGAAGCGCAGTACAGCTGTGGAACTAACTTTGCCGTCTTTTATTTTCTGAGTTTCAACATGTTGTGTGCCTTTTTGGTAAGCATTTTAGTTCAACTCTGAGTAGCAAGTTATATTTTTTTAACAAACCCCTACAATCGATTGTTCCAATGTAAATTGTCACTCTTTTGCAGATTATTAATTTGTTTGTGGCTATCATTATGGACAACTTTGACTATCTGACACGTGATTGGTCAATCCTTGGTCCACACCATCTGGATGAGTTCAAGAAGATCTGGGCCGAATATGACCCTGAAGCAACGTGAGTTAAGAGCAAATTTAGTTAAGCTTTTACATGCATTTTTTATTTGGAAATGCTTTTTGATTACAAACTCTCCATTTGAAGGGGGCGAATTAAACATCTGGATGTAGTAACTCTTTTACGAAGTATCCAGCCACCACTGGGATTTGGGAAATTCTGCCCTCACCGCTCAGCCTGCAGGGTAATCTAATTAAATCTCTAATTGTAAAGGGGGGAAAAAAACACCAGTTGTATCTACATTATATCTATAATGATACTACTGAACTATACTACTGGTATTAGAAGAAGCAATATCGATGAGCAGCTAATCTTTCAACTTTTTCATTTCATGTTACGTTTCTGTCCGCAGCGATTAATTTCCATGAACATGCCTTTGAACAGCGATGGAACGGTCACCTTTAATGCCACATTGTTTGCCTTAGTCCGAACAGCTTTGAAGATTAAAACTGAAGGTATGAAATGCTGGTGAAACAGTAATACTGTAATATATAATGTAACAATACATTATTGATAAAAAACTGTATAATAAACTCTCCTGTGTCTGGTGGCTATATCAGGCAACTTTGAACAGGCTAATGAAGAGCTAAGAGCCATTATTAAGAGCATCTGGAAACGGATTAGCATGAAACTCTTGGACCAGGTCCTTCCACCTATTGGAGGTAAAACATAAATAAATAAGCATTGAGATGCTAATGGCCATCATTGCGTTATTGTTTTTTTCCTATAAGAGCATATCCTGAAGTGTTAAGTTCCGTACTTACAGTAACTTGTACTTTAATTATTATTATTATTTACTAGTATTATTATTTCATTTGAGTCTAAACTTTGTGTGATTGCACAGTTTGTGATGTGATGTGATTAATAACAGATGATGAGGTCACCGTTGGGAAGTTCTATGCCACCTTCCTGATTCAGGAGTACTTCCGTAAATTCATGCAGCGCCAGGAGGAGTACTACGGTTACCGGCCTACCAAAAAAAAAAGCGCAGCTGAGATACAGGTACAACATGCTTTAATAAAATAGATTAAGAAATCACAGCACCTGACACTACTCCTTACTTTTCTCAGCTCATCCAGCTCTTTTATCATCACTTATATTATAACACACAATATAATGTTTTCTTGTTCAGGCGGGTCTGCGCAGCATCGAGGAGGAGGCTGCCCCTGAGCTTCACAGAGCCATCTCAGGAGACCTTATTGCTGAGGATGAGATGGAGAGAGCCATGGCAGGAGGAGAGGAGGGCATCTACAGGGTAGCACAAGCACACTCTTAACTCTCTCTCACATTCACTATAATCTTTATCCTGTACAGGTTCACAGGAAGCCTGGAGCCTATCCCAGAGGACTTGGGGCACTAATCCATCTATCCATCACAGGGGGCAAGCACTCATACTGTACACTCACAGATCCACACACTAGGTGCAATTGGAAAAGTGAGTTAGCGAGTCCATACTACATAATAGAATGAAGTTTATTCATTCATTTATTCATCTTCAGTAACCGCTTTATCCTGGTTAGGATTGCAATGGATCTGAAGCCTCTCACAAGAACACACGGCACAAATGTACAACCGATTATTGTAAGCCAGATCTTGCTTCAGAATCATATAATTGTCTTTTCCCTTCTTCAGAGAACTGGGGGTTTGTTTGGGACCAACCCAGACCCTTTTTCATCAGAGCCCAGTAGCCCTACAACAGCACAGACCAGCCAACGCCCCCTGCAGTTTTCTGAGAGTCGCCCAGAGGATGTGGAGTCTCCCCCCGACTCTGTGTTCCTCCCCAACCCCGAGTTCTTCCCTGAAACACCGACCAGAGCAAACATGACTAACAACAATGCCAACTTTACAGATGAGTGCGTACTTTTCATTTTCCAGCTCCACTTGGTGATATTTTCTGCTTAAGGCAACATAATCCCATCTGGTTTAATGCTTTATAGCTCCAGATTATTATTTGTTTCAGTTGTATTATTCATTTTGCAGTATACAAGGTGGTATCAAAAAGTTTTGAGACTAGTTTTCCAACACGCCAACAGAGGGCAGCACAAGGTTGCATGCACAGTCACCAACTTTCATAGGTCCGTGTGCCAAAAGACATTCCGCTACAGAGACGCTCGCCATGATTCAGCAAGTTTACTGCGATTCTGCAATGAATCATTCGATGTGTTTCGAGTGGCACACGGGCTTCAAGAGCAGAAGAACATCTCATCGAGCTCAGCCTCCGAAAATGCAACTTCTGAATAATGATCATCGGAGAACTTCCACACTCACCCTACCCACCAGATGATAATAAAGTTTTAAAGTACTTAAAGTTTTAAAGTGATAAAGTACTTTCTTGTAAACAGAGCTAATCTCAAAGCCTTTTGACACCACCTCGTATTACTGGTTCAGTAATTACATTGAAACTAAATGTAGTTACAAGAATAAGGATTGAGTTTGGTTTGAACTCATTGAATGTTTCAGACAGTTGAGGTTAATAGATGTGTTACAGCAGGGAATGGGAAGAAACCTAGTACTGTATACCCTACATGTTTCATCTTTCTACCTAGCGTTGCATAAATGCTTTTCTTGTCTTATCAATTCCAGTTTTATATTTGAAAGAGAGTCACCTCTCGGTGTTGGTGCCAGAAGCCAATCCTTTGAAGATATCAGTAAGTTTAAAGAAACCATGGATTATTTATAAAGTCCCAACTGTAGGTTGGACAAATTTGCTGGTAAAGAGCTCTTTTATTGGAAGCTCTTTGTTTGAAATAAACTGTCCCCTACAGGAGATGCTGAAGACAGACAGCGGACAGATTTTACTGTGAGGACTGACATCACTCAGGTAACCTGCTCAGCAGACTTTCAAAATCTAAAGAAATCCAGTCTAATTTATATATTGTGTTTGTTGTGGTAGATGACAGGGGCTGTTAAGAAACCTTTATTTCCATGATCATGAGAGTTAGTTTAGAGTTAGTGTTTTATGCTTTACTCTTGCAGTTCCCTTATGATCCTACATACGGTGAAAAAGAATCTTCATCCGCAAGTGACAAACTCATCCAACAGGTAAATTGTGAAAAAAAATAACAAATTTATCTGTTTTAGTTCATGAGAAAGGACCAAAATCATGGCCTTTGCATTTTTAGGCACTGAGAAATGGTGGCCTGGAAACTCTGGCTGACGACCCCAAGTTTGTTGCTGTGACTAAGAAGGAGATGGCAGAGGCCATGAACATCAGTGTGGGCGACATGGAGGGAGCCGCTCAGGATCTTCTGAATGAAAAGGGAAAAGAGAAAATAGTGAGACGTAAAAGACGTCCCATTCCAGTTCCACCCAGCGCCAAACCCGCCGAATCAAACGAAGACACCACTGCAGTGTAGGACGTTATGATCTGCCCTTGAGTTTCATAATTGTCCTGACGGGGACGGTTTAAATCCACTTGTTTCACATCCTCATATGTCTGTTTGACATGTTCTTGAAACAAAACGAATTAAATAGCTCTAACAGGCAAAGCAAGAAACCATGTGAGTGTAGTTTTGCCTAAGTGAGGTGTGGCATTGTGTCAATTTGCTCCTTTTTCATAGAGTGGATTTTATTTTCATAGGACACAGAAAAGAGTAAGTGGGACAGAAGACATACTTGTTTATTTCATTGCTGTAAGAAAGACGAGTTCAGACGAGAAACAGGTTTTCGTCTGGACGGTTAATGTTTAAAACTTTTGAATTCAGTCATGTCATTTCAGAGAATTATCTGTGGTAAGGAAATTTCCCAGGTTAATGAAGTATTAATATTAAATGATTTTAGTAGGGTATTATAACAAAAAAATATAGTACTGTGCAAAAAGTTGTCTATGAGAGATTCTCATAAACTCATAAAATGTATAATGTTTTAATATACACATCAATTCAGTCACCTCAAAATTAAAATGTCCTGTCTTTGCATCAGTTATCATATTTAAATTGTTGCACAGTTTTAATTGGCTTTCATGATTTTTTTTTTTTTACAGGCCTTATCTCGCTCACATCTCTCTATCCAGATTGATTTCTTGTGATGCTTTATTTAAATATATACACAGTCTAAATGTTTCTGTTATGTATATTTTGTAAAACAAAAATTCATTTTGGCACTTTATTTCAGTTTGATGTTTAACACATAAACACGTCAATTTATTATTATTATTTTAAATAGGAGGCTAAGACATTTGTACTGGATGTTAAATACACTCATCCAGCATTAACATGAAAAACGAAATGAAATGTTGACTCGACCACATGCAAGTACATGAGAATACTTCCGATGAAGGTTTACTGATGTTAGATGATGTGTGAATGGTAGCTGCGGTAGTGATTTTGAATGCAGTTATCACTGAAACACTGGATTTACTTATGATTTAATTAAGTTACCGCAGCAACCGTGAGTACTTGAGGAAATGTATTGGAAATAAGTGCTGTCTGGCATGGCAGTAGGAAAAAGATTTTTTTGTTGTTGTTGTTGTTTTGGTTTTTTTTTTTTTTTAGAAAAAAAACAAAAACAAAAAACAGATGTATACAGTATCTCCAAAGAGGTACTGTATGAAAGATTTCAGCTATTGTATTGCATAGATGGTTAATGATCTCTATAGACATAGAACAAAAATTCTGATGCTGCAAAAGTGATTTTAATAAGCTTGTTAGTTTAGAACCTTCTAAATGTGTATGCTAGAGATTATTTTCCTGTTATATGTTTGCTGCTCCTGTATTGACCACAGACTGGACTCTGAGGAGACTTTATTGTCTGTACCTACTTCATAAACTTACAAAAGGAGAATCATGACTGCTGAAATAGAGCCTCGGTTCTCCTCACTCTGATTTTGCCCTCAAAACATTTTTTCTCAAATCAATTGTGTCTCTCAGTGTATATTAAATTGAATTTCATTTATACACGCTATTTATTACACACAATATTAAAATGTTCAGGTAAACCAAAGTATTATCAAATTAATCTCACCATGGATTCTGTAAAGAAAAATGATAAAATAAGTAAAGGGGCAATTCTTAATATATTCATTTAACAGTATGGTTATTTATTTTATTTCATTAAAAAAAATTTTTTATCTCTTTCTTTTTTATACCCATTATAAATATTTTATTGTTGCTTATTTGACAGTCTATTTATTGGTAATGCTAGACCAATGTATTTACTGGTAATGCTAGACCAACACCTGTCTTAAAAAAAACAAACTGCGACAGCTTTGGACTGCTCACAACAGACTGGTGTTATAATACTTAAGCTTGGATTAGGTTTTAGGTCATTAGACACCTTGAACACTCACTCACTCATCATCTATACCGCTTTATCCTGTTGTAGTGTTGCGGGGAGCCTGGAGCCTATCCGACAGTGGCTGAGAAGTGCAAACAAAATAAAAACAGGAAAAAAAATGTATCTGAAAAAAATATATAACAAATCCAGAAACAAAATAACAAATCAGAAAACACAATGACAAGTCAGTAAAACTGGAGAAGGTAGGTCTAGATTGCGAATTAACTTTGCGTCCACCATGACCCTGATCAGGATAAAGATCTTACTGAAGGTGAGACATTTGAGTTATATGAATATATGAATATACAGTATAGAGAGTATAAAATAGGCATAACTGCACAACCTAGATCCCCCACCTCCTGTGTATATTTCAAATAAATGATTAAATAAAGAAACCAATCATAATCTTTTGATAATAAATGCTGGGATACAGGGTCATGCTGTTGTGCACACTGTTTTTTTAAGGGAAGCATGATTGGTCACTTCCATGTTGCATAAATATCAGAAGTAGCTTCTTTGGCACACACATTTTCTATATTTTTCTATATATTTATAAAAAAAATAAATGTTTTGTGTTTTGGCTGAAAATGTAATTACAAGGTCAAGTTACACAGTTTGTACCCACTAGACAACTTTTGAACATGAGATACTTACAGTAGTATGCGATCCTGATATGTGAAAAGCAAAAGTTACAACAATAGTTATCCTCTGCTTTAAAAAGAAAAAATAACAGTCATTTGATCTTAGTCAAATGAACTTCTGCTTATATTGTCATATGGCCAATCTTCCATTACAGTGGAAAAACAAATCCAGTAGGACAGGCATGCAGGTGCATTGTGTGGAAAAATGTGTGGTTTTACTGAGGAATTAACTTTCTTCTCTTAGTAAGTTTCCTCAGAGCCTTAATCAGATGACTTTTCTCATAGCCCAAAAATATGGACATGGCTTGGAGCAAGGTCAGAACTGTATGAGGACTGTGGCAACAAGTTATCAGTCAATTTTCAGGGATCAGGGGCTCCACTCCTTGAATGTTCATACAAAAATGTATATATGACTGCAGTGGGCTTTGAGCCACCTTAGCTGGGATCTTCATTCGCAGACGTCGTTAAAAAGTTTGTACCATTCAAACAAAAACAAATTTTAGTGATATGATTTTATACACAATATACATGATCGGTAACTTTGGATCTCACCATGCTGCTTACTAGGTCATATATTGGGTTGTTCTGCTTTCAGTAGTCATGTTTTGCTTGTACAGGATGCAGAATGAATTAAAATCTTCACTGGGCACTTTCTCAAGTGCATGTTTTATTTTAAGGGAATTTATCAAAATTACCTGAAACACGAAACTGAGTTTAAGCCTATTCAGTAACCACAATGTACCTGGGTAAAGATGGTGAATATAATAAAAAGACATAAAGAAAGTTCCAGAGAAACAGGATGTTTTTGAAGAATGTCCTTCTTTGATTGCACAGATGATTGAGGACATTTGTCTGATAATGTTGTGTACTGCTTTGCTTGAACAGCTGATGAAGAATGTTCATCTGACAAGTTCCATTTCCCTGGAAAATTAATTTGCTAAGCTGATACACTGAATGTCCACTTTTCCCTTGATTAGGCACACCTGTAGACACTTTTATACAAACAGCATAGACTCATAGCAACATACCAACATGTCTATTTCTCAAATAATTTACCACAATAACCAGTCCTGTTTTCATCTTTTGCTTATTGTGAACAAATTGTGGTAATTTGCCACAACCTTCTTTTGAAAATCTATTATGATCATTTTTCATGCAAACAAAACCAAAAACAGTTTCGCGGATCAGCAAACTACACAGACAGTAGTCAATCACACAGTCACAATATCAATAATCAGGACAACAAACAGGAAGATAAATGACTTGGAGGTTAATATGCATTTGGGTTTGCAAGTGAATTGCGAGTCCTTTTACACAGATCAGCCATAACATTAGCACCACATACCATTACCAAATTAATATTGGTTATCAATTGTATACCAGTACACTGGTGACAAGATCATGCTCTTGTGGACCAGAAACCACCCCTTAACAAGAGTAGCTGAAAATATAACAACATACTGTATATGATTGATTCTCTAAAAGATGTGACATCAATTTCTTTCCTTGTTGAATATTTGCCATTAATGTATCGCAATACCTGGTATGTGTAGTGCCATAAACAAGCGCTGAAAGCCAACTTTATGCATGTGCCTCGTATTGTACATGCCAATTGGGTCAGTTTTGGTGAATATCTTTGATTCTCAGAACTATTTTAGGGAACTATCTTGAAGAAGTAGCAGGAGGTAACAATATTTAACAGAAACTTTAACCCTGGATAATGAATGTAGGACCTGAGTCCATTTCATTTCTTTTCTAGAAAATAAAAATAAAATAAAATATCAGCAGATGCCAGAAATGTAGAAACCAGGGCCCGTATTCACAAAGCTTCTTAAGCCTAAAAGTTGCTCCTAGTGACGAAATTCTAAGAAAATTCTTAGAATT
>JAQMYL010000039.1:13212446-13222584 GCA_030014365.1 Clarias pachynema | reverse complement strand
AGGAAACCCACCAAGCACGGGGAGAACATGCAAACTCCATGCACACAGAGACGGGAATCGAGCCTGGCCGGGGAATCAAACCCAGACCCTGGAGGTGCAAGGCGGCAGTGCTAACCACTACACCACCGTGCCGCCTCTTTAAGCAAGTTACTCTGTTAAAATGTATCTTCTGTAAGTCTAGTATTAACAACTCCTTTACCTGCTTCTATAAAATTATTTGGATGTGTGAAATATTTGCTCATTAATATCTCTTCAAAGGACTAATAACCTGCCTTTACATAAATAACTTTAACCATTATTAACCATCATCACATCAGATGTTTATCTTAATATTAATTTGTTTTCAGGTAAATGACTGATGCACACCTGAAAGATTAAGAGATTAATCATTTTATCGGTAAAAATATTATATAACTAAATATAATAAAGTTAAATATAATAAAATATAACTATTAATAAAAACAAGCTTCCACAATGATAAGATCAAACCACCATTTGACAAAGATACAGCTATGATGCTCCACGACCCCAGGAACCCATTTCAAATATTTGGAACAAAAACATGATGGTCCTGAACTATTCCAAAAGAAAAAGCTGGAGTGCAAAGATTGCACTGGCAACACAGGCACTGTACTGGGTCTGTTTTCCCTAGTACATGCAGAGAGCATGAATAGTCTTGTATTTAAAAATCACTGCACCACATTTACTACCCATGACACATCTCTCAGGTTACGGTCACCAACATTTAACATTAAATTTACTGAAAAGCTAATGAAATGTGGAAAAATAAGTAAAGCAAATATAATGTGCTAAAGCAACATGTAGCTTTACAATGAATTGAATTAATTGACAAAATAGTCAAAATTTGAGAGATCATTGAAGAGTCCAGTATTTCATCAGCCTGCAGAGAAGGTGTTAGGAAGCACTGGCCCATTAAACACCAGTTACTAAGTTACAATAGAAGTGCAATGGAAACACTCAAGTAAACAGGGGTAAAATAAAATAGTGTGATTTGAGAGTTGGCTAATTAAACAAGGTGTCGCTGGGTAATGGTTAGATCAAAGCTTGAGTGGTCAGCATGATGTAATTCAGTCTGGATCATAATGTCATGCCTATGTGGCATGACATTATAGTCCAGACTGAATTACATCAAAGACCTATAGAACACTTACTTAAGCAAAAGTGGTTTATAGAAGGCGGCCTTATGAAATCCATTTCTACATTCTTAAATAAACCTTCCACATTGTAAATTTACAATGTATAAAATGGATAGGGCTGCATGGTGGTGTAGTGGTTAGGACTGTGGTCAAGGGTTCGATTCCCACCTCCAGGCTGTGTGATGCATTTCCTCCGACCGTCCAAAGACAAAGATTAAGTTAAATGGCATTCTCAAATTGCCTGTTGTGCGCATGTGTAGCCTGCGATAGATTGGCACCCAGTCCTGTACCCCGTCTCGTCTCCTGGGGTAGGCTCCAGGCCCCCACGACTTGTATACAGGATAAATGCTATACAAGATGCATGAATGAATAAAGAAAGTAAACGTTGTGCAGTTTTCATAATATAAACAGTGAATGAGGATCCTTTGAAAAGAAACTTTCTTCATACACAGCTTTGATGTCGCTCAGGTACTCCAGTGTTTCTTTCAAGCATCGCCACATATAGACACATACACAAGATTATTCACTCAAACTCCACATTTAATCTGCAGAACACTCGACATTTGAAGACAAAGCTATGAAACATATTCATGCGTTTATTTGTTGGATTGTTCATAAAACAAATTACCACATCCTGCCAGTGTCTCCAAATATACTGTACTTAACATGAATATAACAGGATACATAGAAGAAAAATAAAATACAGAAAAATCTCACATTTAAATCACAGAACACTTCAACAGCTGACATTGTTAAGGGAGTCAAGTTTCTGAACAATAAAATATTTTGCGAAATGCTTTTAAAAGGCCCCTCACCATACAAAACTAAATGTATTTTAACTTTATTTCTGGCAAAAAAATATTACATTTATTTTACACCTCTGTCTCAGATCACCTGTTCAGAAGTGTGCTGTAATTCACAAAAGTTCAAAAGTTAGAACTGAAATTTAACTATGACTTAAAATCATTCAAATGGAAAATCAAGGTGCCCTTTTCCTCCATGGTAAAACATTTGTAGAATGAATGCTATTAAAAATAAATTTTCCAGTCTGATGTTACACTCATGTACAAAAATACTGACTTGCCACAATGTTGATGTAAATACAAACATTACAAACACCGTCTACTGAGCTTTACTGAGAGGGGTAAGCAATTTTTTTTTTCATGCCAGCAGCAGATTATATTTTTAAAAAAGGATCTAAACATTTCCAGATTCTTCAAGCTGTGTGCTCGCTGTGCTATAGCCAGTACACACACTGGAACCTGACACTAAAGTGTTAGTGCATGCAGTTAAAAGGAGGAGATGAGCATTTAACCCTGCACTACTTACTGTATAATCCCTCATATCCCTCCTCCCTTATGAGCATCTCAGTTAAAACACGTAAACAAGCTATGAATACAAAATGGCTGGTACAAATCAGGTTAGTACTGACGATTGTGTGTGGGAAAATATCACATTTTTCAAAAGGACTGGCAACAATTATACAAAAATAAATGAGACATAATGACTAGTAAAGGGCATTTAGTGCTCCACAAGAATGGAAATGCTTGTGTGCAAAATGTGTAAGCAAGAGAGACAGAAGCTGATGTTAGAGATCCATTTAAGGGGAAGATTGTCAGGCATCACAGTTATCATTCTAAAGGAAAAAGAAATAAAATTAAAACCCATCCTACCAAAACACACCATCACATGGCATGCTCTCACACACCTTTGCAAGCCACAGTGTAAAAAAATCCTGAAGTCTTTTAGGTAAGGCTTACGTAAATAATGACTGCCATATTCACCCAGTTAGCAAGGATACCATGAAACCTAGTCTTTATTTTACAACAAATGACGCAGTACACAACAGGAACATAATGGACTGGATGCGCCGATCTAATCCAACAGATTAAAACAATAAAAATTCCTGTTTAAAAGAGATAAATCACCCCTATGCCGCTTATTTGACTGAAGAAAAATGTGACCGTGAAGTGAAATAGAAAGCTCTAGCATGCATGCACATACGTGTTAAATTATATCAGTGAAGAACAAATTTGGCTAAAGACACATCCAGTCCAGTGTAACGAGATGAGTCCTGGGAGGACTGCAAGTTCAAAATCAAGAGAGAAACATATTATGATGATTTAAGTAGTCACTTCAACATCCAACTTAAAGTTTTATGCTTGAAACTGACACAAAAAGCCCTCATTAAGGAAGTGAACCTGGAATGAAAACCTCTTAAAGCGTTGCATAGTATCTCTGCTATGGCATGCTGATAAACAGGAGACAGACACAAACGATGAGGAAGACGAGGACAGTTAAAGCAGGTCTCTAACAGGACAGGAAGGTGGTCATTTGAAGGCCGACTGTAGATTTTTGAACGCTGCTTGTCTCTGTTTCTTCTCCTCTGCCTGTCGTTTCTTCTCCTCCTGCTCGTTACGGATTTCTGCCTCAAACCGGTTTGACTCGTTAATCGCATGTACCTGGTACAAGAGAAATCATCCTATTAGTGATAGGTTATCATGTTTATGCCAACCTACCAGTGTGTTAAAACTAGCCACTGTTGTCCAGTGAAAGAGTCTTAATTAATTGTAAAGTGTTATCTTTTTAAGCCACACAAAAAACTCAGTCAAGTTGATAGTGACGTAGGCATCTGATCAGATTAAGAGATAATTAAATGACACACAAAAGACATACACGACTTTTTGATGTATTTTAGTGCCATTTCAAACTACGTGTACTTTAAGCCCTAATTTGCACTACTGCTACACAACTAAAACATGAAAAAAATACCTGGTATATTAGAAAATTGTCCATTTTAATTGATTTTACAGAAAGGATGGAAAAGAAATATCTTCTGCAAAGGTCACACAAATCTTTTTTTTTTTTTTTTTTTTTTTAAAGAGCTAAGATGTGGGCACTGAATTTTTTAAAATGCTTTAATAACATAATGTCTCACCGTAGCACCTTTGATGTGTGAAGTGGGTAGGGAATGCACATCAACACCTCCCACCACCAAAAGCATGTCTTTTGTCTGATCTGTCAGAGCTTGTGCGGTCACAAAAAGCTACATTTTCCACACACTGTTATATCAGCTAACAAATAAGCCCATGTAATGCTTATGCATCAAAATGTCCAGGTCTTTTCCTTACACTTCAGGTTCAAACGTCAAAGCAATGTACACTGAGCAGTTTAGTTGAAGATAATGACAGCCAACTCTCACAGGAAACAACCCTGTACCTGTAAATCTGTAGCTGGATGGGCATCAGATGTATGCACTACATACAGTACAGCATTCACAGTGTTATTCATATATTCCATACCACTTTTGAGCTTAACAAATGATAGAGATATTCAGAACTGAAGCAGTTTTCTATTTGTTTAACATAATATTGATTACTGCAACTTTGAAGTAAATATTTGTCACAAATTGAAACAAACTTGTGGTCAGCCCTCAAGAGGCGGGTGGACAAAAAAAAAAAAACCCAGAAATTCTGACAAACTCTGACCATTGCTTATGCAAGAATGGGCTGCAATCAGTCAGGATGTGGCCCAGAAGTTGATTGACAGCATTTCAGGGCGAATTGCAGGTTTTGAAAGAGAAGGGACAACGCTGCAAATACTTAATGTAGTTTTGAATAAAAGTCTTTGACACTTATGAAATGCTTGTAATTATACTTCAGTATACCATAGTATCATCTGACAAATAGATCTAAAAACACTGAAGCAGCAGACATTAATATAGTCAATAATACAGAAAATTAATATTTGTCATTCTCAGAACTTTTGGCCACAGCTGTGTGTGTGTATGAGTGGAGGTTTGCAAAAGAGATCCATTTAAATCCCAAAATTTAGGACTATGTAAACACCACTGTACTACAATTAAAAATAATGTATTGAAAAAAGGAAAGCTAAACAAATTTAGATCTTGAAAACCCAGCATTGACAAACAGAGGATAATGAAATAATGTATTACTTTGGCTTCAAAGAAAGACTTTGCTCCTTTCACACCCTCAGTGGAAACGTCGATTTCAGAGAGACGAGCCAAGACTCCCAACCCGCTGTCCTCAGGCAGCTCCCCTGCTGCTGCCTTCCTGAAGATCAGAAGAAACTGGAGAACAGAAGAATTATTACAAGTCAAGTCATTCTACATAGCCTATTATAGGATATATGCTCTATTTACCTCTCTAAAGTTCAACTTGTTGTCCAAGTCTTCGTCCACTTCTTTGATCATGTTCTTCAGGCCCATATGAGTCTGCGGAGCACCGAGCTTCTCCATCATCAGCTTCAGTTCCATCAGGTCAATGTAGTTATCCTTCCCAGAGTCATATCTGCAAACATACAACAATAGTAAATCTTAATGCGAAATAATTAAGAGCAGCAGTGGATTGCAGAATATTTACTGTGACCTACAGGGGGAGGAAAAGATCAAATTATCACCCTAGTAAAGAAACATGGAGAACAGATACAACAAACAAAACATAATACATTTCTATCAGTAATACTTTGCTAAATGCATTTTCTAAAAGCTTTGAGTAATCACACAGTCCATCTAATCATTTAAATAAAAGAAAACAAGATTTCTGAGTTCAGGTCAGAAAATCCTTGATTCAAACTACTCCGATCAGCTATAATATTATGATCATCCACCTACTGTAATATTAAGCAAGTCTCCCCTTTTTGCCACCAAAATTGTATGTTCTGACATCTTTCTGTTGGAGCCAGCTTTAACCTTTTTAATAGTTTAAGCTACAGTAGCTCCTCTATTGGATCGGACTATATGGGCCAACCTTTGCTCCTCACATGCATCAGTGAGCCTTGGCCACGCATAACCCTGTGGCTGGTTCACTCATATACACGAAAAGTTTATTCTTCTGGAAGAGGCCTTTAAATTGTCATTCTAGTTACAGGTCTAGAATCCTACCAAAGAAGATTACAGATTAATTCTACAATATTAATTGTCACGGACAAAAACAATAAATATAATAGGAACACACATGCACAAAAAAAACAAAACAGGAAGTACATTAAACAAGCTACTTCCTAATGATGACCATAGTTATGTGCGTCAGCACTCTTCTGTACCATGCTCATTAAAACTAGATAAGGTTGCTGAGCCAGCTAGTTGAAGCTCTGGAAGAGGAGTGAAGATCTCAGGGAGAAATTTTTAACATTGGTTTCACATTTTTCAATGACTTAAATTTATGGGGTGTTCAAGTCAATCCAGGACTTCTAATTGTGCAGAATAACAGAATTAAAAAATAGATTACAGCATTAGATGTATGTACCACATCCTGCATTAATAATGTTACTCAAATATTCCATGCCATGTACCTTAATAAATGATAGAAAACTACTGCAGGTCTAAACCTCTATATTTGTTTAACAGAATATTGATTTGTGCAACAGTGAAGTAAATATTTGTAAAGTTTGCCATACCAAAGATGGTCACACCAGGACTTGTGCAGAGCAACATTTATAGGAACACAGTTATGAGAATAAAAACTCCCTTTATGTCTCTATATACATGTAATCTTCTGCTACACTAATGTACTTCTAGTGTTTCACTAGTGCTTGGACACCATCAAGGCAGAAAGTTCTCTCAGTACACCAGAGCCATAATCGGACTGCCTGCTTCATGTCTGAAACCATAGCCCGCCAGGAACTCCTTTAATGGCCCAAACATTTAAAAGTGCTAAAATTCTTCTGCAAATGTCAACTGATTGTACAAGCAGCAGTCTTATCACTGCACAAAGGTGAGCTAATTACAGTGCTATAAATTTGCTTTTATCTATCAATTAAACATTCCATCTCCTCCGCTGCCTTTAAGAATCCACAAAAAGCTCTCTCTCTCTCACATTATATCTATCTATCTATCTATCATATATATATATATATAGAGAGAGAGAGAGAGAGAGAGAGAGAGAGAGAGAGAGAGAGAGAGAGAGACCGAGACCATTATAGACCTCACTGATGTACATAAAGCACTCCTTTATGACAGAAGATATGTTAAGTCACTATTTCAGAGGTGGCAACATTTCTAAGGAAGTCCTAGCAGGCAGAGAGAGAGAAAAAAAAAAAACTTTACCACAAAAACCCCAGTGTATGTTGCTGGACAAGACTGCAATTTTCCCCCAGATGTGCACCAAGCAAGGTAAGGAAACAGTGGGTCCTGTGTGGTTTATCCAGTTAGTTTGAGTCTCCCATGTCATTGTAACATGGGGCCAAATATATAAATGCCATAGCTAAAATGTACTGTACTCGAAAATGTACTGTAAATGTTGGCACCTCAGGATGATATTGTTATTAGCATATTATACTGTGAATGCCTAATTCTCTGTGGGATCACAGCAGTGGGTTGGTGCACCAGCATGTACTCAGTAATGGGCGTTTCTGCCTCATTAGCTCAGCACGCTCACGCTATTCATGAATATGGAATCTGGTTCTATCCATCTGTCTTCACAGCTGGCAACAGTACTACTGTCTGGAGACAAAGGAGCCCTGCTGCTGTCTGTCTCACACCCCCACGTACACCTTTTACCCCCATATTAACCGTGTTCTGCACGGGGGCTGACAACCGCTTATTAATTATTCAGAAGCTAATAAGCCTGTGTGGGCGTTTGTGTTGTGTGTGTGTGTTTGTATGTGCCTGCATGCTCTCAACTAAGCCTCAAATCCAGTTCCTGGAATGTCAAATCATTGTCACACTATCTGCTACATCATGTCACACTTATCCTTTGCTCTTGTTGTTCCCCTAACTAAACTAAAACCTACTTACCATATGACGCTTACCATGCTTTCTGAAAGAGATGACAGAACAGATAAAAGAACAGAAGCTCATGTACTGCGCAGCACAAACTCTGCACAAACAGTCATCATGCTTCCCGAGTAGCAATGAAACTGCCAAACGATAAAACATGTGCGCTAAATGTAAGGAGAATTCAGTCTTTGCTACAGTTTGGAGAACACACAAAAAGAAGGAACACGAATGAATATGAAGTGAACTCGATTCTGTATCTTTTATAATCTGTGTTCTAGTTACACAAAAACACAAGAATAAAACAATATGGAATGATGATTACGTAGTGCGATGATCTGGTTAATGACAAAAAAATATGCATGTCATGTCAATGAAAAAAAAAAGTTCTTTCATGTGGTGAAAGAAAACAAAAAAACAAAACACTAAGTGTTACAAACTGAAACCTTCACCATAACAATAATTCACAACAGTTCTTAAAAAATAGAAAAACTTACGGTGCTTTCACACCTACAGGCTTTAGACTGTTTAAAATGAAGTCTGGATTGTTTTCCCTCTTGCTTTGGCTCACTTCTTCTTGTATGAATACAGAAACTGCACTTTAGTGTGGGCCAAAACAACAGCATTGAGACCCACCCAAACTGTAACTGTAGGATTTGAATAAAAGTATTACCAAATTCTGTATTTACTTTTTTGTTCTCACAGCAGACACATCTGACCAATAAGCTGCCAGGACATTCTCGCGTGGTTTAAAGTGACACATTTTGGTAGGCTTGAATTTTTCTTGGTGTAAAAAGTAACCAAACTTAGTTTTACAAGTTAACAATCTCAAGTGCAAACAAGCTAAAGGTGTGAAAGTACCCTTTATTTAGAAATTTTTTAAAGTGTGAGAAGGAATGCATTAATATAACTCTGAAATTTTGCCTAGTGAAATTAATGTCAGAATCACAATTTCTGTTAGAGAAAATGAAATCAACATCTAACCTTCTGTTCAGATTCAACAGCACTGTATAAAACTAGATACAGGAACGGATCAATAACTCTAATCTGCTAGCAAACGTTGCTTTTCTGCAATTATAATGCAACCAAATGGCAAACAAAAGTCAACTGATTTTTATACTCTTGCCTAATTTTCATTCTGTTTAATAAATCTGTGTTATAACTGCAACCACAAAGCAAGAACTACATCCCTATGCTGTGGTACATAATAGTGGACCTCTTGCACTCTGCACTTAATACTGAAATAGTGAAAATCCCATAGAAGAAGTCAGCATAAATGTCAAGTGCAACTGTGAGGAACTTGAAAGCAGAGCTCTATTTTGACCAAATAAGTCTAGCTGTGCTGAGTGATTGAGGAAACTGGCGAAAGCCACACACATTTCCTTGTGTAGAGCACTGAGGTAAACTGAGTGCAATCATCTTTACTGTAGATTAAAACTCAGAGTTGACTCAGAGAGGACTTCCTGTTTCTGACTTGAGTAAATGTATTGTGTCTAATTAGGAAGCTATGCAGAACATGCGATATGTAGACCATTTTTGAACATGCAAACAATGTAACATTATTGAGAACCTCCTCTTAAATTAAATTTTTCTGCGAGATATAACTGGAGGGGCTGAAGCTGAATTATACTTCTTACATGAAATGATATGCAATCCATAGTTTAAAGACTATAATTTCTATATTTTCACATTTCACTGTGTGACACGGTGGAAATGGGTTTGCCATACAGACTCTTCAGCTAAAACTGATACACAAGTCACAAAGTACTAAACAGTACTAAACTAAAACTGAATACAGATGGACTTAAAAAAAAAAAAAAAATCTAAATGTTCTCAGTATCTCCTTAGTAGATCTGCATACTAGATAGAAGTGAGCAGTGCAGTTTCCACCAGTAAACAACTTAATGAGTGTGTGAAGCCCTGTCTTCTCTGAAGGGAATAACTGAATGTGGAGAAAGCATCCTGCCAGATGATGAGTTAGAACGCCGAGATGGAAAGCCTGGCCAATAGAGAAAGGCGGAACTCAAGAAAGGGAATTTGAGGACAAACCTGCAGAAACGTCACTTAAAAGAAAAGAGATAATGTAGATGGCAAGCCTTAGTCAAGCTAGCTGCTTAGCCAAAATCTTCCCAAAATAGTTGTTAGTCTTGGCAATTTGCTTTGGAATAAATGGGAAAAATTCAGAATGATTTTTTTGGAAAATAATCATTCTGAATTTTTCCCATTTATTCCAAAGCAAATTGCC
>JAQMYL010000039.1:13189462-13202273 GCA_030014365.1 Clarias pachynema | reverse complement strand
CTCGGTATCGGCGAGTACTGAAATGCAAGTACTCGTACTCGTTTTCCAAAAAAGTGGTATCGGTGCATCCCTACTTAATTTACATGTCTTTTCTAAATGTTTTGTTTTTATATGCAAAATAAATGATTATGTGTTGGAAATTAGTAATATTGGTAATATTTTTGGGTTGCCGGAATGGATTATTTGCATTTACATTATTTCATATGGGAAAATGTGTATTACAAAAGAAATTTCAACTTAAGAGCTCGCCTCCGGAACAGATTAAATTCATATGCCGAGGAACCACTGTTCCTTTCCTTCATAGCCAGCACAGACGTTTTTGGTGATTTGTGCTGCATTGCATTTTCTGTGGGATAGGACCACACAGGATGGCCTTTAGTCTGTGCAGGTGTCCATGACCTTATCACCAGTTTACTGGTATATAATTAATTTTATTAAATTCCTCTGGCAGTGGTCTAAATACTATGGCTGATTGATGTATGCTACTTTAACTAAAACTACATCTAAAATAAAGATGTTGGTGTAAGACCCCTTTCCCAAATTCCTGACGCATGTGCACGAACACACCAAACTGTCCGTGATCCTTGGGAGCTTGACTGTCATACGCATTGATCTCTTCAAACTGCACCTCAGGGCACACCTTAATCTCTACAAACTGCCCATCAGGGCATGACTTCACAAGACCTCCGAGTGCGTGCTGCAGCGTCTGGCAGCATGACATTAGAAACGACTCCTTTGGGTGCTGTGGTGTGTGAAGTGGGGCTCACGTGGATCAGACTTGTCCTGGAGAGTTTGGGGGCTGGGTTGAAGGCCTTGGGCTCTGTTCCCGCCGGGCAGGCTGTGATGCACTAAGTGTTCTGGTGCCTTTCTACTGTGGCTAGCATTGACATTTTCTGCGATTTGTGCTGCACTGGCTTTGCTGTGGGAACAGACGGAACATGCTGGTTGGCTTGTACAATTGTTAATCATTGTTAAGGTCATGTGGTATTAATGTTACGGCTAATTGGAGTATCCGAAAACACAGTATCAGGGTTATAAAGTTATAAAAATCAAGCCATAGTACAATAAGTACAAGACTCCAGGGGAGTATTCCCCGCTCTGCAGCTACACAATAGTGAACTTATCACAAGAACACACACAGCCCATGTAAAAGGTCAGGACAGAAAAAAAGTGTCATTTAGTTAAAGTTTAACTATAGTCAGCCACATCCTTTTTGCCACAACAATGCAAAAGCTAGATTTGTCAACTGCTGGCAGAACAAAAGAGCCCAAGAAATGTATTTAAGAACAAAGTCACAAGGACCGACTGGTAAATTTTTTTAATTATTAAATTATTTTAAATTATTAAACCATGCCAACGGGTAATACAACACAGTCTACATGAGTTACTTCCCCCTCTTCTGATCAGATTTGCTGCTTCCTGCATGGACAACTAAACAAAATGAATAACGTGACCCCACCTATGTAACAAACTCAAACTCTTATAATAGCAAACAAACAGAACATAAAAAGCAAACATTTTATCAACTGGCTCACTGAGAGATAAGCGTCTTGCATAATATCCCTTGTCCAGGTAGAATATGCTGGTCATAAACTTGAGCAGCAATGAAGTATTGTGTGTGCTCATTTTTAGACAGCTCCCTAAGGGAGCCATTATTACCGTCAGCCTGTTATTTCTGCACCTGGGGCAGCAGTAACTGCAGCTTTGGTAAAGTCCTTCATGTGGGAGCATAAAAAAACAAAGATCTTTGCATCTGTTACATGGCGTGAAATCCACCAGAATATGAGCTGCTCTTGACAGGTTAATGCAGTCCAACAGCTGTTCATAAAGAGTCACAGAACCCAATAGGGAAGTATCTTGTGAATTCATGTTACAATAACTGCATGTTACCAAAATCTCAAATCCCTCTACTTGCAAAACAACATCCTCCCAAGTACCCGTTATAAAAAACGCTTTTGTTCCATGCTCTGGCCGACTGTAAAGTGGATGATTGTCTTTGGTGGTACAAAGACAGCTCTGTCTGTAGAGCACAGAATGAAGAAGCAGAAGTGTGCAAGGGAAGTGTGCGACTCTATGGTCTGACTTAATGTAACACCTTGGCTACCCAGTGTGAAAAGTCACTCAGTAACTAGGGTTAGGAACCACAGCTTCTTGCCTCTGCAAAGCCAGGAGAACGTCTCCAGAGCATTCCCATACTTGTGTAGGACTTAGGCATCCAGAGCTCAGCAGGAACCCTGAAGAAATGTTTGTAATTGGTTTTGGCAATAAAGCACTGCAGCAGGAGGCACAGTGGAACAGGAATCCTGGGCAGAAATTATTGAATTATTTTTATTTTGTTGTATTTTTTTATTTTTTTTGCCACACTTCCTCAGGGAACCACTTGTTCAAGCCCACAAATCTTCTAGACCACATTTTGTAACTGTAGAAAAATGTAAATGTACACCATGTTATGCATTTTTCCAAAACACTTAAGGACAATAACACATCCTAGGACTAAGCATTAAGTAGTTTATTTTATTGTGTATCTAAGCGTGTGGATGTTTGTCTCAAGAAGCATAAGAGAAGGCAGTCTGGGTGGGGCTATCCAAGATCTTGGAATTTTGAGACACTTGTGAGACACACCTATAGTGTGAGACTTTTTAAATAGCACACAAGCATGTAGTATATGCACTTAGATTAATGTGGGATGCTTGAAGAAGTCTATTGCTACGGCGTGGACAGAAACACATACACATGCAAGAACCTACGAAATAATGAATCCCACACCTTACACCGAGAGCGCTCGTACAGTAACGTCAGAAGATATGTCACACTGAGTCCCTTTTCCATGTCACACAAGTGTTTATGACACATTTGTGCGCGAGCGCGTAACGTTACTTACTGTTTAAACATTTTCTCCATGTCCTTAATCTGCTTCCTGGAGAACTCCTTGAACTCGGTGTACGGGTTGAACACCTTCATGCTGTGCTGCTGGGGCTCGCCGACTCCCTCGTTCAGCTCGCCTCGCCGCTGCAGTTTGGCTCCCAGCTCGGAGTCGGCGTTGGCCGTGGCCGCTTTCTCGTGCGCGCCGTTCTCATGAGCCTCGTCCACGGCTTGCGGCTCCTCCTCGCCCTCTTCTATCTTCATCCTCCGGTTAAGCTTAGCTGACAGCTCGTCCGAGGCCATGTTACTGTTTAACGGTTTATTTATCACAAGCTCGCTGCACACTAGACAAACCACATGGGTTGGAAAGCGCTTCACTCTACAATGTCCGTACACCCGTGAGTTGTCTTCAGTCAGTCAAACCCTGAGAAACGTTACGTGCTGGTGCGTCGGTTATCTGAAAATCTAACGCACGAGCTTAATGACGCCGCTCAACGGTTCACTCGGTTGTCCAGCACAATTCAAACAGACTGCGCGCGCCTGTGTGGTGAGCTCGCGCGAACAGCAGTAGAATAACTTACGCCGCTCCTGATGACGTAAAGCCACGCCCCTTAAAGCCACACTTGAATGCAAGTACTGTAATAAGTTTTTTTTTATAATGCATATTTTTTAAAAACGGTTAGGGCTGCTTAATGTTTTGCGGTACATACAAAAATAGAAAAATAGACATCAGATAATAAATAAAGAATAATGCTTACATATGAAATCGTAATAATTAAGTAGAACAACTCGTTTAATAATAAACCGTCATATAGCAAAAAAGAAAGAAAGAAAGAATTTATTTGAAAATGGTTGTGGTACTTGAAGTGTTCCCATTACAGGAGAAAATGTCCATATCTGCATGTAGAGTATATTTACATATGCAGTATTCATCCACCACCAAGTGATGTTTATGCCATTTGTACAAAATGACAAAATGATTGGTCATTTTTAATGAATTCAAAAGAAATATAAGGTCAGATCCATTTGACTGTCTGGTCTTGGTTTTGGCATGTCCTCCACCATGTGTGGTACTGGTCTCGTCTAGGTCTTACCCCTTTTCAGACTCGATATTGACTCAAGTCTCCCCTGCCTATGGTCTTGGTCTTGACTCAGCCTCACCTACAGTGGCCTCAAACTCAAGACTAATAACCAAAGAGGAACTTCTTATATCTAGATGCAGGATGTTCCACACTCTTGTTGCAGTGACCAAAAATTCACAGTCAGCTTTTTAGATTCAACCTAGATCCTGGGACAACCAGGAGTGACTGCTCGCACAGGCCACAAAGTCCTAAACTGTACTGAGAAAGCAGATCCATGATGTACAGTAGAAAGCGGACGATCTGTTAAAAGTTTTTAAAAAACAGTTAAAATTACCTTAAATTGGGTGATGTGACAGGAAACCAAAATTAACAATGGCTGTGTGAAGAAATAATGATTTGATGGTACTTTTCTAGATTTTGCTACTGTATGTACAGTACTTATATGTATTGTAATCTGCATTTATTGTTCTGTTTATTTATTGTTCTAAGTATTTATTATGTTGCATATATATTTTATTGCATATATAATTACTTATTTTTCTGTGTTTTTATAGTCATGTCTGATTATTTTCCTGGGTATTTATTGTCCTGAGTATTTGTTATGTTGCTTATTTTTTACTGAGTGTTTGTTGTCCTGTGTCTTCTTTACCCTAAGTAATTATTGTCCTTAGTGTTTTTCCTGTGTATTTGTATGAGTATTTATTGTCCTGCTATATATTTCCTTTAGTATTTGTTGTCCTGAGAATTTATTGTCCTATGTATTATCTGTGGCCTAGTGGTTAGCACTATTGCCTTGCACCTCCAGGGTATGGGTTCGATTCCCGTATCTTTACATGTATTCATCCACCACCATGGAGTCTGTGTGCATGGAGTTTGCATGTTCTCCCCGTGATTGGTGAGTTTCCTTCCACATCCAAGTTAGGCTAATTGGGGTTCCTAAATTGCCCGTAGCGTGTGTATGTGTGTGCCCTACCATTGATTGGCACCCCATCCAGGGTGTACCCCAAGTCTCCTGAGACAGTTTTAAGGCCCGCAGGCCCTAAATAAATCAGTATAGATGATGACCATGAGAGTGTTTGATCTGTGTATTCATTGTCTTTTATTTTCTTGTATATTTATGTTCCTGAGTATTATATATACATATATATTTATTACCTTAAGTATTTATTTTCCTGTGGCCTGAGGATTTATTGTTTTATGTGTATTGTCCCATCTGTTTATGCTATATATATATATATATATAACTTTTACCACAGCTGATTATTGCAGACCTTCAGCTATCACTCAATACATTTGGTTACACTAACTGTTGTGTTGGCATGCAAAATTATTCAAAAGCGCAAAGTGCTTTGTGCACTTGATCACGATGCGATAAATTAGTGTCAACACACACACACACACACACACACACACATATACACACTTGAGGACTTTAATCTTAGCATTTAGAACAATTATTTTTATTCTCACTGACCATAAGATGCAGCCATTCATAATTTTAAAGATGGTGCTCTTTAAACAGGTGCATGAGTGTGTGGGTCTGTACTACTACATGACTGTATGTGTGCATGAACAAATGTTGGATAAAAAGACTGAATGAGTCAGCTGAGGCAGTGGGCTGACTTGTGATTCATGGGAAGCTGAGTAGTGCTCTTGCGCAGTCTGGTATACACACACACACACACACACACCCCTCCACACGAGAGGAGGAGTTATACAGACACTGAAATCGCCAACTACCTTCATTCTCTCCATAAAAGGAGAAAGGCAGAATCAAGCGTAGGATTCCTCCACACTGTGGAGGGTGTGAGTGTGTCACTCATCATCTCACGTCTCCCTCCAGTGAAAAGAGTAGCGTGTAACTATAAATAATGACTGCTACAGAATAAATCCATTCTCATCAGAAATATGTCCAAAATGTACATCTAAAAGCATTAATAATCACAATATATTATGAGAATCATTTAAAGTATCAGAGCATGCATCATTTACTGAAATATGTGGAAGTACTGTAGTATTTGGTTAAGCTGGATGGTGGAGATCATCAAGAAATGCCTGTTAATGTTCAGCTTGAATGACTTGTTTAGTCTAGGAAGTGCTAAAAGAAAGACAAAGAAGACCGTGCTACTACAATACACTGACCAGGCCACTGACTTGGAGTAAACACAAATGTAATATCACAGCTGTTTTTCTTCCGCTAAAAGACAAAAAAAAGGCAGGGTGAATGAAGAGTGGAAATATGCTGACACCATAACATCCATCATGGGAAAGAGCCACCATTTGCTTTAAATCTCTTTGTATACAAAACTACAGCCACTGTGGGGGTCAGTTACAAACACATTTATGGTGCAGGTGTAAGTTTTCTTATTTTCATCATCCTATACCATGCCTTAACAGAAGCAATGGATGTATTTATTCATCACAAGTATGATATACATTAAGAACAGACATAAAAAACAGACTTAAATCCTTTGTTAAATACTTTGACATTTGAATGGTGTATATGGTTTAATTTGTGAAAACAAATGTCTCCTTAAAACATTTTTAAGGTATGAAAGCATTTTTAAACGCACTGTATTATTTAATTAAGGAAGATTCAACCAGAAGACATTTCTTTTTGAAATCCTTCACCCTTGGAAAGAGCGCTTCAGGATTGCAGAGCAATGAGTCACTATGATAGTGTGACGATGTGTCAGAAATACCAAGATTTCTGTCAGGGTCATTTGTACAACCTGGAACTTTCTGACTGCAGGAAAATCGAGTCTGTGCACAAACAGAAATATATCCTAATATACAGCAAAATACCATGTAATACATTTAACCTTTTTTTTTTTTTTTTTACTATGTTTGGCATACATTATTGCAAAAAGTCAAACAAAATCCTTAAATAAATGAGTTTTTTTAATGTAATTATTAGTTTTTATTTTTAAAATATGGTTAAGATGTTTAAAAGTATTTTTTTTTTTTTAAATCACCATCAAGTCCTGTCCTTAAGTATATTGCAAAGGTGCAAAGATTTTTAAAGGGTTTCTTGATCAAAAAGTATTTGCTCCTGCATGTTTTTTGTTGTTGCTGGGTTATTATTATTTTTTTTTTGCATTTTTGTCACACTTAAAGATACCCCAAGTTAAGATTGCTTGATAGCTTGATTGCAGTTGTTGCTGCCAAGTGTGGCACAACCGGTTGTTTGGTTTTAGGGTAGCTATTACTTTTTCACATAGGTTTAGACAGCTTTTTTGCCATAATACTGTATATGACAATCATTTAAAAACTGCATTTTGTATTTACTCAGATTATCTTTGTTTAATATTAGAATTTGTTTGATGATCTGAATCTTTGAAGTGAGACATATGTGCGGAACAAAAAAAAACTTTAATACTGCCAATACTTATTCATGGCACTGCTTTGTGTTGCCTGTAGCGTATAAGTGGGTGTGTGAGCACTCTGCAATGGGCTCGAATAGAAAGCAACTTGGAAAATAAATACATAAATAAATATATTATTCATATTAAACAAGGGTGTCAAGCTGGATCCAGAAAAGGCCATGTGAGTGCAGGCTTTCAGTCCAACTAAGCAGAAGTTACACCTGATAGTTTATTGTAAGCCAAGAATGTCACATTAAACAGGCGTGGCTTCTGCTCGGTTGGAATAAAAATACTTTATTTTTACTTTCTAGATCGGGTTTGACACTCCTGATATAAACTGTAAAATTCACTACCAGTAAAAGTTTGAACAGACCTTTTCTTTTGACATAATTTTTAACATTAAAAAGCTGGAAAGTTTGAACAATATAGATTTTAATACACCACACAACTACGTGTATTAAAATCCCTATTGTTTAAACTTTCTTTTTTCATTATAATTCTAGTCAAATGTAACAAGATTTTGATTTTTCATGGTCTGTATGAGACACTGAAGAACACTAACAGCCTGGTGTTCACAAATAATGTATACAGTTTGAGAGAAATAATGCAGTTATGTTTACACAGACAGCCTCTAATTTCTCTTAAGTGTTAACTCTGTAGAGATTAGCATAGCAACTTCACTTTAAAAGGCATTATAATGTTTACCATAGAGCTGTTTTCACAGGAGTGCGAGTATTCAGAAAAGATTTATATTACTGAGCTAATTTTAAACATACATACTAGATAAACATTAAAGTCGTTGATAGTGTAACATTTTCAGCATTTTGTCAAGTGTAAAGCTGGCCTTTACAGTTTTCAGACACAGCAGCTTTTAATAACATGATAAGTGTTAACAAAAGGGGGGAAAAAGCTGTTATACATTATTGACTTGTGTTAACTTGTTTTGCAGAAACTTCACAACAATACTATTAACAGATAAAAAGTGCATGTCGTTCATTAACACATTTCGTATATGCGAATAATCATGTATTTATGACATCTTTGGCTTCTGTGAGGTGTATGACCATTTCCTTTGGCAAACATAATTAACTTTATAAAGAATCAAGTGCATCTGTAATATGACAGTCATTCATTTTGAGGCCTGAACCTGAACTCCGTGAGCCTCAGTGAGATTAGCGTTCTGCTGCTGTTGTGCCACACTAGCTATCTGAGCAGTCATTTAGCAGCTCTTCTGTTCTTAGCGTTCATTCACCAGGAGATCCTTCTCACCCTCAGCCCTTTTCCTCCTCTCTTGCTTCCTCGACCTCTTCATGACAGCTACCTGTACAAACATCCCCATCAATGCACAAACACATAGACGGTATGTTTCACCCACGCACACATGGCCAAGCATATAAAACATTAAAGTATGGGTAAATGTCAGTGAGTTTATAAGCCTGAGAAAATGGAGGCATAAAAATCACATCAGGGAAAATACTAATTAGTGGGCGCAGTTAAAAAAAGCTATTAATTAAACAGCAGAGGTATACAAAACAAAACTCAACACAGCCTGAAGTGCACTGCATGGATTTCCCTTGCAAGCACAAACATGAACAAAACACACTTTTTATTCCCAGCTAGTATCAGACAGCTCTGAATATATAGCAGGCCATTAATAATTAATAAAAAGGAGAGAGATTTATGAGCTTAGTTTTTGTTGGTGAGGTGACACCATGATCATGTTAACATAAGCTCAGGCCCTATGGTAAATTTACACTAATGTGGTATTTTTATTATTTTTTTATATTGGCATGTGTTTCATAGTGTAAAAAAAAAAAATGTTGTGGGCAATGACATCAATAGACATGCACAGCATAGTAAGAAGGAACTGAAACTATTTTTTGTTAGTCCCAAATACATAGTTAGAATTTATAATATACATGAAACAGTGTCTTTTTGAGCACAGATGTTGGGTGGATCTCAACAACATCTGCTAATGCAGAGAATAAAATGATTAATGTAAAAGGAAATGGGGAACAGAACACTGATAAAAGTATGAGGTTATTTATGTTACATTCAGTATAAATATGTAAGGAATGATCCAGAGAACCTGAAAAGTGACCTTACCTTGCCAAAGTTTGTGTCTGGTACACAGTTATGATGACCAAATCTTATTCTCCTCCCTTCCATTTTGTCCGTATTCAGAGCCTGGAAAAGAAAAAAAATGTTGGAGGGGAGAAAATTAATGGATTTTTAGTAATAGTTTTTACAGTTTGCCAAAAAGTGACATACAGTAATTTCATCAATCAGCCCTGACATGTTTGATGTCTGAAGATCATGTTTTTTAGCTTTTTACAGAACCTCCATTACCTCCAGTTTAGCACTATTGAAACCGCATGTTTAAACCATCATTCAACTTAAAGACATACACAAGATTGTAATAGATTGCATTAAGTTAGCATGGTGGCTTAGTGGTTAGCACTGTCGCCTTCCACCTCTAGGTTCTGGGTTTTATTCTCTCCTTAGGTTTGTGTGCACGGACTTTACATGTTCTCCCCATGCTTGATGGATTTCCTCAGGGTACTCCGGTTTCCTCGCACATTCTAAAGATTCCCAAATTGCCCATAGTGTGTGAGTGTGTGGATGTGCGTGCCATGCAACAAATTGGCACCTTGCCCAGGGTGTACCCCACCTCATGCCCTAAGCCTCCTGGGATAGACTCTAGGCCCCCCGTGACCCTGTATACAGGATAAAGCTGTATAGATGATGATTATGTGAGTAATAAGCCTTAAATACAAAACTGCATATTAAATGCCTTATGTATACAAACAAGAGACTTTGGTTAAAAAATGTACTTAAACAACCCAAGATATTTTTAACACAATAAGACATACTGTGGAGTGTAAACTTGTGGAGACCATAGCCCATTTTGAACAATTGATAAGTATATAATTATATATATATTGTGCAATAATAATAATTTTATCATTGTTGGTTTCAATATAGTCTATAAATAGTCAAAAAGTACATATACTATATACATTTATATATATACATTTATTTATTATATACAATTCTCTATATAAATGGCACACATAATGTGGTCATTTTATTCATTTTCACAGATCGCCTTTTATAATCATGTGTATATCACAAAAGCATGTTGTAATTTCGTTATCATTTCGTCATTATCATTTCAATGTAGCAATGAAATGTTACTGTTTGGACAGTTTCAATGTCAGGTTAATGTACGACATCATTTTTTTATTTCTTGCTAGAGGGAAATTCACCTAGGAAAATGCCAGTGTCATTTTATCTCTCTATAATACACCAGGACTATAATTACATGGTATATATCAAACACTCATTTGAATAAAAATACGCTGATTCCTGAATATTTATGTCTTTTATGAAGATGAAACATTCAATGTCATTTTTCCCCCATGTTTTTTTTCTTGTAAGCCTAAAAAGAGAAAAGCATTGTTAAAATCTATCAGGCACAGAGCCAGAGCATACTTCCTGTTCCTCAAGGCCTTCTTCATCTCAGCAGGGCTTGTGAAATAGAGATCCTGAGCGGAACCTGGGAGTTTTGATCTGGTCGACTGAATAATGCAGTGTATCTGGAGAGCAGGAACCATGCTCGTGGCTCTGGGCACATTGCTCCAAAGACTGTGTTCTTGCCTCTCTTCATTGTCTATATGTTTTAGAGTCTCTCTGCCTCTACTGTTATCCCAGCTTCTATTTAATGATTGAAGCATCTGTCCATATTTAGTGTCTCCTTGTCTTTTCGGTCTGTGTTTAGTGTCTTTACAGTTTGTCTGTCCGTCTTTGTCCTTTCTCTGTCTGTCTTGTCTCTCTTCATCCCTGTCTGTCTTTACTGTCAATCTCTCTATGTACTACAGTATCTGCCTATGTTTTCTGTTTGTCTGTCTATCTTTCTTTATTGTTGGGCTGCCTGTTCATCCGTTTGTCTGTCTGGATTTAGTGCCAGTCTCTCTGTTTTCACTACATGTCTCTCTGTCTACTATCTCTGTGTACTGCCTGGATTTTCTGTTGGGTTGTCTGTCTGTCTCTCTGTTTTTACTGTCTGTTTGTCTTTGCTGCTTTTCTTACTGTCAAGCTTGTAGATACTGTGTGAGGTTTATTTATGATCCTGATTTATGTGTGTGTGTGTGTTTGTGTGTTTGTGTGTGTGTGTGTGTGCGTGTGTGTGTGTGTGTGTGTGCATGTATAAGCTACCATGCTTTTCCTGTTGTTAGTGTAGTGCTGTAGCTGGGTCTGCGTGTCCTCCAGGGTCTGGCGTAGTGTACTGCTCTCCTGTTTCAGTGTATCCAGCTCTAAACACACACTATCCAGCTCAATCTGCAGCTGCTGCCCCAAGGCCTGGCTGTCCCTAGAGGAAAGAGAGGTGCAGTATATATGAGAGGATGAATAAGCTGAATAAGATGAATGTGTTCATGTATTCCTCATGAGTACACCCCTACTGAATTGTTTAGTTTGCTTTTGCATAGAAAAAAGTTGAGTCTGAAGTACGAATCTAATCGTTATGAACACCTGAGTGATTGTATTTCCCTCTGGCTCTCTTGCAGTAGCACGTCTTTGTTTTGGCTTTGGCTGTTGCGCAGGGCGAGTTGGCTTCGTAACAGCTCCAGGTCTTCCTGTCTGAGAGAGGCCATGTGCTCTCTCTCCCCTGGTAGCAAGTGCTTTAGTGGAACACATCCTGAAAGCTGTCCCTCACTCAGCTCCAGAGCTTCACACAACGCACGTGCCAGATCCACATACTAAATAGAGGCATGCAACAACAAACAAGAGTGATTAGCATTAAAGGTGTGTTAGATGGTGTAAGGTAGATGCATATTTATCAAATATTGGAACAGGCTGCCTTAGGATAATGAATATTGGCCTTTTCCCAAAATTACAATGGAACAACTTGTTTAGACTTGGTATTAAGATCCATCTAATCAAAACCGGTTGTCTGCAGAGAATAAATTGTGTCCAACATTTTTTACACATTAGGCCCCAAACATGTCTTAGCTGATTGATTACATCTGGGGAATGATGAAAATCCAGTAAGCTTGTTAAAAATGAGCATTGCATCTTATAAAGAAAGTTCAGTCAAAATTATGATATAGATTTTCAATAAGATGTGGCTGTACTGTTAAACTCTGACAGCCATAGAAATACAGTATGCACAGTGGCTGTATGCCACTTATTTTAGTACCAACCATATAGAGGAAATCATCGCAGCTGTTCATTGGTTAGTCTAACCCCAAGCACTGAAACCAGGGTGTGGGGTGAAAAAAAATGCTATGATAAGTTAAGTGCTACTTCAAAAACAATTTCCTGTACCACTGATGAAAAGAGAAGCACAAATGGACACGTTGAAATACAAATAGGTCATAAACAGAGAGAACATTATGAAAAAGGTCACTGTATGTTATGACCTTTCTTCATAACAGGCATACAAGGAGACGTGCATTCTCTCTCGTTCTCCCCCCCCCGCCCCCTCTCTCTGTACTCACT
>JAQMYL010000039.1:13126597-13138298 GCA_030014365.1 Clarias pachynema | reverse complement strand
TCGAGCCTGGCCGGGAATCGAACCCGGACCCTGGAGGTGCAAGGCGACAGTGCTAACCACTACACCACCGTGCCGCTAATGATAATGAACACCTTTAAAAACTGCCCTAAATTTGCCTATTTCAGAAGACTTCGTGCATGAGACATGGCAGGGTAGACATGCATACACTGGGCAATAAGGGAAGGCCAATTAACCTAATCTGCATATTTTGGACTTTGGGAGGAAACAAGAGTACTCAGGAGAAACCCACCAAGCACGGGGAGAACACCATTCACACTGACCCAAGGCAACCCAACAAATTATCCAACAAATTAAATATAAATCAGAAGGTTTAAAAAGCACTGGCTCACCTGCAGAGAGGCGCTGTTTTCAGAGAAAGGTGAGCTGAAGAAGGCGTTTATAGTATCCAGCACAACCATAATAACATACTTCTCCAGCACTGGGTCTTGTACCCGCTTCTCACGGTTAATACACATCTAAAAGACAAAAGATATTATCTAAGATCTAATCAAAATCCTTCAACAGCAGTTCAAAACCAAAATTTATAAAAAATAAAAAAAATGACAACAGCTAAAGTGGGTTATTCAAGGTTTGATTTAAAGCGTGTCTTACCGTAGCCATGTCTACCAGAAAATTGTCAAACAAGTTCCATATGTGGTTGCTGGTATAGATCTCCTTCATTTCCACTTCTGTATCCACATAGCAGTGGTTCACAAAATTTACATATGCGATTTTCACCTGAGACACAGAAAAGCAACAGTAAAGAGTAAGCAATTGCATTATCTATCCTCAACTAACTCCCCATACTGTACATACATATACTGTACATATACATCGATTAGGGTTAAATAACATGTTGCCAGCAAAACCATATTACTTAAAGATAGACTGCCCAGCCAAAAAAAAGTCACCACCTACTGTAGATTTAACTAAGCAAATAGTTAACAGGCTTTTATTGTAAAGTTAACTGAACTGCTGAATATAGTTCAGCTGGCACCAAGTCATTTAACCCTAACTAATGCAGTGAGTAGCTTCTCATTTCCTAAATAACCATGTCGGAAGTCATGTCCTGTGGTCATGGCAAATAAACATGGCTGTTTCAGAAGGGTCAAATTATTATCCTGCATCAAGCTACTGTAAGAAAGCACCTAAAGAAAATATTTAACAGTCCAGTTTTGGGTGAGTCTGTGCCCATGATAGCCTCAGATTTTTGTTCTTGGCTGACAGGAGTGGATGACCACCTGTAGCCCACCTGTAGCCCATCCACTGTAAGTTTCAGTTGTCTTCAATTGTTTTACTTTAAGTTGTTCTGGGCATTCTGAGGTTGCTCACGATGTTTGTAAAGAGTGATTAGTTGAATTCTATACTACAGTATACAGTATTCAGTAGTTCCTGGCAGCCAAAACCAACGTGGCCTTTTTCACACTGCGTGTAAACTGTAAAAACTGTTGTGTGTGTGAAAGAAAAAAAAAAGATCAGCAGTATCATTCTTGCATTTAAGTTTACTGCGTCAACAGTTTCCTGCCTCGATCAGGTGAAATGGAAAATTGCAACATTTTGGCCAGCTGGGGAACTATCATACATTTTAAGAGAGAACTGGCAAACCAAATACCCACAGACTTCGTTTTCTACAGAAAGCCTAATTCAATCAAATATTTCTAATGTAGTTTGAAATAGTAACATTGTTATACATGTAAGACGTTATACATGGAGCCATGTTACCTCAGTGATGCAGTCCTCGTGTGTGACGACCCTAGTAATGTCCTCCAGGGGCAGCAGTGAGGTGCATTTGATCTCAGTGTAGACGTTTTTGCCCTCAGCACACGCAGCCAGCAGCTCCACCAGTGAAATATGGTAACGCAGTGGGCTTTCCTCCTGCACCCCCTCTCTAGCCTCAATCATGAACTCCAGCATTTTGTCAAAAGACTTAGTATCATTGTAGAAGACTACTACATCATCACCTGAATTTGATAACTGCAATATTGAGCAAGAGATTAACATCATTAGATGCGTTTTAAAAACCTTAAAAAGCTAGACAGTATGGGTTTATGATGAAAAAATATGTAACATGACATTGTACCCATACCTCTGTCATAATCATATCTTGGCATTTCTTCACGTACTTCCCCTCAGCCTTGATAATGGTGTGCAGGAAGTTGAGGTATTGCACATGGCGCCCATGAGTGGCCAAGCATTTCATGAAGTGATGTAGGACGTTTTCACCGACTTCTGAGCAAAGCTGGTAGTTATTACAGAAGATATGTTGCACAGTTTCTGCTTCCAGAACCTTTTAAAAACAAACAAAAAAAACTCAGAATTTTAGCATCATTAGTTCTCTATTAGTTTTACTTCTCTATTTTATATATAACCTATAAGTTCAGCTTACTCCAGGGGTAAGAAAGAGGTTAAGGTGTTCATGAAGGAGAGCTTGATTTTCTTGGTTTCCAATGCAGAACCTTTGCAGGAAAACGTGAGTGAACTTAATGATCTCCTGCATTTTTTTGTCAGTCTGTCAATAGAGAGAACCATTGAAAGGATTGGTGTGTTTTGTAAAGAATTTGCCATCAAACACAACAGACGCACACTATACATTAGCTCAATAACTTATCTTTAAGAAATGATTTAATGCAAGGTTGCAATTCCATAAAAGAATGTAAGACTGTGAAGAATGTAAGACTGTGACTGTATATATACGACTACTTACCCGATCATAAGGAACCTGCAGCAGGTCCAACATGACCTTATGGGCACCCATGTTTTTCAGAAGTCTTTGCTGCTTCTTGAACACCCCAGAGTTACACATTTTATTTAAGCGCTCCAGGATCTAAATTCGGAAAAATGAGTAAAAAAAAAAAAACAATTCTTGCTTTTCGTCCCTTTTTACATTTTTGTATTCTCTGGCATGGCTTGGCAGTAGCGTATCATCAGGCACGATGAAGCATGATCTGAGGGGTATTTCGGCTGGAACCTTAACAACCACACAAATAACAAAATACAGAACCTTAAATTTAACTTCAATTAGTAGTTCAACAAACCTCCTTGACATTTTGATAGCTTTCATTGCTCTTCTCAAGTTTTTCTTTGGAAGGACCAGGCTCAGCATTTTCGGTGGAGGCCTAGGAAAAACAGATTCTTCCATTTACAAAAACAATGTACTTCAATAAGGAGTATTGTAAAAATGTGGTTAAACCTGGCAAACCAATTGGTCACCTTATCATCTTTTTTATCTTTTTTTTCCTCTTTGTCCTTCTTTCCATCCTTGTCTTTTTTTTCTTCCTTGTCCACCTTTCCCTCCTTGTCTTTTTTCTCCTCCTTGTCTTTTTTATCATCTTTGTCTTTTTTATCATCCTTGGCCTTTTTCTCTTCACCGTCTTTTTTCTCTTCCTTATCTTTTTTATCATCCTTTTTATCTTTCTTCTTATCTTTCTTCTTGTCTGACCCGCTTTTCTTGACAACCCAAAGCTCAGACTTCTCCACTATAGTGCGTAGACGTTCCAAATCGAGTTTAATGGCCTTGTAGTTGTCCACATCCTGCTCAGAGATTAGAAGCTGGACCTAACGCACAAACATCAAACAGTTATTAGTAGTTCAAAATCCATTTAAGTAATAGTGGAGTGTTAGCCAAATGATGCCTTTATTTTATTTTGGTCAGAAAGTTTGGTGTGTCATTGTGACTTGCCTGTTTAAACGTCTGAAGGACTTCCTGTCTCTGGCTAAAATGTTTGAAGAGCAGTTGCAGTGCCCCAGAAACCAGTGGAGGGTAATCATGCATCATGAGATGGGTGAGGACACGCAGAAACATCCGTCCCCCCTCATCATCCACTTCTAGTATGCTGTTTGCTTTGCTAAAGTGGAGCAAGTCCAAACATGCTAATCAGAAGAAACAAATTCTTCTAGCATAATGAATACTGCTCAGCAATAATGAAGAAAAATAAAGACTATTCACCACATACCCAACTCCAAACATGGCCTCGGCCTGTTCTCCTATGAGCTGCAGGTTCATTGCTGCTGAAAAAAATAAAACCATGCAAAATTATTATTATTATATATTTTTTATAATAAAGTGCTATTTGTTTTAACATTGTTTTGAAAAATATCACTTACCTGCATTCTCGACTGCTGATGTTGCATCTGCATCTGCCATGGGATACACCTCCACAAACTCCTTCTTAAAGACGGAGAGCAGGAACGACAGTCTGTAGTCCAGGCGCACATTCAGGATAAACTACACAGAAGAATCAATAGGAAATTAGAGTTTTGATTAGACTGGCCATAAACAAGTGTGAATGTAAGTTCAAACCTGTAAGATTTCCAGTATCTTTAGTTTGGTGTCCATGACTGTGATGTCCTGGTTGTCAATGCAGTCCTTAGTGTGCGTCTGGCCATCCATACCCATCATACTGCCACCGGTAAGCATCATGGACTGCTTTTTGCTCAGCACCATGGTGGACATCATTTGGCCCATTCCATGGATAGAGCGCCGAATATTCTTAGCTGAGGTAGAAAAAAAAAAAAAAACACATACCATATCCTATGTGAGTAGCCTGATATCAGGGATATATAACATTATATAAAGTTACAGGAAATAATGTATTTATCTTTATGAATACATTTTCGCTTTTATCTCAACAAATTAAAATACTTTTATTAATTAATGTTTATTACATGTCCAGCTAGCAACATGGTAAATTCAGTTTTTGTCCAACCTCCAAAAATGATAGAGACAGAAAATGACCACATCTGTCTACTGTCTACTGATATCTGTTTAACTGCACACATTTTCACCTTATGCAGTATATAGTACTGTGCAAAGCCCCTAATTGTTCCCTAATTTTGCTTCCAAATAGCCAGACTTTATTTTTATTTTTATGTAGTCTTGAGGAATAGTTCTTCAGGCTTCCTTAAGTACTTTTCAGTCCAGTCCCTATAACTGACCACTTTCAGAGGAATGTTTTTTTTGTTGTTAACCCTTAAAGTGACCTGTGAATCATTCAAGCATAAAAAGCATCTAACTTAAAACATGAATCAGCGAAAAACAGGTGCTGATGATGACAGATGATCAGAGGGAAAAGGAGGTTGCTACTAAAGTTGGTACATAAACAACCAATTTTAAATAGCATCTTTATGCACTTTGCAGCCTGTCGAAGTAAAACATTTGTTCCCATTTATTTCATTTAATGAACATAATTACTTTAATTTAATTTACTTTGAAGAAATGAGAGGTGGCTCAAGATTTTTCAGAAATGGAGCTCATTAAAAATAATCAGAAATTGAATAAAAGTTGGCAGGTAACTTTAACTTCATCACGTTAAAAAGAGTAACAATAGCTGCTGGTCAACTGCAAAAGACCGTTTTTAAAAATGACATAAGGAATGTTTTGTAACAATGTAAGAAAACCCATTCCTGGGATTTAAGAACATCAATCGGAAACCCTTCTGAACTTACTCGCATTTAAAACTGCCATTGGTTTTAGTACTTACTGTTGCCATCTTCAGTGAAAGTAGGAGGGACCACAGCAGGGTTGGGAATGCAGTCAATGATACCCAGAAGTGTGCGTGTCAGTCGTAAAAGCTCAAAGAAGCTGTAGAAGCCAAAGTAGATAAGATGTCGGGCAAGACTCACCACCTAAGAAAGGATACAATGTGGAAACCAATGATAACAACCTAGACATCAGGTGTAACTCTACACACATAAAGCAGGGTACAAGTACCATGTAAAATGTATTACAGTAATAATCAACTCTATCGGAGTTGTACCTCATAGGTTAATTTATTTTTCTCTCCATCAGCAAAAGGCAAGACATCAATAAGGACATTGTTGAGATACTCCTCCATAAAAGCCATGGTGTTGGCAAACTTGTTCTTCTTGTTATCTCTTGAGTAGTCCATATGAGAATCATAACTAGAAAAAAATGAGAAATTTAGATTTAGATCCAACAATCTTCATAGCCTTGAACATTTTCATGAGTGTTTGGGTCTAGTGTTTTGCTCACTCTTTCTCAGTGACTAAATGTAAATATCAAATGTAAACAGAATGTGCAAGACCAAGAAGGGTGCACATTACATTGCAATATGCATATGATACCCAAAAATATCTAATCACAGCTAATGATGTAGCAATTATGTGCAATGATCATACTCCTTGATGCTTATGGAGGTGGGGATCTCACTCCAGAGGCGTGCAAATTTAACAGGCGTCACCAGCTCTTGAGGATCGCGGTCTACATGGCCGTGCAGCATGAGTCTACAGAAAGATGCCCGCAGATCATAAGGAAGAGACTCATCCATCATGCAGAGCAGAATCAGCTCCACATCCAGATACTTTGAGATCTCATCGATTGCCAGATACTGACGGTCTGAACACATCTGAGCATATAGCTTCAGCTGATATCTAGAGGAGAAAAAGCAGGTCATACACTATTGTGAGCCATGAAATAAAATGCGTAAACATTTAAGACTACATAAAAGACTACTTAGATTGAAAATAATTTCTACAGCAGTTTTTCTCCATTTCTCCTTCAGAAAGGAATACCTGTAGTATGTCAGCACACTCTGATCATGGGTATTTCCTTGTCGCGCCTCATGCGCAAGTTGCCGAATGCTTTTCTGATGAGTCTCACTGGATTTATCAGTCCAAACCAACCATACCTCAATGTCCTCGACATAGTCCTCTATATAGCTAGGCATGTGATGGTTCACCTTTGCAGGACGTCGCCTGTGCATATATACATATATACATAAACTTGTGTTTTGTTTAAATCAAACACGCATCTACTGACTTATACTGTACAGTTATATTTCTATGATCTGTCAAAATATTACCACTTTTCAATGCTTCTTCAATGCTTGTTCTTATTTTTTCAGCTTTTCAAAGAGTATTTACAGCTTTTGAGGAACTTACTCTGTTTTAATAAGAATATCCTGGTTTTTGGGATCTAGCACACATTTGCAGATCAGCTCTTGTGTCACTGGGATGGCAACATAATTTGATACACACAGGTCTGACAAGTAATCCAGAAACCTAGAGCAAAACCACATTGTTAGAAAGACCTTCAGAATACAGTCACATATTTACATTACGCCATTACAGATATAATCCAGATCAAAAGCAGGATTGGATTACATGATCTAATCCTATTTCTGAATAATTTTTTTTTTTTAACATCTCATTTTCAAGAACTGATCCAACCCGAAAGGTAAAATCCAATCGGATAACTTTTGAACAACTGGGCCCTAGAATTCACATTTTAGCTGACCATATCAGGTTCCTCCTTTGATAATCAAGAACAGGAAGCTGAAGCTATTATCAGTACAGACTCATGCAAACTGGACATTTAGACATAGACAGTTGTGCAGAAAACCCGCATAAATTAGCAGGTGGACAGAGGTTCCTAATAAAATACACAGTAAGTATAGATGCAAGTACGTGAACGTAATTAATTGAACTCTTTATCAGACAAAGGTGCAGGGCATAGTAACAAAAAAATCCATCCTCCTATTATTTGATGTCAGGTAACATGAGGAACATACACATGCCTTGATTGTTGAGGGGTGCACCATTTTTATTTCTGCACAACTGGGATAATTTTGTGATATTAACATATTTTATTAAAAGGAAAGGATTAACAATAGATGTTAATCAATATGATACAAGCAAAAGTACTGGATATCAGCACAGCTGAGATCCAAGACAACCTGCTCTTCAGCAAGTAATTACAACTCTACTGATATTCTGTACATCAGCACAATTGCTCAAGTTGTATTACTTTTACTCAAAAGATTTATAAGCAAGAAATTAATATAGACTAACAGACCTTTCAGATACATAAGTTCCATCTATAATAACTGTTTCTAAAGAAACAACAGCTTTGTCTAAATATCACTAGAATGCACTTTTTGAACACCATTTTCACCATTTTCAATTGATAAACTGAAATTAATTGTACAATAAATTAATTACAATACACCCACATTAGTTTTTTTATTATTTCATGCAGACAAATTGCAAAACAGAAGGACATTTTCCTCTTTTCTGCCCCAAAATAAAGAAAAATGCAAACTGTATACTATCATCATAGTGTACTATTATCATCTTGGAAACCACACAGGAAAACTGAGACTGTAACAGCACTAACCTAGGCTCTCTGTTCCTGCGCACCAGGTTAACGAAGGTCTCAACCTCAGTTTTAGTGATGTGTTTCTCCAAAAGCTTGCGGTTGTTATGCAACAGGGCTGTGATCGTGTCCTCAGCCAGAATGTCATAGCCGATCTGAGACTGCATTAATCCAAACTGCTTGGCTATGTCCTCCTAAAGACAGGAAGAAAAAAGAAACAGGTTCCAACTTCACACTATTTCATGTCAAGTGATACTCACTGCTATGGCTGATGGTAGCCAAAGGTAAATGTTTAATATAACTACACTTTAACCCTTTATTTTTTGTGAAAATAGTATATACTGTAGAGTATTCTTGTGTATAGCGCTGATTTTATAATCACTACAAGGATTACATAGTACTGTTTTGTGTGTTTATACCTGGTTTTTGCGGTAATCCTCCTGGGAGTGGCGGAGGATTCTGTAGCACAGCCGCAGCATGTACTGATATGGTGTATTCTTCTGATCTGCCAGTTCCTCCAGCTTCAACAAAGGTCCTTCTTCTCCTCTTTCTTTAAACGGAGTCTTAATGATCCCAAATATCTAAATTTAAAAGGGACAAACAGGTTACAACATCTGATCTAATGATGAACAGCAGGCATATGACTAAACCAAATTAATGTCAATATTTGCATTTTTATCTTATTTATAATTTGTAACTCTGCAATATCGCGGTAAAGTGAAATGCTGCACACTTCTAGGACATAACACCTGTTTGATAATATGCTGCTCCCGCATTAGCTTCTGCCTCTCACGGTTGGCTTTGATCATCATCACATCCAGCACAGGCTGCCCGGTGTTCGTCTGGTCCACCACAAAAAACACAAGATCCTCCAGCAACTTAATGGCATACCTACACAATAAAATATCAGTCATTTAAAAAAGGAACAAATAAAAAGCTATCTGGTGTTCCTGTGTTTTTTAGCAGTGTACAGATTTTCCATTTCATAAGTAAACACCCCCTGAGAGAGACAGAATGCTGAAGTCCTATACTCCAAAAGCAAGATTGGTTTTTCTATGGTTTTAAAATGTACATAATTTTTGATTTAGCGTTTTAGTTTTAATGTTTTTACTTGACCTCCTATCGTTTGGACAGAGATATCCAACAGTAAATTTCTCCACAACTGTGCACAACATGGCACTGGCATCATTAGCAAAGTCCAGATCTCGAATCTCCATGGTGGGCACAGAGACAATGGCAAATGCCTCTTTGTCCTCTTTAGTGGCACATGTTCCCAGCTGTAAGGGAAGAAAAAAAGAACTATAAGCAATTGACAGAAAAGTATTTCCTAGTACTGTACCTTAAAAAGTACTTTAAGAATTAAATTATTGTCATGAAAAGGATCATTGGAGTTAAATATTCTCACCATCAGGCGAATGGGCCTCTCTTCATCAATGTCTATGGGCACATTAGTGCTTTGGATCCATGTGTTCGTGCACAGATGTCGGAAACGTACATAAGAGTTTCTGTTATGAGAAAAACAAAACATTTGCTCACAAAGTGGCTGTTTAAAAATGAAGAGACTTTGAATTTAGTCGATATGATCATAGACTCTTCTTTGTGCATGATTGTTATTTAGATAGACAACAACAGAACAGCACCTGGGCACAAATGAGTCAGTCTTCTGCAATGTGGTTGGGTCCAGTTCAAATAAAGATGCAATGTCATTTCCATGAGGCACTGCAACTAGTTGATATTTTATCCGTTCCCCCTGGCTCCTCTTGCTGTTGCGACTGTTGTCCTAAGGATTTGCAAATGATGATCAGTTTATGATCATGGCATAAGTGCAAACACGATTTGTGCCTTGTTATGTTTATTATAATTGGTGCAAGAAGTAGCCTGGCAAAAGGTTGAGCAAAGGTTTAGGTGGTTGAGTTCATATGCATGTATAAGATAGTCATAAAGTATATGGAATTCATATATTAAAAACATTATTACATAAGGATTAGGGATATTGCTCTGTTATCCAATCAGCAGTCCTTCTTGCATTGGCCCTAAATTTGTAAGTGCAATGAGCAATTCTGACTTTAATCCCACTGAACACCTTTAGAAGGAACAGAAATCACAATTACATGCAAGACCTCCTCCTTTGACGTCAGTACTCATCTTATTGCTCTTGTAGTTGAATGAACACAAATCCCCAGAGCCGCATTTCAAAGACTTGCGGAAAGCCACTGGAGGCTGTTATGACAGCAAAAGAAGGGAATAAGTCCATGTTATTGAATTTTGAATGGGATGTGTAACATGCACATACAGGAGTGATGGCCAGGTATCCACATTTTTTGCCCATATTTTACATTTTCTCAGTAATGTAAAGACAGTTGCACTGCCACCATGGGAATCAAAAGGAGTGGGTTTTCAAGGTGGTCATGTTGGTATTCTGTGAGCTTTTAGATAGGATATCTGTATTGGCTCTTTTATTATTGTGGACGTTTGATATTTATTTATCCTTCACATATCATTAGTAATTGCTTCATGCTGGTCAGTGTTGGAGTAAATCACTGATGGAAATCCTCCCTGGAAGGAATGCCACACCAGCACAGTACAGAGATAACGCTTACAGTACGCATTCACATGCTCATTCACCTCTAGTGACTTACAGTACATTACAGAAAACCTGAAGAAAACCCCAGGCAGACATGCACGGAAACTCAAGATCGAACAAACATAATGCTAGAAAGTCTGGAATTGATTCTGTTAACTGTGACCCATCATATTAGGTCAGGCATTACGTCACACAGGTTAGTTTTGTGCTATGGCCAATAGCGTGCAGTACATACTGTAAAATATATCAAATCTTCAATTTCAGCAAAAAATGGGTGATAATCCTCCTGATCTTTCAAAAGAATGTAATTTTAAGCTTAAATATTGTTTTAAAGCACTTTAGTGAACACTATCCAATCTGTTCACTCCAGCGGTCATAGAAAAGCATGCATTACAGTATTTCACTTTAAACCTGTACTGCTGTCAATGTTAAAATGAGACAGAGGGTCCCGTATTTCTTACTAAGTCAGAGAATCCCCATTTAAGTATTCTAAAGATGGGATTTCAACTGAGTTGTCCAAATCCCTCCTGATAATCAAATTTACACTGACTGTATCTCAGCAACCGAAAATGATACCAGTTATAAACTTGGTATCAAAATGAAACTTGAACCAGGAATCTGAAAATATGCATAACTCATATCATCCAAAATGCCACTTACTGTAATACATGATCTTATATGAAAGGAAACAAATATCAGTTATCTTGTTGATTGTAAATATCTGTTACAGCTAAACAAAATTACTTATGTATGTGAGTAAAGTAATAATTAACATTTATTTTCAAACCTATAAGAATATTTTTTACATTGCATGTGACAGACAGCTGTGCATGCACACACCACATCTCCCCATGACTAATCACAAATCCCTGTTTGTGTCGAAGCTTCTATTTTGTTCGTGTGAATCAAACATAAAATAGTTCAATATAAAATGTTAGTTCTGTTATTACAGTATATATACAGTATATATACAGTATATACAGTATATACAGTATATATACAGT
>JAQMYL010000039.1:13100932-13126497 GCA_030014365.1 Clarias pachynema | reverse complement strand
ACGCGGTTCGGAGGAAACACGTGATAGTCTTCGGCCCTCCCGGCTGAGTGGTAGTGGTAGCCTTAATGTGGGAGCCCTCTAACGACGGGGAGGAATTGGCCACGACTAAAATTAGGGGAGAAAATTGGAACCCCCCCTCCCAAAGAAAAAAAAAAGAAAAGAAAAGGAACGCATGCACATCGGCATCTCTGTCTGCTACTAGTAACAAGTAAATACATGTATGTGTGATGAAGCAATCAATATGCAAATTAGCATGTGACATCATTTAGGGACATCTAGCGACTTTTCCTGCAGGCTACTTTTCACTGAAAACAGTTGGCAACACTGAGGCTATTTTAAAGCTGTCAAAAAAGGGAAAATCAATCAAAGCTATTGCACAAGTATTGGCACCAGTCACAAACAACAACTAGTAAAATGAAAATGAACTGTACAGAGACATTCTGTCTGCCAAATTTCAGTCAGATGCCTCCAATTAAACTGGAAGGAACTTCATCATGCAATATGACAATAAACACACTGTTATCATAACAACTTCTTAATCGTTAGGAAAAGTGCAAGGTTTTAGACTGGCCAAATTAATCACTTAGGCCAAATCCAACCAAGCATGCATTTCACCAACTTAAAGTTAAATATGAAATGAAATTATTATCTATCATCTCATATTCATATTGCCCTTCCTGTCCCAATACTTTTGAGGGGAACAGCACATGAAAATGTACATGATTTTTAACTCTATGCTGGGAGAAAAAAAAACCTTGCCACTGCATGTAAAAGGAGGCATCTGCCAACCTATCAACTTATTTTCAATGTTACACCCCCTGTTGCAAGACTCCATCCATGTCTGAACAGGTGCCTTGGTTTCAGGCAATAAAAAATAGCAAATGACTGCAGACAGAAAAATGGCTTACTCAGTTTGTAACTTGTCAGTGTTATAACACGAAAAGAAATTTGTATATGAACCTAGAGCACACAAAAAAGGACCAAAACATGAAGCACAATTTTAAGCATAGTCAGTGCATTATAACTGCAGCCTACCACTGGTTGTACTTCAGGCACGTCTCCCTTGTAGCTTGGGTTTTCCTGTTAGAAAAAAAGAGAAAACAATTAAAGAAGCAACTAATAAAACATTAACATTCCCTAAAGAATGAATGTATGATTTCACTTTTTTTTTAAAAATGAGTTACACTACCTCTGCTGCAAGATACTGGCCTGTGGCCAGATGTTTGAAACGGTATAGACTGTTCCAGTGCCCTGCTCCTCCTCGACATGGGTCATGATGTACCACCTACGAAACATGACCAGGATTAACAGATGTTAACAAAACTTTAAGTAAACATAATCAGCAAATAAGCTCAAAATTAATTTGTGAAAAAGAACCTTAAAACAGAACCTCTACATCAGGTTGTTTAATTCATTTTACAAACTAAGTACATACTGTACAGTATGTGCAGGAATTGTACTATAACCATTTAACCTGTACGTATATTGTTAACAAGCATTTTTAGCAACTTTCACACTAATTTAGTTAAGAATTTTTTTCTTACTGTACCTCTACTTCCCATAATGCATTAGAACTAGTAGCTGATGTAGCAGACTGGCGCAGCGTTGTACGAAGGAAGACATGCAGCTTGCCCTTGTAGCCATCACAGGTCAAAAACTTCTCTTGCTCGGCATGGAAAAGTCGGACAACATCACCCTAGGCCAGAAAAGAAGGGAAACTCTGACTATGCATTATGCTGCACAGTTGCTCATAGTAAACTAGGGTTAAACCCATGGAAAAGTTAATAGTTATGTGTACCAAAGGTTAAAACAAAAGCTTAGATCTTACAGTAAATCTTTTTACAAACATTAAAATGAAGCATCTGATCAATAAGTAAAAGACATCTGTACAGATGTGGGGGAAAGCCAGAGTGAACTTACTCCTTTAAGAACTTCATCTCTGTGGTCATTGAACATCATGAACAGGTTGATCTTCCAGCTAGTGTTGCCATTTACAGCATTGATCTGTAGGGGGCAGACTCACACTTACACTATATATATTTGGGTGACAACATTTCTGCTTAGTTCTTAAAGCATAGTCTCCAGTGTTGAAACTCATATAATACACATACAACTCAAATTTTGAGAAGTTTAAGCAACTTCAAAATCTTAAGTTAACTCCCAGGACTCATTTAAAAAAATGCACATTCTTTACTCTTATGTTTTATATATACAGTATGCAAGACACACACAACACACAGACACATATACTGCCTGGACAAAAAAAAATCTTGCACTGCCAAATTTCATTCTTCTTCCTTTAGCCTTGATTACAGCACACAATGTGGTGGCCAATTCATGTATAAAAATTATTCCTTGTGCCCTGAGAACCAATTTGAGTCCTAGAATATGCCTGTGCCATCAGGGAAGAAAAAATTTATTGATGTCATAGCCTGATCTTCCAGTATATTTGGGGACGTCAGCTGACTTCATTTCATTGCCACATAATATTACTGAGTCGAACTGAAGAAACCCCGGTCACAAACACTGTCTCCAGAGGTTTGTACAGTGGACACTTTGCATGATGGGTACATCGCTTAGTGCACTTTCCATCTTACCCTGACACACCCACCACTCTGGAATAAGGTCAGTCTGGACTCATTTTATTGCTTTTAGAAAAACAATAATGTGACCCTTATGAAATAATTACTTTTTTGGCTGCGCAGTCGACAGACAGATAGATCTAATACTACAAGTATGTTTAAAATGAACATCACTTCCATTGGGATTCAAATAAAACTAAGCAGGCATACCTCTTTGCATCCAGCGTGGTCAGATAACTCATAGTTGCTGGCATGAAGAGGCTGTCCTGCGTTAACTGAGTTCAGAATTACTTTGTCGCCAACCACCACCTGAGGATTTCATATTCATACAAAACATTTAAAAACAGGATTCCTTTATCGTTAGCCACACAACTAGCCACAAAAGGAATCATAAATCAAGATATGTATGTATGTGTGTGTGTTAAAGTAAATTACATTATCTCCATTGGCCCTGAGCTTCCAGAAAGGCTGGATGAACAGCCAAGATCCTTCACTACCCGTAGAATCCAGAGTGACTCGCATGGCATTTTTCTCCAGCAGAGCCGGCAGGCGCTTGTTAACTGTCAGATACTTATTGCTCTTCATGTGTAGTAGCTAAGAAAGAAAAAACACAAAAAAATAATAGTACAAAAGCACTGTGTGGAGCAAGACTGAGTAGAAAGGTTAGATATTCGTAAACTTATAATTGGTTCACAAATTACTGATATCAGGCACACATAATCTAAAAGAGCCGACTTTTTTATGGCAAAACGTTTATGGTGTGGTGGGAGTTCATAATAAGAGATTACTAACCCCTTTGTAGCACCAACCTTCAATATTACTGTCTCTTTGAGTCATAAACTGGTGATGTAATAAGGTTAATTAAAGGTTATTAACTGAAACTTAAAATTTGATATGTATTTTGTCCTCACACAGAACATGAGTATCTTGCATGTTACCATAATAAATAAATATCCATACAGTACTTACTCGACTACTGTAGCATTATTTAATTCTATACTTCCAACTGTGGCAAGAACATGAAATGCATTTTCAGCATTAACTTGTACTTTTTTTTTTTTTTAATAAATAACCCTAGTGTCAAATTTTCTTTAAAATCTCTAGGAACCGTTTTATTTATTATTTTAAGACACTGCTATATCAGGAAAAAGTCCTACTTCCTAGAGTGTAATCATAGCTGCTCATATCAGTAACTGTCGTGACACTAAGGAAATGCCCCATCATTTTATTGCTCTCTTAAGTTTAAAGACTTTGTTTCACAATGTGGCAAAAATGTTATCTCATTTACTCTTCACTTTCCTGAAAAATTGCAAAATGTGCTTCCCATTGAAGTCTTTTAAGCAGTTGGCTTTTAAACCTGACAAACTTTTAAAATAAATATTTCTGAGTTTTGAATTGTACTGTAAGTATGTCATGGCAACAAATGTCATGTTAACAAGTTTTAAAAAGTGGTGTGGTTTTTCTCAAACAGTTCTTTTCAGGTATTACAATTCAGCAAACATATTGCTGGAAACTAGCTATCTGACACCATAAACACTCAGTGTGGGACCATAGTGTATATCAGTGAGAGTAGCCATGAAAAAAGCTAATTAATCTTATATTTGTATTATAATATTAACATTATTGTCTACTCAAATAAAAACCTTGTTTAAAGATCGCAGTTTCATAAACTCTCACAGTTGCTCCTACCTGAATAACACTGCCATATTTAACTACATCACCATGGACCTTTTTATTCTCTGCTTCATTCTGCTTATTTTCCAGATTGGATGCATGCTGAAAAAAATAATAATAAATAAATAAATAAATAAATAAATATATATGTTATTTGGATTTAAATAATAAATCGAAAGCTTCTGTTCGAGTTGGGACACTGTGTATATGACATTTAAACAATAGCATGTAGATTTAATTTAGATACACTATACTGTATCTTAGTCTTACTTGTAGTTTTTGAAGAAGTACAAGGTCCCCAATCTTGTCTTTCTCATGTTTGGCCTGCTTTGCTGTCCAGTATTGCTTCTGAGCAGAATAGCGGTTCATTGGGTAAACCTTAAACAAGCAGTCTGTCAAAATGAAATTGTAACAGAACTTATTTTTCACTTAATCGTGTTGCCTGAGCATCAGTCTTTATCTGAGTTAAGTGCAATTTGGTCATTTCTGACCATTTATCAAAATGACCCTATTCTGATTAACATCTTAAACATTATTTTTTCAGGTATTGCCTGGTTCAGTGCTAAGATAATAATAATAACATTACATGCAAATGTGAACAACAGCTTTTACCGCTAGAAATTTTAGGTTAAATCTTAAATCAATAAAAAAATATATATCTTGGAGAAACAATTTAAAAGGGGATAAATGCAGAATACATTATTTCATTAGACAAGAACAGTTATGGACAGAAAGTACACTGGTGGCCTAGTTCAGGATTATTAATATACATCTAAAATAATCATGCAATGCAACTTAAAAACCTATATATGGATTACAAAAGATAGGACATAGAAAAAAAGACAGGAATGGAATAGCTCAGCCAAATAACAATACAACTTTATTAATTAAATATTTCCAGATTAAATATAGATAAATAATATTAAAAGAAGACATTAGGAAAGAACAAATAAAAATCACAAAACCTACAGAAACTACACTTGACAGGAGTCAAGGAACATCTATCGGCCCTATTGAAATCAGCTGAACTTCCACAAGTGATAAATTGTATTAAAACAGTCACACTGTCACACTATGTTGTTGTTAGTCTTTCGACTGCTCCCTTCAAGGGGTCGCCACAGAGGACCATCCAATCCGCACACATCTTAGCACAGATTTTAAACAACCTCCCTGACGCCACCCAGCCATTTTGTCCGGGCTTGGGACCGGCACTGCATCCAATGGCTGGGGTTTGGGAACTGAGTGGGAATTGAACCCGAGCTTTCCGCATGCCAGAGAAGAAACCAACATAATTCTATGTACTACCTGAAAAAAATTCTGGTGAATTTAACTAGCAATTCATTGAATTAATGGAAGATCTAGTCATTATGTACAGTATGATGTGGTTAATCAGATACCATAGCTCTTGTGTTGTCTGTGACTTGTGTGCTATAAAGTCCAGTGTTCTCTAACACTATTTTATGTAGCTACTGTATGAAATAATGTATTCTTGGAACTTTTATTTAAAAGTAAAAATTACACAAATAAGCATAAAAAAGGGGGTTACGGCCTTTCAATCTGGCATCATCTGTTGTCCTGAGTCAAAATATTGAACTGTCCTGTATATAACAGCACCGTCTGGCCAAAAAAAGATGGCAAGGGTCAAACTACGGGAATTACAGTAGGTTGAAAAAATGGCATTAGTGGTTCAGTGATAGGTTTCTCTGGGTTCAACTTGCAGCCAAATCCCAAAGTAGGAATGTTGCATCAGGTAGGGTATTAGGCATAAAACCTCTGCCAAGTTGTACAGTATGCAGATTGGATCCTTTGACAGAGCAGCCAAAAGAAACAAGACAATATGAATTGGCCACCATCATTGCACAGTGAAATTGAAAGTAAATGTGGTTGAATTAACTGTCCAATGACTGGACTGTCAACTTTGTAAAAGATGGGGAAAAAATCATGAATGGAGATCTGACCACAGGTGCCAAATCCTCTCCAGAAAGGGCCAGTGTGCATATTTTCTTTTCAACCAATAAGAAGACAGCCTGATTCCACCATTTTAAACAGTTGTTCTTGCATTCCAATAACCTACAGTATAAGGTGTGGCTTCTTCTTGGTTGGAATGGAAAACTGCACACACCTTTCTGGAAAAGATTTGACACCTCTGACTTAAACACCTGGTATGCGGCATTGTGTATGTAGACCATATCCACATACACAATGAGTAGAACACAGATTACAAGGGACAAGGGACTAGGATTAAACAACTTTAAAATAATAAGGAAACCACTTGTCAGTGAGGTTAATCTGATAAAAGGCTTCAGTTTGCTAAGAAGCGTAAAGATTGGACTTTGGAGCAATCTGAAAATGTCATATGGTCTCATGAGTCTAGACTGACCCTATTTCAGAGTGAGGGCGTGTCAGGGTAAAAAGGGAAGTGGAAGCAACAATTTGTGACAATTAACTAAAGTCAGCTGACTACCTGATTGTACTGAATAATCAGGTCATATATATACATATACTGAAGTATTGAATTGTGCAATTTTTTTTTTTTGCAAGACAGTGTACCTCTCGATATTACCTTACTATATTACCTCTGTATTATTTATATATTACACATGCAAAGATGTTGTCTTGGTAAGTGCATGTATAAAAACAGGCAATGCTAAACTATTTATAAGAAATATGATAAGCACAAGAAATTTATATGGGTGTATGCTAACTTGCAATAAATAAAATAATTATTACGCTCAGACCTTTTACTTCTGTATGGGTCTTGTTGCAAAACAAATACTGTACTATGCAGAGTTTTTTTTTTTTTTTACATACTGTACAGAGGGGCTGGCAAAGCAGTGGTTACAGGTTCATGTGTTGGGTTTAGACTGCTGCATCGCTGTATTACCCACTTAGCACCAAACAACTAGTGATAAAGTAAATGCAGGCTGTTATACTTTAGTGAGAGCTTTTACTTTATTTGAATTTACACTGTTGTTGTCATTGTACGGATAAAAGAAAATAAGTGAATAAAAGATCCAAAAATACCTCTAAACTTCTTTGGAGGGTTATCCAGGTCTCCACCTGCTGGTTCCACAACACAGCGGTCATCTACCAACCTATGCATGCAAAATACATGAGTCACCTGACTTTTCCTGTAGAGTACCCATTTAAATTACCAGGAAAGCATAGAGATTACTTATATCTATTTTTAAAAAATTTGGCATATTGTTGTTTTAATATATGCTCCATATGTGTTTAAAAGTGGGAAAAGTACTTTTGAAACCTGTTGCTACACTAATCAATGTGCTTTGTGTCACAGAATTTTTTTAAATGGTAATGTGACTGTTAGAATCGGCAAAAAGTAATGACATGCATGTTGAGTGGTTGGTTAAAGCCCAGTCTCTGCATTGAAGAGACTCACTTTTTATTGCAGTAGTGGCTGATTATCAGTTGTTTTCTCTTTCAGCTAGTTTTTAGTTGCTCAGGTAACAAGGCTGTGTCCAAAATCAACAAAAGCATTTCCCTTTGAGCACAGGATAACAGGTTGGTCTAAATAGAAAGTACTGGATTGTGGCCAGCTACAGTACCATATATACTATTCAGCCCTCAAGTCACTTTTTGGGCAATGAAAGCATTTAGTGTAAATAGCAAATTAATTAAATCTTGTTATGAATAATCTGTTATTCACATTAAACTGGTGTTAGTTTCGATTAAATCCACCAATAACAAATCAAAGCACTAATAATTAATTTGTAATATCAATCAATAAACCAATTTGCTGGCTACTGGACAATGGTTGTGTACTAGCCATTAAAAAAAGAAGGAAAAAAGAGGATTAAAGTAAGAATGTGTAAGCCATATGCAATTTTTGGATTTTTTTAATATTTGGACTTTTCAAATATTTGCCAATCATCGACTTTTAATCCATGTGTTATCAAAGTAAAGTTTTCATACAAGGACTTACTTATCGTTTCCTTCCATATATTTTTATGGCAGCAATAATAGGTACATTAGACCACAGATTCAGCTCTAATCTAAAACTAATCATCAACAGCAGGCTGCACTATCCAAAAATAAATCAACTACACTAACACCCTAAAGTGTATGTTTGCTCATCCAATTCATAAGCTTTCGACAGAAGGTTTGCTTTCTAGGAAGCCAGCAGTCTAGAACAATTCACCTCACTAACGACCCAACTGGTCCACAACTTTATCACTAAAGGGTCCTAAGGGGGAACCCTAATCCTAATCAATTTAGTTTTTTAGTTTTTAGTAAAGGTAGAACAAATTAGAACAATTATCCAACCAATGAGTCATGGAGAATTGCTTTAGTTTCCTAAAACAAGAAGGACACTGACTGATATTTAAGTTTAACAAAGACACTTTCCACAAGAGGTACAGTAGCTGGTAAATCTGAACAGCAATACTACAGGGTGTCCCAAAAGTCTCTTCACATAGGGAACAATCACATAATATGGCAGTAACATGAATAACACCAGCTCTGTTAATGATGAGTCAGAGAGGCGACTCCGTGTGTTTGTGTTTACGAAGAAACGGCAACAATGTTAAGGATGTTTTGAACAGAAAGTTTTGGTTAAAGCGTAAATTTCCTCAGTGTATGGAGACATTTCGGACACCTTTTATATTAGAAACAGCTGTCTAGAGACTGGCTTCACTTCTCGCCGGTGTTGCATCTTTATTAAACATACTGAATGAAGGGGGAAAAAACAAAAACCAGTAGAAGTCACTTACCCTAAGGTACTTATAAAACCATTGACGGTACCTTCTGCATAGAGGGACAGAATGTCCCCTATGTGCAAGAAACTTGACATAGAATCCGACATTGTGTTAGTGTTAGAGTAATTCCCTCATGAAATAAATTAAATAAAGACGAATAAAGTGTGCTCTTGAATCGCTTGCCACACTCCTTGGGTCTTAAAGCTCTTCCTGATACAGCAGGTCCTCGCGCACGACACGTCCCGGACACGCGCACAAATCCATCCTTCAACGTTTATCCAGCAAACATTGTAAACTGCAGTAAATGCACATGCAAATGTTGGGAAAACCTGTAGCTAGGCTTAGAGTCAGGACAAAAGTTCAGCCAAGCGAGGCAGAAAGGTTTGAGAGAAAGGCGCCGCTAAAGTACTCCGCCTTCTGGAGCTCAACCAGGAAGCAAATGCAAGTCAAAACACGCTAAATGCGCAGATGTGGGGCGGGGGTGACAGGGGGGCAAAAAGTTGTGCTGATCATCCTCATCCGCAGAAACCTCGCAAAAGTACATGTGTGGAGGGGGAAAAACACACAGCTACTGTAGGCATTACGATGAGAGTTCAGTCATACAAGACCTGGCTCTCATAAGCCAACTTTACCTCAGATGTACAGTACAGTACCCTCAGATTATGCACACAGATTAATCCAGCAACCTGAAATAAGCAGCCAACAGCAGCTGGATTATCAAAAATGATCTCATAGGTCAAATATGACAGCAAATCGTAAAATCAGACAAATTACTACAGTATGTGCGTGTGTTTCTACCTGCAGAGTGGACCAGCAAGTTAGTTCAGTCTAATAAAGTTATAAGTAAAGATACACTTGTGCCAGTTCCACACACAGACAGCTGCCAAAAATGGTGAGTCTTTCTAGTGATAAACTTTGTAGTGAGCACTGATATAGAGTACACTTTTATGCATTTTTATGTTTTATGTGATTCTGCATAAACACATGAGAAATATGAAAAATATACTTAACATAAAGTCACAGTCTCTAAGAAACAAAAGTGCCGTAAGTACTCTATTATTCTAGACTTCCTGATGAACTCATAGGACTATAAAATACAATACAATGGAAAGTCCAACTATAGAAGCACTCACACTGGATTATGTCGGTGTGGAACATTTTCCCTGACCTTAAAAATATCTTTTATAGTTACACAATACAAAGTTACACATTCTAAACAGAAAAAGGTGAAGGTTCCTGTGCAGACTGGTACACCTTTTGTTGTGGTTGTTCACAACAACAAAAAAAACTCATTTGGTTTGCAGCTAAGTGGGTGGCCGCATAGACTTAGAGTGTTTTATATCACTGTGAAAACATGGTTACTTCAAACACCTACATTTTAATGTTGCTTATTTTATGTCAGACAATATATTTCCTGTTGCATCTGAATATGGGATTCCGGCAAATAAAAAAAGATTTTATAGTTTTTTTTTTTAGTATTTCTAAAGGATATCACTGTGCATGGACTAACAGCATGTTAAAATATTGAAAGAAATTATAATATTTTCTATTTAAAATGGTTAAATCTAAGTGTTCTACATAGTTATGAATATTGAGGGTGAAATGCAAAATGCCACCTGTGTGAAAGGCCTGCCCTAAAGCCCACGTGAGTTTCAATATATTCAAACTATTTGTCAAGCAAATTTATAGGCAAATGAAGTTGGCAAGCCCAGTGTGTAGTGATTTAAAAGCAAGGTTTATGTAAGGGCGATGCTGTGCGCTTTACAATAGAAAGAATCAAAAGCTCTATCATTGTTACTAGAGTTACTTTCACATACAGTTATATTATCTCAGTCCTTTTTACCTTTAGCCATCCTATCTGCTTCACTTTACACATAAAAAAATAGGGATAACTTTAAAAGCACCTATGTTTGAGATTCCCCTTGTGCCTTTGGGGTAGGTCCTCAGTTGGATTGAGAACTGGGGAAATTGGAGGCCACATCAACAACCTTGAACTTTTTGCCTGCTAAGCCCTGTGTGCAGCAGGCTGTGATGCGCTGGGTGTTCTTATACCTTTCTGTCATGGTTAGTTTGGGCCTTTGTCTGCAATATTTGTCTTTTTCAGCACACTGACTTTTGTGTAGGATTGGGACGGACAGACTGGGTTTTGTGCCCATGATCCTGACACCAATTTTACTTGTGTACTTTTATAATCAATGTACTTCGGCCTCCGAGTGGCGCAGTGGTAAAGCGCTCGCCCTATCATCCAGAGATCGCTGGTTGGATTCCCGTGTGATGCTGTAACCTCTCACGGCCGGAGGTCTGAGCTGATTGGCCAAGCTCTCTCAGAGGGGAGGGATGAGAGGTACTTGGTGCTCCCACATTAATCACGGCTCTACAGCCAAGCAGGGGCATCTGTGAGCTCACGCAAGCGGAAAGAGCGGATAGCGCTGTTCTCCGAGTGTGTTACGCCGCCCCCAACGGTGCGTGAGCGAGCAGTTCGAAAAAGATGCGGCCGGCTGGCATCACGTGGTTCGGAGGAAACACGTGATAGTCTTCGGCCCTCCCGACTGAGTGGTAGTGGTAGCCTTAATGTGGGAGCCCCCTAGTGATGGGGAGGAATTGGACACGACTAAAATTAGGGAGAAAATCGGAAAAAAAATCCCAAAAAATAAATTAAAAAATTAAAAAATAATCAGTGTTCTTCAATTCACCTGGTGATTGTGTTAATGTTACTGTATGGCGGATTGTATATAAGTCAGAGGCATTTAAATAGATTAAATGTAGTACTGATTGAAACTGATGTTTCTGATGTTAAAGTGGAAATGTACAATGGTTTCTCTGAAAAGAGCTAAATTAATAGTAATTAATTTAAGTAATGCAATAGAATTTGAAAGTGATTGTAAACATGCATTAACTTTTTTCAAGCGAAAAGTCTTGAAAAGAAAAGGGGGCAAAAATGGTCTGCATCATGCAAAGAAACCAACTAAGATTGCTCAAATCAATCAACTGACTTAAATTGTTTAACATGTTATTAAAACCTGAAAGGATAGTGCTGAGCTGTTAACCTTTTTAGGAGAAATTTGGTTGGGGAACAATCCATGATGGGAGATCACTTAAACGCTTGATGAAATTGCAGAATAGAAAAATTACACCTAAAGTATGTTTAATAGTTAACGTGAGAGCATTTCTACTCATGTAACAAGAACTCACAGAAGTTACTCAGAAAAATTGTTATGAATTAATTAAAAATAAAATAATTCATAAATATAAATTATTTCTAGACAGGTTGAAATGCTTGATTGCTTTGTTTTTAGATTTTTTTTCCACACAAAAGTTCAGTTGCCCAGGTAATAGTATATTTAATAAATGTGTGCAATAAGGTTTTGCTTTTAAAAATTGTAGAATCTATACACATGCAATAATTGTTTAGATGTGGCTTGGCTTTTGGCAACCAGGACTGGCCAGATCTAGGCCATCATAATTTTTGCTATCTGGGTCTGAGACCATACTCTTCACCATACCACATTCATGTGCTGGGTGGTACACCGCAGGGGAATGTGTTCAGCCAGGATAAACTACAAATATAATTTGATGCCACATCCTCTGGCAGTGCCCCACTATTTTCCAGTTATTTATCATTGAGGTACGCAGTGAAATGCTCCACATGAGTGTAGTGGATGTTACTGATTGTATTAATAGGATTCCAACAATCTGGATTAACACACATACAGTAGGTAATTCAAGGGCCATATTGAGGCAACTTCTATAGCAAAGGTTCTCTGGTAGTCAAATTCATCACTGCTTTCTCTTACATCTTTGAGTGAGACAAAGTAGAGACTAGACTCTCACATAGTTTAGGAGTCCTGGCCTGGCTACACCTCATTTTATCCCATAAGCTGTCTGCAGTTAAGAGGATTCCTCACAATTAAACTGCCTCACTATAATTGGTGTGCATCAGAAGGACACCAATATATGTGTCCATATCAACTGTTGGTGGTATTTCTTTGGGGACAAGATATTGTCCCCAAAGAAATGCCACCATCTGCAATTACTGGTGACAGATCTTGTTAGAGCCCCCACCCCCCACCCCCCACCCCCAACTGAACCTGTGTGTCTAGAGGACTGAAAGGATTACAGTCTGGATTAGCACTCATAGATCCATCTTGAGAATGTTTTGGCCCCCTTCCTATGAATTTCATCAATAACACTCTGATCACAGCTGCTCCATATAGCCAACGGTGAGCTTCAACACTCAGTTCAGTCAAATAATCAATGACTCCTAGTCATGGGCTTTTGTAATAAATGGCATTTCTTATCTATAAACTATTACTACATTGTAGGCACTGAGTAAACATGCAGCCCATTTCCTGCCCATTAAGGACAACTGAAGCATTCAACTGCAATTAGTCTTTAACCTACACTGTACCTGTGACATGCGCTTACTCAACCATTCCAATGTCTTTGATTTCTTTGGTTATATTCCAAGATCCACTCCCAGCCTGTATTAATGACATGCTGTACATGTCATCTTATAATTAACAGTAGTCTGCAGTGGTTCATTTAATGTAAAAGCTTACACTTTTTTTTACCAAAGCTTTTTCATAGGTGTTCTGCAACTATCGATGCTCTGGAAAAACCTGATTGGACATTGCTCCAACCTCCATATGTTGGTGGTTATAAGGTGAAAATATCTGTAACTGACAGACAGACAGACAGACAGAAAGAAAGAAAAAAAGAAAGACCATCTGAAATTATGAAAAAATTTGAAGGAAGGCTCCTTTTTTCACAGGTAATTAGATGTTATCTGGGAACACAATGGCAAAAAGCCTGTGTGTGTGTGTGTGTGTGTGTGTGTGTGTGTGTGTGTGTGTGTGTGTGTGTGTGTGTGTGTGTGTGTGTGTGTTTGAGTGTGTGCAGGATCTAAAAATCCTACAGGTTTTACCTTTACACATACAGTAAAGTATCGGTATTGACACAGTCAGATGTCACAGAGCGCCCAGCCCTCTTACTAAACAGTAGTCTTGGCACACTGCCTTGGTTTTTACCAATATTCTGTTAGTCATTTAGTAGGTGGATTAAACTATTACTTAACTTTTCTTAATTTGTTGACTGGAACCAACCATAATACTGTAAGTATTATAGACTTTTTAACAAATAATTGACTAACTGAGTTTCTTATTAAAGGTGTTTTTTTTTTTTTTTCAGAAACTGTAGCTATAGTTTGTAATGTTTGTAAAATGTAATGTTATGGTGCAACCATAAGATGGCATCAAAAATATCTTAAGAATGGTGTGATTTTAAAAATAAAACAATGTAATGTACTGTGACTATGTACTGAATTGTTAAACTGAATCTCTCTCTCTCTCTCTCTCTCTCTTTCTCTCTCTCCCTGTGCACGTGTGTGTGTGTGTGTGTGTGTGTGTGTGTGTGTGTGTGTGTGTGTGTGTGTGTGTGTGTTAGTAAAGATGTTCAAGTCAAACGGGGACCTCTGATTGTGCAGAATAACAGTACACAAATCATGAGAGGAAAAAAATATCCTTTATTCTCTACATGAATGCACTTATCCCAGTATTTTACTAGTGCTTGGATACCATCAAGATCATGCCGAAGGATTGGATGCCTGTTTCATATCTGTAACTCTGGCCTCCCAGGACCTCCTTTAATGGTGCAAACATGTGGAAATTGATTGGAACGAGGTCAGGACTGTATGGGAGATAATTCCCAGCCGAGTTCACATAATGTGCAAGTGGAGTTTGCGAATGATTTGTGTGTACACAGCCATTTTAAATTGTGAATGTCAAATTAATTCCCATCAGTGTTTATATGGTTGGACTTCTGAAAGTGTTAAATCAACACTGGGGATTTTACACAAACAAATGTGTCAGGGTTTTCAAGGATCAGGCATTCCACGCGCTGAATGTTCACAAGAACGACTGCATTGGGCTTATGGCCACCTCCGCCAGGATCATCATTCATGGACATACAGACTTCTTTAAAATGTTTGCACCAGGACTTTAGTGTCTCATCATTGTACTGTATTTGAAGTCTTCTATAAATATCAATCAGTTTTATGTTTTTATTCACAAGAAATAAAAGTCCTGGTTTGACTTGAACGTCCCTCATATGTAATAATATGAATATAACACCGGTGGTTGCATGTTCTCCCAAGTTCTTTGCATGCTGTCCCCATGCTTGGTGGGTTTCCTCCGAGTACTCCAGTTTCCTCCCACGGTCCAAAGACATGCAGACTAGGCTAATTGGCGTTCGCAAATTTCCCATAGTGTGAATGTTGACCGGAGGACCTAATACAGTCGTAATATGACAATGATAATCACCAGTGGCCTCCGCAGTCCCTAGTTGGACTACAAAGGTTCCTAGATGGATGGATGGATGGAAATGTAAAGTATGTAAGTTGTTTGTCTGCATACACTGCCCTCTTCTGACAAATAGGAGTGACTACAATGCTGGAGCCTATCTACTCAAGCCTATCTTTAATATTGCAGTGTGAAATTACACATAATACTAAATAATCCACGGTAAATGGGCTACTTAAATCTGATAAATAAAATGGCATATTCCCATGGTAATTCATAAGCACATCCTATAACCATTCTATACCCATATATGGTCAAAAAGTACAATTGCGTACAGTAAGTAGAGCTTATGCACACTGTCATTGTGGAGCTATCCTTAGCAACAGTGAGTGTTCCTTTAGGATATGAGGAATATCCCCACCCCCACCCCATCACTTTTACATTTGAAACTAACAATTGCATTAACTTAACTTTAATGTAAATTAAATTGAAATTAACTTACATTTTGTTGTACAGGTTATATAATAAGTTGAAGAAGTTCATATGCATTACTTTTACCAGCAGAGGGCCTTATTCCACTAATCCAACAGTGCAACAGTGATGAGGAGGGGAGGCGTTCCTCTACCAAACAAAAAAAATGAAAAAGACCAGCCTTCCATGGATGTGCAAAGAGAGTTGGAATCTGGCAGACAAGATTACAGAACCTACATAGTCTCTGGTATGAGGGATTCTAGGCTTTGGTTACATTGGGTCTTCATTTTGCCCTTTCTTTCAAACTCTACTGCTTCGGTGTGAACTACAATAAACCAGTTGGGAAAGTAGTTGCTGAACCTTTTTTTTTTTTAAAGATGAAGATGGGCAACGTGAGAGTGATTTATGTACTGATGCTAGTCATGTTTTTTGGTGTCTGTGCTTTCGGATCGAAAACTAAGGGAATATCTTTATGGAACCAGCAAGAAGACCAAGATTTGAAGAATGTACATACACCATTTGAGGAGTTTTCTGGAACTCAGTCGACTCCAACACCTCAGTCAGACCTTCCCAATATGAGTCTGACGTCTATTATAGACCAAGATGACATTGCTGGTGGATTCCTAACTAAAAACAATGCCACAGAACAAGACATCACAAGGATCTACAACCCTCTGTTCCCAGTGACAAACAGCTCGTACAGTGCCTATGGGATTCTGTTTCTGTCTCTTGTAGTGTTTGCTGTAGGGATTGTGGGAAATCTGGCAGTCATGTGCATTGTTTGGCATAACTATTTCATGAGGAGTGCATGGAACTACATCCTGGCCAGCCTGGCTTTCTGGGACTTCCTGGTCCTGTGTTTCTGCCTGCCTGTGGTGGTGTTTAATGAACTCACCCACAAAAGGCTGCTGGGGGATTTTTCTTGCAGGGTTGTACCCTACATGGAGGTGAGTCCCAGATTAGAAAAATGTAAATTTCTTAAAAGATGTTTAAATTGTAAAAAAAATAAATAAATAAAAAAAAAAAAAAAAAAAAATAAGTGAGGTTAAAATTTATTTTAATTTGAGACTAATACAATTTATGAAGGAATAAAGAAAAGAGACACAAATTATTGGTCAATCATGAGTTACATTTAAATCTTCAGCACATTGATTTGCTTTGTCATTATTGTTTTCATCAACAATACCTGAAAGACTGCATTACTGAAGGTGGGATATTAATATCTGTTAATATCTCTTTATGCAGGTGACATCACTAGGCGTGACATCCTTCAGCCTGTGTGCACTTGGTATTGACCGTTTTCATACAGCCACCAGTTCCCTCCCAAAGGCCCGGAGAGTGGAGCATTGTCATTCAGTCCTGGCCAAACTGGCTGTGGTGTGGGTAGGTTCCATGGTCCTGGCAGCCCCAGAGCTGCTCATATGGCAGCTGCAACAAGTCAAATCCTCTTCTATGGATGTTCAGATGGATGTCTGCGTCATGAGCCCATACCCAAATCTCCCAGAGTCCATTTACTCCCTTATCATCAACTACCATGACACTCGCATCTGGTGGTACTTTGGCTGTTACTTTTGCCTACCGGTGGTCTTCACCTTGCTCTGTCAGCTGGCCACTTGCCATGTCTCCAGCGATAGTGGAAGCTCCGTCAAGAGGACCGAAGAGCAATCTCCATCCACAAAGCAGAAACTTGAACACGCACATCAGGTTGAACGGCAACTGAACTGCACTGTTATGACACTGGCTGTGGTTTATGGGGTGTGTGCTCTGCCTGAGAACGTATGCAACCTTACACTGACATACACTTCTTTACAGCCATCCAATGATGTTTTGGCTCTCCTCACTCTGATAAATCAGTTTTTCCTGTTCTTTAAGTCATCTGTGACGCCGGTGCTCTTGCTGTGTCTGTGTAAGACTCTGGGCCAGGCGTTTATGGACTGCTGCTGCTGCTGCTGTGAGGAATGCCAACCCAGCACCTCCTCTTCCACCCAAAACATTGCTGAAAGCAAGCATGAGATGTCCTCATCTATTTTCTTTGACAAAGCCAAGGACAGTACAACCATTTTGTCCATTGGTAGCTGAGTCAGCAGAAATTGCTTTTTAATCGATAAGGTCACAAGATGATTCTGAATAATTTTTCACATCCTCTTTTATCATATCTCTCATTAGTGAGCATAATTTTTTTTTCCACAGACTCACTGTCTGATGGGATAAAAATCACTGAGCCCTTAGGTGGTGCTAGAAGTTGTCCCTTTGCAGTTCTGAATGAACTTGTTTCTAAAAGGAGCATGTTTAAATGATTTGGTCAATTACAGGCAGAACTCACTTTAAACACATATGTACTTTCTTAGCATGACTAATCCAAACATACTGCACCATTTTGTCATAAATGTAAAGATACTGTAATGTTTACTTTAAATCATTAACACCTTCTATCAACAGGATGTCATGTGAAGTCTATAGAATGTTAGCTCCTACGGCCCTGTCACACTGTTTGTGAGCCTTGTATAAGAATCCGTGACTTTACAGTAGGTCTATATTTAGTGATGATTTTCAAGATTTTCTAGATGCCTGCAGAGCAGTCAATAATTCATATAAAAATAATTTGTTCAGATAGGTATATCTTTTCTTTCTTTTCAAGATACTCATTTTTTGAGACATGGGGTTATATGTGTAACACATAGTGCTGGATAATAATTGATGCCATAGTTTTGTTTTTATGTAACAGCTTGGCTATTTTGCCAATTATAATATTGTACATGCACTGGATTGTTGTATTAAACTGTAAATAAAAAAAAGTTAAGAAACACAAAAATTGATTTTTTAATTATTATTTTTCAAGTGAAGCTTTAAATAGAAAAAAAATTAGAGTTTTTTTAAAAGTTAATTTTAACTGAATAAAGTTGTTGAAGTAACAAGTGCTTTACATACACAGACCCAACCACAATTTTTTTTTCAATTTCAGTATATGAAATGTAATCAGAGCCTAAAGAGAATGTGTAACTAGCAGAAGTTTGTTTTAAATCCTAGTATGTCTGTTGAGGCCTGAAGTGCTGAGTTTTGTCTGGTTGGTTTCTTCTTTCCCATAAGGTTCCCATTGTTCTGAAAAAAAGATGGAGGCTTCCACTGAATATCAATGTCCAGACTACAGCTGAGTTGCCAAGAGACCACCAAAAATTCCCATGCACTTCAGACTGGCCAGTAGTGAACACAAAACGCTTGGATTTTCCCACTTTAATTGGTTGTCACAGGATCCAGAGCTCATCGTTTTAATAGCATGATGTGTATGCCTTCATGTAAGACGGTTAAATCATGTCAGCAAATTGCTTATTAATCAGTTTTAGAGACTGATCTCGCAGACCAAAATAAAAACATTTGTTGCAACAAGACAGCAATGTAGATTCAAATATTGTCTGACATGTGTAATATAAAAAATAGACTGAGTGTCCTAAAGAGAACTACTTGTTATAAAGAGAGACATGCCTGTTCCTGTAAAGGAAGTTTTGTAGAGGTTGACCTCTTTAGACTACTAGTTTTGGCGGGGGTTCAATAGCTGTCAGGGATCTGGAAGAAGAAAAAGAGAACGAGCAGCCTCATTAGAGAGTTGGAGCTTTACGGATGCAGCTCTTTTGCCACTAATGACTGAGAAGGAACAGACTAATCTCTGTTCCCTATAATGAAACTAAATCCCAAATCAGAAAAATGGAGTGTAGTCATATTAGGGATTTCTTTATTAATTTTCACAGGTTAAACAAATCTTAAAAAAGGACCATAGCATAAATAGATAAGTAATTAAAGCAAAACTACATTTCTTTTTAGAAAAAGTCTAAATCTTGCAGGATGTTTCATTTTTAAACAGTTCCAACTAGAACCATTTTAGAAAGATGTCTAAATAGTAATAAAGATAAAGGCAAAACTTGGAATCACACAACATTGAATTGTCCTGTGTAAAAACATTACAACAAAAGACTTTCATTAAAAAAAAAAGAATAAAATAAAAAACCTTTAGAAACCTAGAACCGTTAACTATCCAGTGATTGCCTGAAACTATTGTACTTATGGAATCAAGTTAGATTTTTTGCATTGCATACTGTAGGTTTTCTTGAGGTTCTCCAGTTTATGTTTCTGTCCAAATCCCATAATCAAGCTGGGGAGTGAATTGGCAATGTGAATTGGAAATGTCCTTTTCAAGGTTGTGCTCCTACAGTACCTCTAGACTAGTGTTCCCCAAATACTATTAAAATTATTTTTTGGGACTCCGAGTGGCGCAGTGGTAAAGTGCTCGCCCTATCATCCGGAGATGATAGGGAGGAATTGGACACGACTAAAAATTGGGTTTTTCATCTGGCAACCCGTGACATATGGATTTACTAACAGTGTTAGAAAAGAAGCGTTCCTTTTTGACAAAGGGTTCCAAGTCTTTTGATGCTTAATGTCTTTATCTTTCAAAATTAGTTCCAAGCAGAATTAATTTAGAAACATAAAGCCACTAAGCATCAAAAACCAACCAAGTGTAGCTCTTGTTTTTTGAGTATATTGCATGCATACAGTACATGTATTTATATTGGCATTTTTCATAATAATATAATTAAAATAACAAAACTGATTGCTGATGAAAGAGACTCTGCTTCATAAACACAGTGTGTGTAAGGTCAAAATGTTCAGACAATCAACAATGTGCATACTGTACTGTATGTTCATGAGTCGCCTTATCAGTAATACAGTATTTATTATGGCTTTATTATTCGTGAAGTGGTACCTTTTCAGTATGAAAATTCATACTACTTTAAAGTATTGTTCCAAATAAGAATATGTTGGTTTCAGAAACATGGGAAAACCCACTTTTTTTTAATAATTTTTTTTCTTTTCCATGTACAAATTCTGTTAAATGATGAATAGAAGGTCAATAAAGTTATTAGCCAAATATAAATTTTCGAAGTGAAGTAGAATTAAATTGTACCGTTAAAAAGGACTTCTCTGTATTGCACTCAAATATTTTACATTTAAACGATATGAAAAATGAAAATGTTTAAATAAAGTGTCTTTAGGTAAAATCAGTTGGTGGGAAATGAGGAAATGTGAAGTGTTAAAGTCTTTCAAATCAGATGGGAAGAGTTGTGCATGCTTGTGTATGTGCTCAATCTCATCTTCAGCCTTGGCTCAATGAGCGAGCGTTAATATGACCTGAATGTCCTTTAATTCCACATAGAGCACTGTCCCCCCTTGCCTTGTTAACAGGACAATGTTTGTTTTGTTTTGCTAAGTTTGGAGAGTAGAGGTTGGAAGAGGGGGAGATGGATGAGTGTGATGCTATGGCAACCGGTTTTGGTTCCTCACAAGTACGTTAACATACAAATCAGGCTCCGGGGCACACACATAACTGAAGTCCTGGACCACCTTGTATTCAGAAAAGAGGAAACTCAAGTGAGTTTCGTTCTAATTCACAGATTGCTGATGCCAGGAGAAGGAGGAAAAAGGTGTTTTTCTTCCACTGCAATTGTTGTGAGACTTTTGTATTCAAGGCCTGCAGTGCCAGAAACAAAGGTCGGTGAGGCGAGGTCAGGGAAAAGGTACAGGAGGCCCCATTTCGATCCTTTTTAGGGGTTTAAGAACTCAACCCACTCACAGTATATGTGCCAAGCTAGTGAGAGAGAACAGAGACGATCTGTCACTCTGCCTGCGTTATTATTCACTTTTAATCAGGTTGCCACAGTATGATAAATAATGGTCAAAAAATAATTTATTAAATCTCATTATTAAAGATTTATCTACATATCTGAAAATATATGCGTTGCGAAGTTGCAACTTCCAAAGCTTGCTTTTTTATTCACTATTTAACAGTTTATATTGCACCATTGAATTGAAATATTCTATAGTTACTTTACACAACTAATATTTGCACATTACCTGATGTAAGTACATTATACTTATTTATGATATGTAAATTTTCTCTGCAGAAAAACTGATTGGTTCCGTCTTTGTAAAATTGATGGCTATTTTATAAACACCAACAGCGCCCCCAAGCGTCACCAGTTACATAATGCAACATTTAATTTTATAGTGAAAAAAACTAAGCACCCTAATACACTAATTACATTCTGAAAGCTGCTGCACTTATCCTTTATCATATTTTAAGATTTTTACAGGCACTGATACCTCAGATTCAAGGCCAAAGTTTGAATCAAGTGTATATTAAACTGTATCAAATATGAAAAGTTGTGGTAATACAGTATGTGTATTTATGGTGCCCTGTGACTTACTGGCATCCCAACCAGGATGGGGATGCCAGAAAAGGATCCACTTTGACCCTAACCAGGGTGAAGTGGTTAATGAAGATAATTCAGAAAGTTTAGAACAAAACATTACAGACAAAAAAAATTATAGTTCAACACTTTACTTCTGTCTTAGACCTCATTTTGCACAATGACATTGTAAAGACTGGAAGATAGTTAGAAATTGTCAAATCAAACACATTTCACAGAAAGGAAATGAAATGAACAAATCAAATCCAAGTAGAGAAAAAAAGACTTGCCTTATTTTTGTGGTGACAAATAAGGATAACTACAACAGCACACTTAAAAAACAACTCTCAACACTCAAAAGCAAAGCTGATCTTTACTATTATTAGTAACAGTCCTTTTTTTTTCTTCTTTTTTTTTTTACACCAGTCTCTTGTAGATCCAACTATGCCAACAGCGGTCAGAACAACATAAACACAATCTCCGCAGAATATGCATCTAATTAATCACTGCACACATAGGAATAAGGATTATGTCCTATATTTACATGTTATAAAGAACTCCTTTAGTGTACACCTGGACTGGTGACACTGTAAACGTTGATGCAGATGTAACAGCTTTAAGACTGATGTTGGTCATTTGACCTGCAAAAAAAAATCAGTAGCAATTATATACATAGATCAGTTAAGAGAAGCACAATGCCCAGTAAAGCACTTTGAGTGCTTTTGAAAATTATACTTTAGTTATATAAATCATTACCTCTCACATAAAAGTTTAATTCAGTGTTTTTGTGATTTCTATTCTTATTTTTCTTTTTTTGGCATGTGCAGAAAAAACCTTTGGAAATAGCTGAAATATATAATGTTGGGTTTTACATCTTTTATGGTAAAAATTAGAGGAGGAAAATACTCATCACTTTCCTTACAAAAATACTGCTGCTGAATTTGGTGCCTTAAATTCATAAGGCATCACAGCTTACAGAGTAAATAAAAAAGCTTGGCCTTTGACATCCAGTTAACTGATCAATGTAAAACTGTAAAAGAACAAAATAAAGAAAATCTGGCTCATAACACCAGTGCTTTTTAAAACCAAACATACTTTCAGCAGGACGAAAATAAAAGCTCACCTGTGCAAGTAATTTTCAGTAGTGAAAAGTGAAAAAATAAATTGAGGATGGGAGGTTGTTCATGCACAACTATAAAACTAGATGTATGTACAGCCTTAAAAATCACATAAATTTTATGTATATGTATTATGACAAATAGCTGGTATGAACATCTTTACATCAGTTACTCCTATTCGTTAAGAATAGTTTGTTGTGCAGTAGGCATTTGCTGGCTGTGAGGTTGGACCAAGAGGTCTAATATTAAAATATAAATATATATATAAAAATGGAAAAAAAATGAACCACCCTTTTTTTAATAATTTTGAATGAAATCTCATTCACTCACTCAATCACTCATGTTGCTTTATCCTGTGGATAAAGTGGCATGCCTGGAGCATGGTCCTGGAGGCCTGAAGCCTGCCCCAAGAGACTTGGGACATGAGGGCAGACACACATACACACACTCACACTACGGGCAATTTTTTTGGGGACGTCAATTAACCTAATCTGCATGTCTTTAAAATGTGGGAAGAAACCGGAGAACCCGGAGGAAACAAGCACAGGGAGAACATGCAAACTCGATTCCCACAGATGATTTGCATGATTCTGATTTCCAAAGTTTCTCTATTCTCTATATAATGTACTATAAAGAATTATAATGTTAAGATGTTTGCTTAATCCTACATAAAAATAAATGGCCATTTCCACAAACCAGAACATTCCTAACATATTGGTTTTCTAATTTAATTACAATATCACCATGACACTCTAAAAATAACTTTACATTATTTACCATAATAGTGTCCAGGACCTTTTTTTTTTTTTTTTATATAATGAGTTCTGAACACTGCCTTCAATAAGACCTGACATAAATCAACAAATCAGCATTACAATATGTACTTTACAAGTATGGACATACAACATGATGTGGCTTTAAAGATGAGAAAATATTGACACAAAGATAGACATTTGAGTCCAAAAGTTTGCATTTCTCTTGTTTTGTGAGTGAAAAAATAAAATCACTTCTTTTTATAGGACATGACTTTTCCATGCTATTCCAGTTGAATGCCTTTTATAACAGAGCATCATAACAATTAATTTGCAGTTATCTTTATTAGCAGGTTAAAAAGTTTGTGCCCCCACTGACACGCTTTGATTTATTTTAAAGTGCCACAACAGGCAATCAACATGTCACTTTGTTATGTTCGATTTTTGCCATAAATATTTAAACAGGCTCCATTGTTATAATAAGCCAAGATTTAGCAGAAAAAACACCTTAAACTGAAAGCACCGAGCATCACAGAAATGGTGAACATTGTAAAAAGTCAGGGGGTTAAATGACAATATTACTAGTAGTAAAATGGTAAAATGGACAATTTGTTCAAAAAGTGAACAAATAATCTTAAAAAAAAAAAAAAATCCTTATTTTTGCATCACGCACAAATTTGAGTCCTGAAAAAGTCCCTGAAGGGAAACAGAATAACAGTCCACATTTACATTACATTATAAAGAATCATTTCAAAATTCTTCACTATTAGCAGCAATATAAACATTTTGCCCCATTCATTTTATTATTTAAAAGTAAGAGTATGCAAACTTTTGCAATCAAGTGAATAGTTAGCATTTGTGTCAGTAGGATTCTTGTGTATTAATGCATACAATTACTCAAATACACTGGCTGCTGAAAAGATCTGATGTTCTTATATTCTTCTTGATATAAAAGGTTTCCAAATAATAAAAAAAAAACACTAAAATGGCAGTTTGTTTTCTGGAAAAAATAGCATTTACCTGCATTAAATAACAAAAATAAATAAATAAAAAATATAATTATTTTGAAAAGGACCAGTTTTGATTGATTGATATGTTTTTTTTTTCTTCAGGCTATTCATTTTAACCAATATTCCCTCGAAAACAAAGAAAGGAAAAAAAATCTTCATATTAAAAGCCAGTTGCTGCTTCGATGTTCACTTCAGTCTGATACGTTCATCTAGCTCTTCTGAAAAACAAATGCAAAGAGTACAGTTGGTACAGGCTGTGTGCCATATGTACAGACGATGGTCATTATCACTACGAGATTATCTGATATTAAATTCTTATTAGCTATTGTTACACTTAATTCCAATACCAGGATGGTGGCTATTGGTGCTATGCACTGTAGTGATCTCTGCTATTCTTCTCTGTAGCTTGTGAGAGGTGGCGAGTGTGTCGTCTCCTTCGGTGTCTCGCTCCGATTCTCGTTCCCTCTTGCATGCAACACGTCCTGTTGTATGAAGTACGCATCCTGAAACAGAAAAGCCACTAATAAATACACAGTAAACACATAGGGCTTATAGAAAATACAGTGGCTTGCAAAAGTATTCGGCCCCCTTGAACTTTTCCACATTTTGTCACATTACAGCCACAAACATAAATCAATTTTATTGGAATTCCACGTGAAAGACCAATACAAAGTGGTGTACACATGAGAAGTGGAACGAAAATCATAC
>JAQMYL010000039.1:13085206-13098341 GCA_030014365.1 Clarias pachynema | reverse complement strand
CAATGTAACTTCTATCTCTTTTAGCTCCCAGCTAGTGTGATAAAATGATGCTTTCACAGAATTGCTGAATGAAGTCACTGTGGTTATTCATAATAAAAAAATAGTCCAACAACGACAGTAATTGTGTAGCAAGCATGATAGTGTAGTGGTTAGGACTGTCGCCTTGCACCTCCAGGGTCCGGGTTCGATTCCCGGCCCGGCTGGAGTCCTGTCTCTGTGTGCATGGAGTTTGTATGTTCTCCCCGTGCTTGGTAGGTTTCCTCCAGGTATATATATAAATATTTTATAGCTTCATTAAGAATTGATAAGGTTATGTAATAGTTATTCAACAGATAAAAAACTTCTTAGAAAGTTAGTTATTTAAAAACTGCATAGTTGCCATTGTTTTTCTGTTTTTTTTTTTAAATACAAGATTCAATATGCATATCCCACAATGCATTTATTTCATCATGATATAAAATAAAACCATTCACAAATCATCGTGGTCACACCAAATTGAAAAGAAATAACTACACTAATACAAATGTTAATGTACTGTATAGTTACTTTAGATTTCATAATCTTAAAAGCATAGCTTCTACAAAAGGGAAAATATCAAAAACATCCATCAAAATAGAAAGAAGCTTTGTGGAAAGGACCTGATCATGAACTTCAACTAGAAACTTACTTCATGTTAGTGTGAGTAAACATTTGCAAAAGTACAAAAGTAGAAATGCTCGAAGCCAGCTACATAATGCATGTGCAAGCTGTGATGTCTGTCAAAGGGGGTGTTAAAAGTTCTGCCTCGGAAGTGTGTCCAACTTATTAATGATTAATTTGAATTTTGTCTGTTTTTAAGCTCTATTAAAAAGAAAGTATTTGTATAGTCTGCTACAGAGATGTTTATTTCCTGTCATTTCAAAACTGATCAAAACGAAATCAGTAATTGGGCCAGGCGTACACAGCTGTATCTCATTGGTAGTAGAAGTATTTGAGAGGTGATAGAAATCACCAAGCAACCAGTCAGCACATACTGTATGTACTGTAAGTAAACTAGTAAAGTAAAAAAAATTATATTAGACCATTACCTGGTGTGTTGGTTCCAGACTGCTGTTCTCCTGGAGAGTAGGCCATCCCATTCCCATTCCCATTGTGCGTGGATGGCACTGAGGCCAGAAGTCCTGCGTAAATGAATAACAGACATCAAGATGCCCATTACTAAAAAGGTAGCAATTAATTATAAATGCTGATTTATAGTTTTTGCTGAACAATACAAACCAAAGGTAGGCTATTACATACATATGGAAATCAAGTTTGTTAAATCACAATGTGGACTTTGTGGAACAAATCAGTAAGCAATGTTGTGCAAAGAAATGGAACTGAAGAATTTGCACACTTTTGTGCAAATCTTAAACAGCAATACTAACTGCAGCTGTGGTAGCAGTTATTTGCACTGATGCACATTCAGTGGCTAGGGTCTTTTGTGCATACAACCCAAACCTGTGTATTTGGGTGGTGATTAACTGAATTTGGTTTGTTAACATCATAGCAAATATGTTTATGCACTAAGAATGCAGGAAGCCCATATTTAATCTTATTAGAGTTTCTTTACAAAATGCTTCATCTGTCATTGAACATAACATTACTGAAACCAACACCAAAGACAGCCCTTAAAATATTACCTAGTCCTCTATAGCGGGAGAGTTGCTGGTAGATCTGCTTCATCCTCTCAATGTTAAGGCGACTAGTCTCTGCATGGTTCACCATAGGCTTCGGGTAATGAACTCCAATGATGCACTTCGCTGCAGTCTGCACTGAATCTGGGGCGTTCCATGGATCGTAGATATACTTGGCCGGAAAACCTCGAAGAATAGGTAAATAGCGTCTGGAAGTACAAGGAGAGATTAAACCGCAGAGTCTCATCATAGATACAGGAGAGGCTGTGTGTGTGGTGGTTGTCAAGTTCCCATTACACAAATATGCAATATTGCAAGTGTTTCTGTAATCATGTACTATATATATATGAGAGCATTCATTGCTATACAGAAACTGATGCAGAAAATAAGACTAAATTCAACTCTAAACTGTCTTTTAAAACTACAAAGAAATTCATGTATGTAAAAATAAAAAAATAATCAAAGTGCTGATTTTACACACATAAGGAAACACTCTTGCTTTATATACATTTTGTATACACAGTGGCTGAGTTACAGATATATATTTAATACTTATAAACATGTCACCACACCACTGTAAGGACCCAGCCAAGGGTACAAATCACTTCAATAAAGCCCTAGTAGAATTCCTTCTGGTCCCAGGACAGAGAAAGGCCACCTACCTACAAGTTCCACCTTACCAGAGCCTGGACAGAAGGTGGACGATGTCACCACAATGCTTGCAGACTGGCAGACGAAGTATAAACCAACAGTTTCTGTTTGTGCTGAGACACTACAGAGATTCCTACTATAACACGCGTTAGAAAGCAGAGGCAGTGACCAACCCTTCCCACCCTCTTAGTCTTCGCCAGATCCATCCAATCTTCCCGCTCCTAACCCACCCACTCTGCTCAACTGAAACTCAGGGTTAAGTAAGAGGTTCAGGTTCACTCCCTGCCCCTCACACTGCACTGATCGCTTTTGAGACGACAGTAATCCCAAGCCAAGGCAGAGAAACTTGCTAGCTGTCAAACGAGCAACACAGTATACTATCCTCAGCTGCTGGGTGGCCCCCTCGTTTTGCCAAAAGGGACCACAACCCTTTCGCCAGGAACATTCATATCCTGCCTGGACAAGTGATAAAAATTCAGAAATTCATAGAACCAGAAATATTTACATTGGGCATTGGGTGGGAGAGGCCACTACTGTACATGCAACGGCATACAGTGGAACCTTGGATTGCAAGTAACTTGGTCTACGAGTGTTTTGCAAGAGAGTTTGAGCAAAAGTTTAAAATCAATTTTAACTTAATAAATGGGCGAGGTCTTGATATACGAGTAGTACACATGTACTTTGTCTGCTGAGCGTCAAGTGATCACAACTGAGCCAATGGTTCTTCTATCTCTCGTGCTGTGGGATTGAGGGTAATCGTCGCCCATGCTCAGTCTCAGTGTGTGTGTATCACTCGTACAGTCAACATCTGTGTGCGTGTGTGCTATTTACTATTATATTGTGACCACGTGTGTGCGCATGCAAACCATTTTATTTAAATTTTGTGTCCAAGTGTAGTGACTGTTCTTCAGTAACAATGACTTACAATACAGGCCCTCATGAAGAAAAAGGTTATAAAGGATGTAGTGGTGCGGGAGCTGAATCTGTTTAACGACAATGCAATGTCACATTTGATATACAAGCACGCTGCCGGAACAAATTATGGTCACAATCCAAGGTTTAACTGTACATTAATAAGTTGCAGAAGGTTGCTGTTCAGATAAAATACTCTCAAAATGTGAGCATAAGCTATGCTCTCAGCAAATCCACTTGATAATAAGGCCAAGAAAGTTCATTACATTGTAACTGTTCTCTTGCACAGGCAGGGCTGCATTTAAAACCAAGAGCACCACTAAACATTTCATAAAGAGGCTGTTAAAGAGGAGTTGCCCAAAGCTAGATAGGAGTGTTGTTATCTGTGGCTTTGGACCCCACCTCCTATCATGCCCTCTGGGAAATGCATTGGAGCTCTCTATGTATTAAATGCAGGCCAGGCTTAGTATTTCCTTACCAAGCGGTTAAAATCCCTTTTGATGAAACAAGATGCTACCGAGCTAAAGAACAGGCTACGGTATTGCACAGAGAAAAAGCATCAAGCTACAACCAGAATCACAGCTAACAGGCTTCCAGATGCTTTGGCTAAGAATGGCTTTTGTCTTAAAAGCAATCAACCACAATTTACAAAGGGGAAAGGAACAACTGAACTTTTCACCCAATCCCAGAGAAGACAACAAATACAGATATCACAAATAAACTTTAAGCTTATGACGCATAACGCATGTGCTAAAAAAGCTAAAATAAAAGGAGAATAGTGGACAAGTGTATCCATACTTTAAACTCTTTTACCTAAGAATAGTTAAAAACTTCCTTATCCATTTGCTTAAAAAAACTCACTTACCATTGCTTCTGAAAACAGTTGTCCTTATTTCTATTATAAACATTATCTCTATTATAACATTATATAGTAGAAATGTCTGGTGTAAAAACTCTTAACTGCACAAGCTGTCTTACTACTGTACCTAACTTACTACCTAACCATTTATGGGTAACATTACCAACCTAATAAAGTCCCCATTAGGGTCAGTGCGCCGACCAAACCCTACTGGACAGTAGCAGTGGAAGAACTGCTGAAAGAATGAGCTACAGGAGAGCCACATCCAGCTGCCTGCGTTCACACTCCAGTCTGCATCCAACAGGAGCTCCTCAAACACCTGTCAATAACAACTATCATTATAGACTAGCCAAATGAAGCAAGAAATGTATGATCATATTCCATTAAACAATTAAACACTTTAGAGAATAAAGACCATAACAGTACTGCAGTATGTTACAGTTACATTTGTGTTCAAGTCTGTGTCTGCCACCAAGTAGTGTTTTTAATTAACAAGACTAAAATATAAAAAAATATATTAATCATGTTGGAAAAGAAATTATATGTAGTGTATACACCAATGGTTCTATGACTAACTGGAGGATCACAAGGGTGCATTCCTTCAGGACAGGTGGAACTGGTGACTTGTGTGCTAGCTTCTTCAAACAGTACAAAATTCATCTCATTTAGGCAATTGATAAAATTGACCCCTCTACATCATGTTCATACTTTTGCCAATCAAATCAACCCAAGTGGCCAAGGGGGCTAACAGTCCCTCATGTTTTTGTGCTATTGTTGCATAAGTAACATCCTCACACTTCTGAAGTCCAGGTGATTTTCTTTGGAAGCAAAAAGAAGCAATTAGGTTTTGTAACACTTCCAATCCATACAACATGTGGTCACCGATAAATAAAAAGTGTACGTACAGTATATGAATCCACTTCCTTGACTTCTTAACAAATAAGAATGGGAAAGAGGACAAACATGAAACAGGGTTGACTGAAGAGTCTTGTTACAGGCTATCCACTGCTATAGTGCTATAGCTCATATGGTGACTTTCATAAATGGCTATAAAATGTTGGTTGTAAAATAAAAATAAAAAATCAGAATTTTAATTACTAACTTATCTGTTCTTATATAAGATAAAATTGCTAATTGTTACTATCTTGGTAGCAAACCCACACTTTTGGACAATAATGTTTTCTTGTTTGTTTGGTTTTTTTGAACACCAGACATTCAGATAACAGAAATTAATTCACATATATTCAGCAATTTCCACCTTATCCCACATAATGATAAACAGACTCAAAATCAACTTTATTAGAAACCCCGGTACACCTTCTTGCAGTTTTCTAACAGGCCAATCATGTTGCAGCAGCACAATGTGAAAAATCAGGCAAATATGGTGAAGTGCATCAAGTAATGTTCACATCATAATGAAGAAAAAGTGTGATCTCTGTGAGCCAGATTGTATGCAGGTTCCAGATGAGCTGGTTTGAGTATTTCAGAAACTGCTGATCTTTTAAGATTTTCAGAAAACAAGACTTTTTTGCAATACAAGTTTTTTATTTAAACCTAGTCGAATTTACAAATAATAAACATAAAAATATTAGACACACATAATATGACAGCCAATATGGGCAAACAAGTCACAAGGAAAATAATTAAAGAGAGACAGAGAAAAACAGATTCAGAGAAAGAAAGTGAGACAGGAGAGAAAGAGAACAAAAGGGGCAAGGGGTGACAATATAAATATAAACATACTGTACCTGCACGAGTACCTTGTACCTGTATACTACTTGTAATGATTTTTCCCATTATGTCTATTATGTATATATCAAAAACTGAGACCAAACGTCATAAAACTTCCCTTAGTTATTATTAGCCCTTTTAACTAGACATGCAAAAGAGGTGATCTGTCATTAATTTTATCCACTTAGCCAAACCCGCCTTTGTCTGACTTCTCCAATGTCAAAGAACAATCCGCTGCCAGAAAGCCTGCCAGTGCAAGTAAATTTTTGTTTGGTCATGCTTTTTAAAAAGAAGAATGCGTCTCGACCTATCTATAGATAGGGAGACTCTCCAATACTCTATTACTTGCTTCCAAAACGGAGAAACAAATGAAACATCCCCACTTCCATTTTACTCCTACAACAACAGCTATCTGTAATACCCATTTTTATTAACTTTATTTGGCATTATTATATTTATATGTATATTTATAATTAATTTATTTAGTGTCATTTAAAAAGTGTCTTTTTGATCATTGTTCTCAATTTTCTTTAAAACAAGCCACAGACTCTTTATGAAGCACCTCTTGTCTTTCAAATAGAAATTGTCTTTAAGCTCTTGGAAGGATCATTAAGTGATCCTTCATTAAGTGACTGCCCTATATAAATCACTTACTGTTAATATTTTTACATAGCCAAAATTACTACACGCTTTTTTTTCCTTATTCAAATTGATGGATCGTTTCAGATTAAGAAGTATTTCTTCTTATGTTAATAATTTGCAAGGCTTAATGGCATTAGCCCACATTTTGCTAGAATGCACCAAAACAGGATTGACCTTTATACCTAATGTAGTCTTTTATCCAAGCGGGCAGTAAGCTCAACCTGTATCTGAAACCAAGCCAGGTATCTTTACATTACACAAAAAGGTTATCATGAAGATATAATTCAACTGAGATATTTCCATTTTAATAATGCTTCACTTTCCCCATAATCTCAAATTCATAAGATAGTCAGTAAGTTTGTTTTGATCTTCTGTAGACCCTTTTAAGTTTTATCCCAAGATATGTATTCCTCTATTAATGCATCTAAACAGCAACGGTCTTATTACTTCCTGATGGCATTTCCTCAGACTTGCGCCAATTAATTTTGTAGCCTGATATCTTTAAATATGTTTTAAACTGCTCTAATTACATAAGGGCGGCAGACGATGGGTTCTTAGCTAGCCAAAAAATTTCAATAATAGCCATAAAAGGAATAATTTATGTTCTGCCCTTCACCCTTAATTTCATGTATCCTTGGGTTGGCCCTAATAGCCACTGTTAATGGTTCAAGATATAAATAATAGTGGGGAGAGTAGATCTCCATTTGTTGCACCTTGAAAGCTTAAAGAAAGTTGAAAGGAACTCTTTGGAAGAACCACTGATAGCTCCATGTAATTAAATTTAGGAAGCCATTTCCAAATCCAAAAGACTGCACAACACAATAAAAATCCCCACTCTACCTTATTTCTCTTCATTAAAACAGTTACCAGAGTACAGTACGTCTCTGTTCAATCGTAAATGAAGCAAACTTATAAGGTAATTGGACAGTAGAGTGACAGTTCTGAGGCTGGAAATGCCTTTGATAAAAGGCATCAGAGGAAAATTGGCAGATTGGCAGAAGTCTCAGGCAGAATATAGTAACCCAATTAATCATGCTTTTTAGCCATGGTAAGCAGAAAAGATGAACAAAACATTAAACTGTGAAGTGGATGGCCCATAACCGTTATAGCATCAGATGAACACATAAGGGTCCATTCCTGTCAGGCAAGAGCAAGAATCTTTGCTCACCATTCACACAGATTCACTGGAACCAGACAACTGAAAATTATGTTTTAAAAAATGATCAAGTTTTTTTCCCCCACTCTTCAACTGATTAGTTTAGGTGAGATCAGCTTCCCCATTCAGATTTGATGTGAACATTAACTGAAGCTCTTGTTTTGTATCTGCATGATTTTAAAGATTGTGCTGCTGCCACATGATTGGCTTACTGGATTACTGAAAATATGCAAGTGCACAGGAGTCCCTATTAAATTAGACAGTGTTTACACTGATCAGCAATAACAGTTAAAACTACTGGAAGGTGAAGTGAATAACAGTGATCATCTCATCATAGTAACACTTATCAACGGGGTGTAAATATACAGTATTTTGCAGCAAGTTAACAGTTATTCCCCTAAGTTGAAGTTGGAACCCTAAGTTCAACAGGATAATGTGGAGTGCCTCACCTCAAAAAAAAAATTGAGAAATAGTTTGAAAAATATGACAAATAGTTCAAGCAGTTGACTTGGCCTTCAAATTCAATTCATGGATGCCCAACTTCACAATTTACAGTAGTTCTGCTAATGTTTTGGTGCTAAAGCACAGTGCACCATAAGATTGCTTTGGATTCCATACCTCAACACATCAGAGCTGTTATGATGGCACAAAGGGGATGTAAAAAATATTAGTCAGGTGGTTTTAATGTTATGGCTAATCAGTGTATATTTACTGCTCCCTAAACGTGCAAAGCACCTTCATGCCCTCCTCCCAACTGATCCACAAGTCTCCTCGGGTGAGGAAGCAAGCCACAGCATGACGAGCTAGGTGATGGATCCAGCCCTCCTGCCTCAGCTGGGTCATGATGGCATCAATCCATGGAAAACCAGTTTTAGCCTCTGCCCATTTGGCCAGTGCCTCTGGGTTCTTATCCCACGGAATGCGCACACAGATGGGGTTTCCCTCCATTTTGTCAAATCGCGGGTTAGTAGTGGCAGCGGTGTAAAAAAATTCTCGCCAGAGCAGTTGGCCATAAAGAGAGAGAGGAGGGGTACTGGTCTTCTTTACCTAAAGGAAAAAGAGGTGATTGATACACTCAAATTCCAAACAACTACATTCCATGTTTCTATTAATACACATGCTTGAGTGTAACTTAAGTTCAAAAAATTTATACAAATGCTGCAAACAAAATTTATGATTCTATCCTAAACAAAATAAATTATACTTAGTGTTTAATACAAAATACTTCTATCCTGTTTGTTTCTAAACTCTGATGAAATGTGGTGCAACCTTTCTGTAGAGATCTGTGAGTTTGAAATAGAAGAGGCGACAGGAGAGACAGCCGAAACGAAGGTAAGGGCTCAGGCCTGTGGGGCTAGCAAGGAGGGAATTGGCATTCATTCTTGGCCTTTCAAAGTTGGCCACCCAAGCCTGGAATAGGGACAAAAAAATCATAAACAGTGAGATGAAAGTACTATATTTAAGTCAAGGCTAAATTAATTCCTTTACCTTTCTCTCGAGGTGCCTCTCAATCCTTGTTAGTGCTTCTGTCTCCCCACCTGGCCACACAGCAGAGGGTAGTCCTTCTGTGTCAAATCCTATGCCCAAACATGAAATACTTAGCACCTATTTTCAAATATACATAGAGTACTTTGTGGTGTCTGGCAATGGGACGTTAGCAGCAGATCCATTGAGTGCCGTGGGTTACAGGATGGTGCCTCCATGAGCCAGGCTTGGTCAATGTTTTGCCATCAATTCCAATGTGTTATGCTGTTTGTATGAAGGGAACCTATAACCATAATTGAATCTGATTCCCCCCCACCCCCCAACTGGTTCTTGGTCCCCCCTGTGCCCCCCGATCCTAGAATCGCCCCTGGCTTTGTGGTGACTTGTTGGTCCTCCCGAATGGGTACACAAAGTACTGCTGCTAGGTTTGTGAATGGGTTAGTCATACAAACTATACTAAAAGTGATTGTCCACTTTAACAATCACTGGAGTCTGGAAAGAAAAGCATATAACATCCACCACTTATTGAATCATATAATATTTTGTTGCCACCTTTACACATTAAATTTGGTCTAATGAAAAATTTAGACATAATGCAAAACAAACCCAGCATTTAAATACCCTGTCAAAAAATTTCTAAGACTAAGTGAAGTTAAAAGAAGGTAGGGTGTCTTTTTGGTCCACAGAATAGTGAACATCTTCAAGGTGATTTAAAAAATGGCAAACATTCTCTTAATGGGCTCATTTATGCCATTATTTGCTGTTAGCCTGGATAATAAGTTTGAAGACAAAATGGTACATTTAAGAGTTAAATATTGCAGTTTAAATTGCAATTACTATATGTGTCAAAATAGTTACAGTATAGTACTCATTTAGCCCTACTTCAAAATCAAGGGTGGCATGGAAAGCCTACCAGTTAGTCGCAAGAAGATTTAATTGAAAAACTCATTTACAATGAGTTGCCAGAAAAACTCCTCAAAGAATACAGAATTCTTGGCTTTAGTATGTCATTTAAGACAATTATTTTTGCACTCTAAACTTGATTTTTTTTCCACAAAACTGTGGAGCAATGAGTGATGATGCTGGCACGAAATTTGCCAGAGCATTGCTTCTTGGGAGATAAGATAGAAAGACAAATGGAGGCAAAAACCAAAATAACCATTTACATGTCTCCCTAACTGATAAACCAAATCGCTCATTTAAATAAAAAATAAATGCAGAGTGTAGAACTGCCATCACTATTTTGGCCATTTTTTGTGAATAATTTAAACTTAAGGCAAGATCTAGACTTGATTATTTGACCAACAACATTTATTAAAAATAGGTATGTGTATGCTATAAAAAAAAACTCTACATACTGCACAGGCTTCATTGTGTAAGAAGAAATTACTATAATAATTACAATAATTATTATACAATTATTACAATACACCTATTATAGTACACCTATTGTGGTTGCAAGTTGTACTGTAAGTACGTGTGAAAATGATTCCTCATGTTTCTCAGAACCAAAAAAAATGCTTAAGGGGATAACCTGGTCATTGAGTACATTCAGATCTGACCAACCAAAGAAACTTACAGATCATAACACTGCTTTCATGACGTTATACAGTGGACACTATGTATGATGGGTGCATCATTCATGTGCTTCTCTTCTTACCCTAATGTGCCCAACATTTTGGAATAGTGTCACTTTTTTACAATTACACTCCCTAACAATTGGTTTTCTTATGGCCACACAGCTGTTTAGTCCCAATTTCCCAGATTCCCAAAATTAACTTCTAATGTGAATTTTTTATAATGCAATTTCACCAAGTGTTTACGTGATTTTTTTTTTCTGACCACATTTCTTCCGTGAAGTTGGTGTTTGAGCATTTTATTCTTTTAGATTTTAATAATGTTTTGAACAGTTCTTAAAAATCCAGTAATTCCATCAATCTTGTTATTGTTTGTTGTGCATTTTGAAAAAAATTTGCCATAATGCCCTATGTTGTCATACAAATAACTGATTTTTTTTGGCTAAATAACAAATAAATAAAAATCACGAAAGGGCAGAACTTATATATCTGTAAAACCAGATAATGTAGAAATACATGGCAAATAAATATGTGGTCAGGGAGGTGTGGGGTGGGTGGTATAGGGGTTTACTAGGGATTTATAAAGTGTGCATTAAACACTATATGTTTACTCTGTTATATCCTTGTTTAAAATCAATAAAAATATTGTTGAAGAAAAATAAATATGTGGTAGTTCATAAGCATGATGTCTCACTTTCAGTATTTCTAGTATTGTCACCCTGTGAAGATTGTCATATATCATGGTCCATGTGCCACAGCTTCAGGAAGCACTTTAGGAAGTGCTTACACCTCCTCCAGATATTCCAAGGCTAATATGGCCCACAGTATAATCACTGAGAGTCATCTTAGTGCAGTTCTAGGTTAGGTCCTGTTTTTTGTTGTATAAAAATGCAAATACTAATTCTGAATAATTTTAGTAATTCTAAATATGTCCATGTATTCAATACATTCATATTTTCTGATGTTTTTTGCTTTTTTTTTGCAGCCAGTCAATGATAAGCTTCTAGGATTAGCCAATCAAATTTCAGACTCATTTATAACATAAATTATGTTTTAAAAAAAATACAAAGGAAAAGTCTGAATTACTCTTGGAAATTGGAATTTCAGGGCTGCTGCTGATTTCAATAACAAATATTTAAAAATTAAGACCAAAAAATGTAAACCATAAAATTAACTAATAAACCACATATATCTTACCCAGTTCTTCAAGAGAAGGCACGCCATATTTGTCCCCATGGTCTTCAGATACAGGTGTGACACAGCAGCCCATAAGAGTGCTAGACAGGGTCTCCACTGGCATCTCTGGTGGATCCATACGGCTGATCAGAGTCTGGAAACGTTTGTAGGTGAGGGGTGGCTGACCGACATTCAGCTCAATGATTCTATTAGGAAAGGAAGAGTAAATGAAACAAACATATTGAGAAAGTGCCCAATGTCATTTTATCCAATGGAAATGTTCCAAATTTTCTATGATCAAATAATTGTCTAAATAAATCAGCATGAATGAACTAAAATTAAATTAGCCTATTAATGTTGCTGGGCAAGTCCAGTTGCTTACTAATTAAATTAAAGAGCACATGCTGTTTCGTCATCCTTTTCAAACCAACATATCTGGGATTTGACACCATTTTTGATGTGCTTAACACATGCACTGATCAGCCATTACATTACAACACAAATAATTAATACCAATATAGTGTACTAATGCCTGGGCAGCTCTGACGCCTAAGGATATAACTCCATAAGACATTTGTGTTCTGGCACCAAGAAGTCAGCAGAAAATCCCGTGGGTACTGTCGATTGCAAGGTGGGGCTTCTCTAAATCTGACTTCTTTGTCCGGTGTATGCCATGGGAGCTCGATTGGATTGAGATCAGGGGAATTTGACAGGCTAGTCTTAGGTCCCCGCAGGTATGTGTTCTGGTGTAAATGGTATGGTTGATTAGCGCATGTCAAAGATGCTGACTTGTGCTGGTACAAATGTGTATGAATTTATACTGATGGGGCATGACAGGGTGTGTGAGTTGCCAAATCATGGGTGGCCGCTGGCATGAGTCACTTGCAGCAGAAAAATGCTGAAGTCCTTAATGTCCGTTTTACATTAAGCTGTTAAGATAACATATTACATTAAAACATAGCCACAGGACTCACACTCATTCGTAGTCCTCTTGACCTGTGTCAGGATCGAATAATTGCTAGGCAATATTGTTATTGTAATGCTTTGGAAAGGTTCCCAAACTTACAAATTTCGTTGCTGACATACAGTAGGACTAAGTGATCTCTCTCCTCTCGTTATCCCAGCTGCTGATCACTTAATTCATTTAAGGAGCACTTCACTTCATACTTCACTGGAACACTACACTTCATTCACATGGGTTCAGAACCCATTTGTTCATTCATTCATTCATCTTCTATACCGCTTTATCCTGTATTCAGGGTCGCGGGGGGCCTGGAGCCAATCCCAGGAA
>JAQMYL010000039.1:13011139-13076616 GCA_030014365.1 Clarias pachynema | reverse complement strand
TGGTAACAAAATTGTGGCTAGTAAAAAGGCTGAATGGCTAGTGACTCCGGAAATCCACTAGCCACATTGGCCAGTGAACAAAAAGGTTAATATCATGCCCTGGTATGTATGTATGTATGTATGTATGTATGTATGTATGTATGTATGTATGTATGTGTGTATGTGAAGAACTGGGTATGTAAATAAAAAGGTAAAATAAAGTAAAAATAAATGAATTCATTAATTTGAAATCCTAAGTCATGCTTTGTTTCAATTTTTGTCTTTGTTTTACTTTTCACATTTGAATTTAGGCCTATTTGTTTCTGTACTCTTCTTGTCACAAAATGCTGTGAGAATGGACATCTACCAAAGATGGTCTCTGAGCTATCCTCTGGCATGTGGCACACAGGGATACTGTACCCTGTACCTTAAAATATTAGAAAGACTGCTTCAAATTCAACCTCTAAGCCTGCAACATCTCCGTCACAAGTTGACTAACTCTAGCCACAAACTACTGTGCCTGGCACCAAGCTTTTGCAAAGGCAATTTCCACATTTGAGAAAAGAAATGTGTTACTGATTTTTGAAGACGGTTCTCCTCCGCAGCAACCTGGAATGGTCTTCATGAGAGCCAGCTCCCTGCTTTCAGCTTTCAGCTGAACTTTATGCCTTATATAAACAACTGACTGTTTTTGTTGTTGTTATTAAATTACCTAATTCCATATGTGTTATTTCATAGTTTTGAAATTTCCACTATTGTACTAGAACGTATACAATAAATCAAAAAACAAAAACATTGAATTAGGACATGTGTCCAAACTTTTGATTATGACTATATGTCCTGTGTGGACAGGTCTGTGCTTCTGCCTTTGGGTTGCATTCATATCTTTGGAGACACTGACATCTTCATTGATATCAATTGATGTTCTTGAATGAATGATGTCTTCTTCTGTTTAACAATTTTCAATTTGATGTGTAATTTGATTAGTTTTATTAGTAAAACTAATGTATTTGAAATTCATTACTTGCCACTGTCTGTGCCTGCCAACATATGAGTACACATTTATTCGCATAAAAATTGAGTGCTCCTCAATTTATGTTTAGCTGTGTTTATTTGCTTGTATTAAAATTTGTACATAAATGGCTTCATAAATATCTGTTTATTTCCCTCTGTATAAATGAATGACTTAAAAATGCTTTTAGAAAATAGCATACAGACCTAAAGCATCACTCCCACCTGTCAAATGTCACGACATACAGCCAGGTTTCTTTACTTTCCATTTCTTTCTTATTTAGTGGCAGCTCAGTGCTTAAAATCTTGAACTATGATGAGACGCTGTACTTTGAGAGGAAACAAGGATTTCAGAGACAGCAGTGCTATTTTGTGTTGTTTAGCGCATATTCCTTTATTTAGAGAATGTATTGATTCTTATAGAGCTAATGGAGCTTATATCTTTCCAGGTCTTAGATTGTGTCATGCATTTTTTATATAGTTGTCTTTTGTTTGTGTTTTACTTTTTTTACTTTTTGTTTTTTCATTACAATGAACAGCCATGTCCAAACTCCTGATTATCTCCAGCACTGTTCAAAAAAAGGATTATTGTCTACTATGGGCATGTTCAATGTACTATGTATCTCCCTTTGTTTAAACAAACAATCTTCATAGTCCATCCGGAATATATTATAACCTTGTAGGACACCACATACAGGCACAATAGTTGATGTGAAGGAGGTTTTATGACATTTTAGTTGTCAAGAAGCAGGTAATGCTGATTGGATTTCAGTTAAAAGCAGTGTAGGTGTCTTTTGAAAAGACAGTGACAAACCAATACAGTAGCTTCACAGAACAAGTGAACTAGGTTAGTAGAAACAGACAGCATATCTGGGGAGGATGTTGGATTTCTGCCTACACATTCAGACTGAGGCAAGTCAGTCATACCATCTGGGTGTTCAGTCTGCTAAAAACGTAGACATCTATGAGCTAATCTTTAGTATTTATAATTTGTGAGAGCATAGAATGAAACAAGCAATTACATGATTGATGAAGCATGATGGACAGAGATGAATGAACCAACCTACCAGATACCCCTAACTTTAACCTCAATAACCAAACCTTGGGATATGAAAGTTATCTTTTACAAAAGAAAAATTGCCTTATGAGGACCAATCAAAGGTCAAAACTTTCAGATATTTCCATCTGTGTCACCACCAAGACAAACACACACACACATTTTTTAAATTTAAGAAACCATGCCCTTTTGGCAATTTATAAACATTGTCTTAGTTGAATAAAAACTCAGTTAAATCTGATTTCACCATTCCTTGTTTTTTCCTTTATTTCCAATTTACATTAATTAAAATCGTAACAAAACCAGGATGAAAAAAAGAAAACAAACAAAAGTGATCATAATAATATTAATTATAACAAAAATATACACACCCTCACACAAATACACACATCCTGCTCGGGACACTCTGTTACTCTTAGATGAGCCCCTCCTTCCTGTTCAATACTTTGGTTATCCTGCAGTGTCAGAGCAGGCTGTATGTGTTGGGTGAGGCTAGAAGAGAGAGGATGTGGCAATTTAGGCAATAATTACTGACAGATTTAAACTAATAGCACCTTCTGAAGATGGATTAGATCAAGCATGAACCCTTGTCTTGGATCCCCCAGAGTTACTTCTGATGACTTCACATCAAGATTATTACTTAGGTTTTTTTATTGTGAGGTAGCTTTTAAAAAAAAAAAAAAAAAAAAAAAAAAAAAAGATGATACAAATGAGCAAAACCAGAAATATCGTCCAAATATCGTCCAAATATTTATTTTACTTTTGCTTTTTTTTGGGTAAGGGACAACACTTCCTAAATGGGCAGTCATGGGGAAAATACTGAAGTACACTATAAAAAAAAGAAAGGAAAACTAAAAACTGCACTTCCTCCCAAAATGTTTTGGTGTGCACAGGTACACACTCTCTCTCACTCAAACACATATAATTGTGAAAATATATAGATCTAGCTGTTGCAGAACAGACTTTTACAACAACTGAACCGGGACTTTACTTTATTATACACAGTAAATATGAACTCCCACCCTCCCCAGTTTTAACATTTCACAATACCTAGCAGAATGTGATGTTTACTGAGTCACAGTCAGGAAGCAGAAGGTGGGACTGAGTGGGACTGGGTGTGCTTCAAGATGGTCTTAGTGGGAGGGGCTCCTGTTGTATACAGCCAAAATGCACCCAGCTCTAAAGCACCACTCCCACCTGCTGATTGTGATGACATCTAGCCATGTTTCAGTGCTTTCCATCTCTTGCTCTTTTAGTCTCGCTTACTCGTTACTTTGTCGGTTCAGCTCCCATCAGAAAGAAGGACGCTTTGAGGGGAAACATGGCTGGATTTCAGAAGGAGAGACTCATGGGGCAGTGCTGCTTAGTGCTGGTCTCCAGGGCACTAAATGCACAACTTTTGTGTGTGTTAGAGACAAAAGCATTCATCAATTTTCAATTTGGTTTCCTTTTCCTTTACTTCCGTATTTCTTTATTTGGAGAGTGTATTGCTTCTTCATGGAGCTACTGCTTATCATTTCTATCTTTCCATGTCTTATATTGTGTCCCAAGTTTGTTGTTTTGTTTTGTTTTGTTTTTTTTACAAGAAACAGACTGGTCCAATGTCCACTCCAAACTCCTGATTAGTTCCACCGACGTCCAAAGGAGCAATGTCCACAATGGGCAGTCTAGATGTCTTCTGAGTTTTGTACTCAATCACAGTCTTAGCCCACTGGCCTGAGTGTTTCTGTAAAACAAAGTAGACAGGTCAAATCATTTTATTCACTACTCCCAAAAGATTGTGAATCATAATTAGTAATATATGCCACTTAAATTAGTTTGTGAGACATTGCTTGTGTGAATCTCACCTTGCAGCCATCCTCCAGCACGCTGTATGTGAATCGGCTGTTACCCTCTGCTCTGATTTCCACATCGTTGGAGCCCTGCAGCAGAAGAGCCTTCTTCAGGTTGCCAGTGGCTTCATCCATGTAGGCCACGCTGTTCTTGCAGTGGTAGGTGATGCTCTGAGAAGCCTCGCTAGAAAGCAGTCTCAGGAAGTTCATCTGGATGCTGGCCACATTTGGAGTCGGGACCTTCTCACCATAGCTGAACTGTATCAGAGACAGAGAGAATGAAAGTGTGGTGTTATTATCTAGACTTCTAGAAAGAATAACAATTAGATGATTAAAATGTAACTCTTAGGAGGGAAAAAAGCAGAAAAGTATGTCACTAATGCCACTGCATTTTTTTTCTTCCTCAGATTTCCTGCCTGTCATTGCTTACTAAATATGGAAAATGTTTTAGCAATATGAGACAAAGAAAAGTCACAGGCGGAAACACTGTGTTCCAGTTTGGCAATTACACAAAAGCTCAGGACAACTATTTATAGCACAGAATACATATTTGTCATTCATGCCCACATATGATGAAGATAAACCCTATAAATATGGTCAACTTCCACAATATTTTACATATGAAAAGGCTGTGCCACCTTAATTGATAACAAGCATTGTTTGTCTATGGCATGATTATGTTATTATTTCTTTTAAAAAGCTGTAATAATATCTGAATAGACTCAAGTTTGTTACTCACATGGAAGCCACCGCTCATGTTTTCGCCGAACCATATATGCTTCTGTCCCTTGCCCTTGTTGCTCCACCAGTTCTTGCGTGGGATACTGCTTGTAGTGGGCTTCACACATGTTTCTCCAGTCTCCATGTTGCAGTAGACCTTGATGGCATCAGCAGTACAGCCAAGGTTAGGATCCACCCAATAATCACCTGTGGACAAAAGGCAAAATAATCATCAAAAATTTGCTAGTGCAGCAATTGGTTATATCCAATGTAAGAAAAGTCTGTTGAACTGTGGTCCCTGCTTCGGCAATTTAATATATTTCAAAGTGGATAGTTATTATCATCTCTATATTAACCCCACTCTATATTTGAGCTGTAATCTGTATATGATCAGTGAGTGTCCAGTACCATCTCACCTATCATCTCCTATCATCCTTTTTTTAAGTCATATTTTATTCTTACCGCTCTTCCAGTCAGGGTGGCAGAGTTTAAGGTCGCGGCAGGAGCGAGCAGGGTTCTTGCGAGATCCATCAGGGCTGCGGATATCCTCAATCTGGCCGTTGATGGATTTCAGGGTGGCATCAACCTCCACATCATGCTGTCTCAGATTGTTGGAGGCCTCATCAGCACGCATGTAACGCATGGGATCTGGGCCCTTCTCAGTCTGACCCAGCCCAGCAAACGCAGACATATCGATGCCAGGGCCTGGAGGACCAGGAGGACCAGGGGGACCAGGGTTACCAGGAGGACCCTAAAGTCAGATCGCACAAAGATCAGTGAAAATGCTCGTCAGCACAATCTACTTTCAAAGATGCATATAATTTATCTTCACCTTATTGGGAGAAGATAAGTGACACAAATGAAATGGAAATAAAGAGCATGTAAAAGACGTATCTAAAGAATGACTTTGATGATGCAGATAATGTCAGAGACCACCTTGCTTGATTTGGCTTTGTTCAGGGAGACTCTCTTTAGAGTAATGAACGGCATATTAGGCAACTTGTTTTACCCAGTGCCCAATCTCATCTAAGGTTTTTACCCTAAAATTTTATTTGGGCAAAAGATTTTGCTTAGCATACCATACTGTATATGGTGATTGTGTGGCTGTGCATGACCAAATATGTTATAATGTGTAGGATTTATCAACATCGGCACATGTAATAAATGCCAGTTTTCTAGAGCATGCTGTCTTACTACGGTCTTACACACAGATTTCAAACTTGTTCTACACACTCTTTGATAACTGCATTTTGATTTGATACACTTTGAGCCCTGGTCTTGACATAAATCAAATCAAGAAGATATTTTTTCTGTATAAACCCCATTCTAAGACAAAATGCTTAGTTCTACTAAGTTTATACTCACAGATGGGCCACTTTCTCCAGAGCGTCCACGAGGTCCAGGGGCTCCAATGGGTCCAGGGATACCATTTGCACCATCCTTTCCAGCTGGGCCAACAGGTCCAGGGGGTCCCTACATAGAAGAAATTCAAAGGATCAACATTAACCTTTCCAGGTTTCATAATAATAATTCCCTAGTTATATATTCCGAAGAGCCTTGACATTAGATTATATAAATCTGAGATTCTCACCTTAGGTCCGCTAGGTCCGGAAGGTCCAGCAGCACCCTGGTCACCTGAAGAACCCTATATGACAAATGCAAATTCAAACATTAGTTAATACAACATTTCAAAATTTTGTTTTATCAGTGTTGAGAGGGAATCACTATTCACTCACAGGAGGTCCAGGAAGACCCTGCAGACCAGTGAATCCTCTGTGTCCCTTCTGTCCTCTTTCTCCAGCCTCACCAGCTTCTCCCTTGTCTCCACGAGGACCTTGTGGTCCCTGGAGCAGAAAAAAATATCAAGATGCTCAATATAAGTTGACAGACAATAGCCATGGCAGAACAGACACCTTAGATCTAACAGATAACATTCTGATAATGTTTATATTAGAGATATATCTATTTTAATTCTTAAATTAAATACGTACACCCATGCCTCTTGCTCCAGCAGGTCCAGGAGGTCCAGCAGGTCCTTGTGGTCCCTATAGAAATGAAAAGGAAATGGATTAGCTCTATTAATGAGTGCAAACCATGTCATAAAATGTTTGACAAGCATTTAATAAAACGCTTTAACAAAGGAATTTTTGTAGGAGCTATAGCAACTTATCAATGATGGCCAAACCCCTTAAAAAAAAAGAATATGACATGAACAGTAACATTTGTGCAATGCCACTGTCACCTACATTATGAAGTTAGCACATCTGAGTTATTTATCATAATATGATTCATAGTTTTATTTTGGACCTTAATTTGTATTGTGCATTTTTATTAATACAAAATTTAAGTTATGCACTGTGTAAATGTTTTTAGCTATTGAAAATATTAACTGCCTGGTGAGTTCAAAGTTCATGTCAAGTCCTGTTATGATGGTCATCTGATAAACAATGGATCTATTATTCCTGTGGCTGCAATACTCACATTCTCTCCTCTGTCTCCCTGTTTGCCTACAGGACCAACAGGACCAGGAGAACCAGGGGCACCAGGAGCACCAGGGGCACCCACAGGACCAGTGTTACCACGTTCACCCTGCAGGGGAAATAAACTGTCTTTTAGCTTGCTAAAAAAATTACTTGTAAAATTTTGACATATTCCATTCACCTAACAAAGCTTGCGATATGTAAAACAGTTAGGTCGATATATTTGTTTGTGTCCTTACCTTCACACCAGCAGCACCATCTCTGCCGGGAGGACCATCAGATCCAGGATTACCCTAAAGACAAAGTGATACAAAAATATATTCAGTATTGTCTTATTCAAGGATGGGAAAAATCAAGTTCCATTTTCCCTGCCATTAAATTTTGTTGAAAAACGCTATTCACAATTTCAGGTCTGGATGAGTTAGTTTAATACAGATTTGTCAATATCTTTTTATCTTTTGCACAGGAATCATTGAATGCAAAAAACATAGCCACCAAAAATCGATTGGCTACTATGCTAAAATTTTAAACTGTATGTCATAACCTTTGCCTTAAATCAGGAACATTTTGTAACTCTTAACTAGACTAGCTTATTTTAATCTTTTTAGCTTACAGTAAATTTGTCAACCGATGATTTGGGACAAACCAGCTTAGCTTAGCTTGATCAATTCAATTAGTCATGTAACATCATAGTTCCAATGTTCTGCCACTGTCCTGTCCAACAAACAGTTTAATACATTATTACATTATTATAAAACATGTAGCAAAACATACTGTATGTTTATAAGCCTTTTTAATACCTGGATACTGATATGATACAGAAGGCCACTAGACCATAAACAAATTTACACACAGGTGATCTAAATTGGCTAACATAATGACATAACTGGCCAAAAGGTTATTACATAATCAATAATCCTATGGGGAGTTGGAAAGTTGATTCTGCACTTATCATTCTGAAATATATATTTATGTTTAACTTTGGTCTCTATGTTCACTATACACGCTAGGTTCCTAATTTTGATGGTGAGTAGTTTAAAAATGTTATCCCATATATATTCTAGATTTAAGGTTCAGGGAAATCTTTTTAAACATAATTTTTAGACCACATGATTGCTATAGGATAGTGTTCTAGCCCATCTTTTTACACCAGTGATGATCATTTGGTTCTAGAGATTTGTTGAACATTATTCTGAAGAAAGTTTGTTTTTAGTCATTTCTTTACCTCACGACCAGTTTCTCCAGCAGGTCCAGTCAGCCCTGGGGGTCCAACAGGGCCAGGGGGGCCACGTTCACCACTAGAACCAGAAGCACCCTGTTTGCCAGGCTCACCCTAAATGTGATAACAAATGAAGAATGTAGCCTTTAAACAATAATACACCAATGCATTTATCTACGTAGTTATTTAACAATGGTATGTACAATTATGTACAATGTTAATCACTATCATTATTATTTATAATGACAAGAATTATTTACAATAATGACCAATATAAAATCTGGTCATCACTAAACTGAATAAAATGGCAGTTTTTTCAACAAATGCTTGAAGCTCTAGTCCATTGTATTTCACATTCTCTCTGTATTCTGATAGAGTGATAAAGTGATTTTTAGACTCACAGAAGGTCCAGGAAGGCCAGGGAAACCTCTCTCACCACGCTGACCAGGCAGACCAACAATACCACGCTGACCAGCTAAACCTGAAGGACCAGTAGGACCATCGGGACCCTAAAAATGAATCAAGAGAAAAAGAATGACACAAGGGAGTAATTAAAAAAGCATCTGGATGGGTAATATGTTGTGATGAATGAACTATTATTGGAACTGTGGAATGATGGAAGTTGAAAGCTTACAGCGGGGCCATCCTCTCCAGCCTCTCCCTTTTCTCCAGGGGGTCCAGCAGGTCCACGCAGTCCAGCATCTCCTGGTCTTCCTGGGGGACCACCATCACCACGCACTCCCTTGGGACCATCTTTACCAGAAGCACCAGCAGGGCCAACAGGGCCAGGGTTACCCTATAAGATAAATAAGACAAGAAGCTTTTAAAAGAAGCAGTTTTATAGTAAGAAGAATGTTTAATTAATTGAAATATATTCATTTAAAATTCATATGTAGTGTTTTATATACATTTTTAGCATTGAGAGGGTTTAATGATCCTTAAAACGTAGCCTGACAAGGACGTTTTGACTTATTACTTGCATCAATATGTGCTACATCTCACAAACAAACCAGTGCTGAATGAAACACACTAACTAGTGCTGAATGATCAGAACTGTATTAAAATGTTTGTCAGGTCAAAATTATTTATTGAAAAGCTGGGGAGATTATGTTTACAACAACTTACTAGAAAATTAAAGAGAAAATGAATGAAAATACAAAAACCTTTAAGGAGTGCTAGTTTATAATTCCTTCTCCCCCAACAAAAAATTTTTACACCTACAAATAAAATAATTTTTTTATCGCTTTTGAATAATGGATCTTTGCAGCAAGATGCAATTAATTTACATTTTATGCCAAATTCCAAAATTATTAAACAATATGTAAGCCATGATTTTTCAAGGCATGAGCAGCATCAAAGAATATTAAGCAGTATTTGAATCAATTATGTAATTATTGATAAGATTTGTATGTATTAAACAATGGCTTACATTAGGACCAGGTGGTCCAACTCTTCCAGCAGCACCTGGGAAACCAGTAGCACCCTGGAATAAGAAACATCATTAAGTTATTTCCAAGTCTAAAACTACCACTTCAAAGACTTATTCTTCTATAGAAAATGAGACCACAATGACTGCCAAAAACAGAAGACATCTATGTGAACACAGTCATGAATTGATTGGAATAATTAAATGAGTTACTCACTGGGGCTCCCTGTGCACCACGAGCTCCTTTAGGTCCAGTGACACCAGTGGGGCCCTGAAATCAAGTAGTGGTGCATTAGCATACTACAGTATTACTACCCTGAATGAATCACAATATGTTGAAAACATGAATAAAGCTAGTATAGTATTACTTAAGAAGCATGGATCTATCTAGGTAGATGTCTTGTAAAACATTACTTACAACTGGACCAGGTGCTCCAGAGGGTCCTTGAGGTCCAGAGGATCCAGCATCTCCTTTTTGGCCCGACTCTCCCTGCTCTCCTTTAATTCCAGGTTGGCCATCAGCACCCTGATAAGATACAGTACAGAATATGTTAATTTGCTGGTTGGTGTTAACTGTGTGAAATCAAATTCAATGTTAGACATTAAGATTTTTACCTTAAAATTTTACTTAAGATTCAACTTGAGGCTGTATTTAGACTTATTGGGGCCATTCTATAAGGTTCTACTCTCACAACTGTATATTCTGTATATTTCTGTGTATTCCTGGAATGCTCAAGGTATTTGAACTGTGAATGATTATCAATTAGTTCATTGCTTAGTAGAAGAAAATGTGCTTTGCAATTATTTGCAGTCAATTAACTACTCACTATTTCCCTTTAGGTGAGCTGTGTCTGTATCTACTGAGTTATAATAAGTAGTGAATAAATTATCACTGCTTGTTGGAAATCCATATTCTAATGAAGCTAAAATGATTCATCGCTTGTATTTATTGTATTCATACAGTTGACAGTTTGTTTGATTACTGTATGCAGCATTATGTTATAGAAACTTAATGACACTTGTAGCTCTACTCACAGGGGGTCCAGCAAAACCAGCAGGTCCAGGAGCTCCAACCTCACCACGGTCACCCTTGAGAGAAAAGAAACAAGTTTACAAAGAGAACAAATAGATTTGAGTGTACAGAGACAAGTGAAGCCCATGCTTAGACTCATACAGATCTCTGACAAAATGACACAGAATCAACTTACAGGAGCACCACGAGCCCCGGCAGCTCCAGTTGGGCCAATAGCACCAGTTTCACCCTTTGAAAGAAAGACAGATTGTAGATATTAGATAAACATGTATACAAATTTTAGAAACTATCTAAAGTAAAAATAGAACAAGCCTCATGAGTTAAGAATGGCTGTCAGATTCTCACCTTAGCTCCATTGGGACCAGAAGGACCAGGTGGACCAATAGGGCCAGTCAAACCCTACAGACAAGATACATATTTGTAATAACATATTTGAAAATATAATTTAAAAATAAACTTTAGGTTTAAAAAGAAAAAAACATCAACATGTGAAATGCAGCACTCACTCTTGCACCATCTTTGCCAGAAGCTCCCTCAGGGCCTTTCTCTCCAGAGTCACCCTGAAAAAGACAAAATTGTTTAAGTTTGACTCTAGAAATGCTTACTTTGAACTATGTCTTACAGTGAAGTAGATGACATTCAATGAGTTCTATTTAAATTTTACATTTCATTTAGGTTTAAATGTACTTACTCTGTCACCCTTAGGTCCAGAAATACCAGCAGAACCTCTTTCACCAGGCATACCCTGCAGACCAGGAGGACCCTGGGCACCAGGACCACCAGCTGGGCCTATCGCACCCTATGACACAGTAATAAAACATGAGAAAATCTACTGGCTGGGAAGAAATAGACTACTGGAATAACCAAATATAAAGAACATTTTATATGACTGCCTATCAATTCAACATGAGTAACAACATCCAGTAATTTTGGAAAATCAAAGTAGGTATACATATGACAAAAAGTATGTACTGTATATGTGTGTGTGCTATTAACTGTGTGGAATTAACTAATTTGACAGAAGATTGAGCTATCCATAGTTAAACAGAAGCAAACCCAGAAGCAAATTCTCATATCATAAGGATAAATACTATGACTAAGTGCAGCAGTCCTTAGGCGTTTTATTGTAGCGGACAGTAAAGCTTAAATTTGATCAGGGACAACATGTTACATGAGTTCCAGCTAAAATACATTGTGACCTCAAAGATCTCACCTTAGGTCCATCAGTTCCAGGAGTTCCAGGAAGTCCTCTGGGTCCCTGAAGACCCTGGGGTCCAGCACTTCCTCTCTCACCAGGGAAACCACGCTCACCCTGTGAAAATATACAGACAGAATAGCATTATCATCCTATAGTTAGACCTGGAAGAAATATAGAATTAACTATACTTATCTGATTTTAGTTTATGTATTGGCAGTCTATGTAATATAGAATGTATAATATTGCTGGTAAAAGAGAGGAACTCACTCGTGGTCCAACTGTACCAGGGGCACCACCCTCTCCAGGAACACCCTAGAAAAATACAATAATAATAAAGAAGTTGTAGTCACAACACAGATAGCACAGTATTGCTATCATCAAGGCGGAGCAATTGATAATAGGGTCTGGAGTCATCCTCACCTGGTCACCTGGTTTGCCACCCTCTCCTGGTGGTCCACCAGGTCCAGGCAGACCCTATATAAAACAAAAAGGAGGTTAAGTTTGGACAATTGCAAGACAGTATCCAGAGGCAGTTTGTTTTTCACTTATAGTTAAACATATCGCATCACAACAGATGTTTTATATCTTTCATCTTTTATAGATGTGTTATGATCAATACGTTATTTTGATGTTTTTGCCTAATAGGACGTAAATAAATGTTGCCTATTTTACCTGGAAGCCAGGAGGACCAGGCTGTCCTTGTTCACCTCTCTCTCCAGCAGGACCCTGAAATGACAAGATTCCATGGTTATAATATAGTACACTTTTATCATTAGTGCTAATGCCCTGTAATTTCCAGACTAGTTATAAAACACACTATTGCAATATTATTTGTCCCAGTCCCCAGATGATGCATGTCATATTGAACACTTTACTCATTTTAAGTGTCATAATTTCTCAAGGAAACTGCTTCAGTCGATATCTGCTCATTTTATCTGCAGTATCAGAATTTAACTAACATATATGAAAATGCATTTAAATAAAGCAAATATAGAACATGATATAAACATTAATATTTTTCTCTATATACACAGATATAATAAAAATAATTCAACAATAATTATGTATGTAAAACAGAACTCACAGCAGGGCCAGGAGGACCAGCAGCTCCAGTTTCACCATCTTTACCAGATAAACCCTGAAGACAGACAGAGACAGTCCATTTATTAATAAATATGCTATAACCTGAACACTCTAAGTCTAATGTTAAAAAGAAGGATGACTTACTCTGAGACCAGGGGCACCAATAAGTCCTTTCTCTCCAGGTTTGCCAGGCTCTCCCTAAATGACGAGGACACATGCAGTATACATCCCATGAGACATAACACAGATTAGATTGATCTCCAAGAAGAGGATCAAATCACAGAAATAGCTGTTTGAGATTTTCTGGTTATCTTACATTGGCTCCCTTGGGTCCTGGGAATCCCATCACACCAGGCTGGCCACGAGCTCCCTGAGGACCAGGGGGACCAGGACGACCATCCTCACCAGCAGCACCCTATATGAGGTTAAAAAAAAAGATACCACTGGTTACCTTCAGCATGCAAACAATATGAGCTTACCATAAGCAATATTTGTGCAAGCCTCAATCTTATTCTCTTTCCCTTACACCTTTTCTATATAACTTGTCATTTTCAGGGTCACAGAAAAACTGGAGGCTATCTCAGGGGACTCATGGCACAAGGCAGGGTTTACGCTGGACAGGGTGCCAGTCCATCGCGGCAATTTGAAAATGGCAACTAGGAAGGAGGAAACTGGAGTACCCAGAGGAGACTGACCTAAGACATGGAGAACATGGATATTCCATGCACACAGACTTGAGAGGTGAGATTCAAACCCTTGATAATAGAGGTGTAAGGCTACTACAGTGATAACCACTACACCACTGTGCCGCCTAAGCCTGAATCCATATGATTAAATTCAAGTCGGTTTATTCATGTGGTTTTAACAATGTTGGCACATAGAAGTTTTAAAGAAATGAAGATTCTGGTAGGATCATGCTATTGGTTAGCCATGAAATTTGTCCCTGCCTAAAAGAATGTGATTTCCATCAGAGAAATGTTTGTACCAATCAGTACAGTATAATAGCTGAACAAGTGCTGGTGCACTGAGACAGTGGGATACTCACAACTGGGCCAACTTTTCCTTGGGGTCCAGCATCACCAGGACGACCAGTGAGACCCTATGACATGCAAGAAAGGCGGGGGGAGACCAAGAATGCAATCATTTAGTGTACATACTAAAGGCAAATGATTAAGCAAACCTAAAGTCAATATATGATCAACAGAACAGACTTTTAAGAAACAATCTCTCAAATAAATTTAATTGAGCTACATACTCTTGCTCCAGGAAGACCAGGCTCGCCAGGACGACCAGGATCTCCACCAGCTCCTTTTGGTCCAGATGATCCAGCAACACCACGATCACCAGGTGCACCCTATTAAAACCCCAGAAAACTAATTAGCATCCAAGAGTCTAAGAATAACTTTTATAAAGTTACCAGGAGTCATACTAATGCTTGTTACTGCTAGTGGAGAAAAACGTTTGTGTTATTTTCACCCACCTTAGCACCAGGAAGTCCATCCTGACCAGGGAATCCACGGTTACCTGGAGCTCCCTAGTAAGGAGAAGTAGAGGCATTTTAGACATTTTACATTATTAATTAATTAATTAATTATTATATGGATTTGTATAGAATTAAACTGCCATGTGCACTAGCAACAATGTAATATTAAGAAAGATTTTCAGACTCACTCTCTCTCCTGGAGGTCCAAGAGGGCCAGCAGAACCGGGCTCTCCTCTAGGTCCTCTCTTACCCTCCTCACCGATTGGGCCTGGGGCCCCCTGAGGTCCTACAACACCCTATGGAGAAACAAATATATTATGCTAACTATACTAATATTTAATTACTCTATTAGGACTATGGTGATAATGATGATGAATGCAGTAGGGATGGCAAGTATAATCATTCTGATACTCATGGAATATAGCCTACCCTCTCTCCTTTTGGTCCAGCCTCTCCCTTAAATCCTGGGATACCAGGGTCTCCCTGTTAAAATACACAAAATGTATTCATCCGTTAATACACAAAACTGAATCAAATGAAAGGACCAAAAGACATCCAGATTAACATGATGAATACTTACACTCTGACCCTTGGGCCCAAGAGGTCCAGTAGCTCCCTGAGGTCCAGGTGGGCCACGAGGTCCCGGGAAACCTGGGGCACCAGCAATACCAGGGCCACCCTGCAAAGTAACACCACAATTAACAGTCTATTTTTGAACAGACAACAGCATATATTATGTCTAATCTAAAATCATGACAATATAATCAGTTATAATCAGTCTAGCTTATGTTAAATGTTTATGAAACTCTAAAATCACATGGATTTTTATGGTGCTTATAGAGTCCAATTTATTATAGTGTATCATCATGGTGTCTAATACATTTAAGTGAACAGTAAAAGGATTTACCGCAATTGGATTCATTTTACTGATTCTATCTAATACAAAATAGTGATGAAATGGAAAAAACTTACAGCAGATCCTTTGGCTCCAGGAATGCCATCAGTTCCAGGGTTTCCCTAAAAAAAAAGCATAAAAATGATGCTTAGCATTTTTGAAAAAATAAAATGTAACACTTATACAGTAGATCTAATCACTGCGATGTTAGTGATGTTAAAGTATATTGGTAAGATCGAATTTAAATGTAGCTTTGTAGCCTGTATGACTTGTATGAAGGGCTTTGTAAAATATGTGCAGATGCAGATACATTTCCTAAATCAAATGGACTATGTGTCAGAGTACAATGTGTTTACACAAATTTTGAACTGTAGAACAGGTGCCTCCATGAATTTGGGGTATGAAGAAAAAAAATATGTTTTAGATGTTGCTTTATTACTGGAATTATATATTTTACGTACGGAGGCTCCAGCAGGTCCAGGAGAACCTGGAGTGCCAGACTCTCCACGGGGTCCTTGGGCTCCCTCAGCTCCACGAGCACCAGTAGGTCCAGCCTCACCCTGTAAGTGAAGATTAGCAGACAGAAACTACTGTTAGGCCATCTCTAAATACTCTAAATACAAAAAAAATGGCAACCTATTAGGAAGAAAAATGTTTTAAAAGCTGAGCTAATTTCATTCAGGTGACTGACAGGTGTAACCTACCTTGGAACCAGGGGATCCTGGGAAACCTGGGGCACCAGAAGGACCAACAGGACCCTGCATGGCAAAGACATCAAAGTACTCCGATTTAATATAATGTGAATAAGCAAAGCTTATTGGTTATAATAATAGGAAATGATGGGAAGGCTTATCAGTGAGAGATGCAGTGCTTACAGGAGGACCAGCAGGGCCAGGAAGACCATCATTACCACGGGCACCCTGTAGGGACACAAGATGAGAGTAAGTCAAGCATGACAAACAAGGTTGAGACCAAAATCCCATTTAATGAACATCTTAAGTCATGAACATCTTAAGTCATTAAGTCCAAAGTCATTTGGTCATTCAACCAATCTAACAGTTGTGACATTTCACACTGTTACAAATAGTTTTAGCAGTATTTATTTTCTTTACGTAGTATGGAGCAACATCAAACTACTGCATCCATTCACTCACAGCAGCTCCAGAGGGTCCAGGGCGTCCTCTCTCACCAGGAAGACCACGAGGGCCCTAAGAGAGAAAAGCAAGGGAAAGATGAAAACATTAGCTGTATAGAATACATTGTGTCAGATATTAGATACCAGGTCACTAGGACAGGTTTGTATAATGTAACATAAGCAACTCACCATCGGTCCAGGGGCGCCATTCTCACCAGATGCACCTGACTCACCCTGTCAGAATAGAGTATTTTTAAAGCTGGTTGCAAGACTAGGTTGTCTTACATTTCTAGCAAAATTAAACAGTAGGTAAATGTTTTTCTTCATACTCGTGTAGTATTATGTAGAAAATGCTGCATTAATCAAAGAGATAGAGTGTAAATTTGTGTATGTAGTTAGAGTCATATAAACTTATAGTCCTGGATAGGTTTAATTTAAGGTTATGAAAAGGTTGCTAAATATTTGAAAGTATTTGCATCACTTGTATTAAAAAACAACTCTATTTGTTGTTTTGGTACACACATCTAATTAAAATGAATTATATTCATATATACAACAGAGTAGTTGAGGGATAAGGGCCTTGCTTACAGCCCAGCAGCAGCAACTTGGCAGGACCAGGATTTGAATCCATGACCCTTTGACTAGGCATCCAACATCTTAACCTCTCAATGCCTTAATCAATGTAATTTATGTTTATTATTATTATTATTATTATTATTATTATTATTGAATTCTTATAGCTTTTAGCCTGTTTGATTACTCCTTTAGATTAATCCCCATACTCAAACATAAGTAAGCCTATACATGATGTCAACTTGTGCCTAACTCCATAGTTTTGATAAATAAACAACCAAACAATACTGTACACATTTAAATACTGATTTTGAAATAAATCTATACTGATGGGGTTTCCGAGGAATTTATTTTAGAATTAATGGAACCCTGGCTACAAATGATATGACAAACTCTAACATACAGATCATTCTGTAATACACATATCCAATGTACAGGGTGCTTGCACAAATGTAAGGACATTGTAATTTTGTACCTTAGCTCCAGCAGCTCCAGTCTCTCCCTTAGAACCATCAAGACCTGGGTGACCCTATAAATACAAACAGGTATCAGTTTAACACACTCTTTCATTTCACAAAATCTGAGCTACAACTAAGATATTTAGACTGCAAAACCATAAAAGTATAGTAAATCAGACAATATCTTTTTACAACATACTCTGTGCCCTTTAATGCCAGGAAGTCCAGGAGTTCCAGGGAATCCACGAGCTCCCTGTTTAATAAACAAACACATACACAAATTTAAAAAATAGTTCCTTTGAAATCCTACTTCACAGAATATAGGCTTTGAAAATACATGTAAAAATAGGAAACATTAGACAGATGCAGTAAAATCATTTTTACCTGAGGTCCAGTGGGTCCACGGTCACCAGGCTTACCAGGTTTGCCATTCTCACCCTAGTGAATAACAGGTGCAAGCAGTACAGTCAGACACACACCGTAGCACCAGAAATAAACATCAGCAGTTTAAATGACATCTGTGAGATTACAGACAGTTTACTTACATCACTTCCAGATTTTCCAGGTGGTCCAGGTGGGCCACGAGGTCCCATAGGGCCCTGATGGAATAAACAATCATAGGAACTTGCATTAAAAGACGACAAGAGGGAAATAAAATGCTATGTACATTTTATCTCTTCATTTCATTTGTGCAATCTGGCTTTGTCAGATGGAAAGCCATTTGTAATACTCACAGAAGGTCCGGGTTCGCCAGCTTCTCCTGGGCTGCCTTGGAATCCTTGTGGGCCCTACATTTTAACAGATGAGAGTGTGTCATTATGTGTTGGTGTATGTAGGAGATGCACATTTAGTCATAAGTATCTCAAGTAGGTCTTTCATCAATGACGATGTATCTGTTACCTAAAGGACAGTTTCCCCAAAGCAGTCAGGCCTACCAACCTACTTATTTTCTTTCCAAGTGAAATTTAATTCAACCCTTTACTGTTTAATGTTTAATATCTCAGTGTTATTTTATTAGCTTACACTGGTTAAGATCTGTGCCATTATTAGAACACTACAATCCAGAGCTGCTTTGATTAGACATATGATAATAAAAATTAACATTATTTCCATCCATGTTATAAATTAATGTGTAAATTATAGTGTGTTGGTGTAGAGATGCTTACAGGTGCTCCAGTGGGACCAGGGGGACCACGGGGACCCATGGGGCCCTAGAAAAATATTTTTACAAAAGTTAATGATTATGATCAGTGTGTAAATCCATAAATACAATAAATATAATGGGAAGTAATGCAGAAAGAAAATATCAGCTAAACATGTATTGTTGTTGTTGTCTGATCATTTGGAATTTGCAGCCATTACAGTTATAATAAATTTTTTTTTTAGAGCTTAGGTTTATGACTAAGAGAGCTTGTGTTATTATTTCCAACCCTTCACTTGTGGCAGGTCAATTGTGAAAAATCTTTGCTCATCAGTAGAGGGTGCAGCTGAACCAGACTGACCTGGTCTTGTGTATTGCATATGATTTTATCACACCAATTCTGTTTCAAATATTTAATAAGAATAGATTTTTGCATTGTACAGTATGATATGTATGTACACCATTATTATTTAAATTTAAAAAATGTAATTATCTTTGAAATATCCAGGATGATCTTATATCTTATACCTATATCTTTAATCTACTACATTCACATGGCTTGTCTTATTGCTAGGATCTCATAATACAGTTGTAACTGCTCATAGTAGATGTGTTTACGTGTACATTAAGTCTGGTCTCTTACCATTGGACCTTGCATCACTCCCAAGTTAGCTCCTCCAGCTTTCTCATCAAAACCTCCAGCCATCTGAGCTGCAAAATTCTGCATGTACACACAAACAAAAATTTTAAAAAGACCCCAATTTAAGACTAAAATTAAGAATGTTTGTCTGTTTTATTAGATTAACAAAGAGCAGAAGTGATGAGCAGATAGGGAGGACAGAAAAAACTCACTCCTCCAAGTCCAGGTGGGTTTGGACCTGGTGGTCCGGGGGGTCCGGGAGGTCCAGGGTTGCCTGGCGTGCCGGGCTCGCCATCTCTTCCTCTGGGGCCTGAACTTCCCTGATGAGTAGAGAAAGAAAGCAAAAAAAAGAGATTAGCACAATCCCTTCCACATGACAAGACCCTGCTGAGTGTTATGTCTTATTCATTGCATTGCCTCTCAGGTCTGGGAGAAAAAAATGTAAAAAATGTAAATTGACTTACCTTCTCACCCTTAGGGCCTCTCTCTCCACGTGGTCCCTGCTCTCCAGGTGGTCCCTAAAAAAGGAGAGAAGCTAAGGTTAAACATTGAACAACTTCAATTACGACTAAATTAATATTTTTATACTAAGAGCTACAATAACACACACACACACACACACACACACACACACACACACACACACACACACACACACACACACACACAAGTTGTTCCAGTCAAACCCACTGTAGTTTACAGAGCCCCCTAGTGGACACATTCTGTCATCACATTATCACTATAATGCCATTCATAACATTAACAGATTAATTTTTAAAAATCCTTTGAAATGTCTCACCATGGGGCCAGCTGGTCCTCTTGGTCCTTGAACCTACATAAACACAAAAAGTAAAATTAATTAAAGCCCATCTTCATGCAATTAAATGCTAATGATGATATTATTCTTTCTGGCATAAGGCTGGCATAAGGCTCAATGTAAAATGTAATATCAAGAAGATTTCCAAAATTCACTAATAACATATTTCAAAACATATATAATATATGAAATTGTATTATAATACAATATACTATGTTTCTGCATGGAAAATCACAGGTATTCATCACTATTCATAATAGAAATGTGACCTCAAAAAAAGGTATTACCAACATTTTAAAAGAATAAAAAACTATTAATAAAGAATAGAAAATAATTAATAAATGAACTTACATTTGCAATATCGCCGGGTTCTCCTTTTTGTCCCTACAAAGAATAACAGAGAGATGTTAAAAAAAAATATGTTATTAATGTTAGGCCAGTGCTAAGTTCATCTTAAAGTGTGTAGGAATAAATCCATCATTGTGTATATTAAATGATTTCTATTTTGTTGGTTTTATTTCTAACAAGTTATACTATACTATATCTAGACTAAAGGATTAGAAAAAGAAATAACAACCATCTCACTCACCCTTGCACCAAAGGTTTCTGTAGCAGAGTGACATAATGACAGGATTGGAGGGGGGAAAAATAGGATAAGCATTAATAAATGATCACAACTTTTATGGTCATTGGCAATCACTTTTACATTAACACAGCAGTTTAAGAAATAACACCTTTTATTTGCAACCACGCCAAAGCTCTTATTAACCTCCTTTTACTGAAAAAAAAAAACAGTGGTTCCTGGATGATATTAAACAGGGGCTTAAAACTGAACAACACCACTGCACTAATTATTGAATTAGTGCACTACCACCACATCATGCTCCGAAACCCATTCTGCTGAGTTAGTGTTTAAAGGAAAGGAGGAAGCAGCAGTGGTTCATTTAACATACATGTGTAGCACTTAAACATGTCTTGAACCACTCATGGCAAAAATAGCAGATGAATAAAGAACAAGTCTTTGCAGGAATAGTTAATCAAAATGCATTTTGTTTCACACAAAATGTGTTGATTTTAGTGTAAATAGATGTTTCATCATGAAATCATATGGAAACTCTAAAACCTTTTCATGCACCACTTTAGGCAATGTTGAATTCAAAAGCAGATTTAATAGTCAGCTTTGCCTCAACAAGTAAAGTTGTTCATGAAAGGCTTTCTCCTATGATAACACTTCTCAGTTTCATGTCAGTGTTTCCAGGCTTCAGAAATTAAAGTGTTGTTGTTGTTTTAAATAATAGCACTTATTTAGATGTTAAATAGAGATTTTAATTAATCCTCATTAAAATTGGTTGGCATTTGTTAACAAATAACAAATGTAATCTGCTTGCGTGAATCATTTAGTACTGAATTAGTGGAGTCAACTAAAGTGATTTCTTGTTTAGCTGATAGTCTAAAAGATCAGATACAAGAACACTGGCTTCTGAGTTCAGCTGTTTGATGAGGGGTTTTTCCAGACCCTTTCCTTTAAACAGTCTGAACAGCAAGTGACCAAGATAAATATCAGGAAAGGGCCTAAGCAAATATTTACTGATCAAATGAAAGTTTTTCTGCTGTTTTCTTAGCACAATCCAAGACCAGCGAATCTTATTTTATGAATGATTTGTTAATATCTAAAGATTACAAAATGACATTTGTGTCTAATTAGATTCTGAGGGAGAAATCTAATTTAAAAAATACTTTAAACAAAGTAGCCTACTGAGAAATATAAAAATATTGTCTGCAACTAAAACATGTGGTCTGGCTGCTGCCAGTGTCTAAAACTATAATCGGACATTTATATATGCACTGCTTTAGCAGGCCAAAAAACCTAATGGGCAGTTTTGAGAGAATTTGGCAAAATAAACCCAAACCAGCCTTCACTTTGACATTATCAGGATAGCAGTATAATTCACTAAGAAGTACTAAAAAGTGTCCTTAACTATGGAAATAAAGCTGAAAAAACTTTCATTTTCTCTCAGTACTTTATGTTTTTAAGTATTTAAAAGCATATATTTTATGTTATTTTAAGTAACACATAAAACTCAGAAGTGTTTTTGTTTTATTTCTTTTTCCCTTTACTGCACTGTTAGTTTTGAATTCAAACCTCCATTGCCATCTAACCTAAACCCCTCCCAGTTAGAGTTTGGGTGGAGCCTGGTTACATGTGACAATATCAGAATACAAAACAAACAGCAGAGGGTGTGTGAAACAGATGAAGAGAGCAGAGAGAGGTGTGTGAGAAAGCAGACCGCTAGTCTGGTCTTGGTCAGCAGGGCAGATGGGGCAGCACTCTCCGGGTGGAATGATGGGATTGTTGCAATCCTTCAGCTCCTCGCAGATGACCTCATCACACAGCACTGACCCCGAGTCACACACACAGACCCGACACACTTCAGGCTTCCACACTGCACGATCCTCGAAATGCTGGCCATCTTGGATGCAGCCGCCTAAGTCCTCCTCTGTAGCCACCACCAGGGGGCCAACACAGAGGAGATGTGTGATGGTAAGACACAGGTGAACACATACACATGCCCTCATACAAAGTACAAACTGTAGTACCAATACTTTTTGTCCTGTGTCCAGTGGAAATAAATAACAATTGCTCAATGCTTATGAATCTTTTTTTTAATGTGTCAGTCATTCCACAGGTATTTAACAGTCGATGTACTTCAGCTCGTTAAAACATACAGTCCATGACTGAGAACACTACAGATGATATGTTACTTTAAGCCTAAAAGATTTGAAGATGTATCCCACTGTATGTATGTATGTCTGTAAATATACAGTACATTTATCTACTGTAAATATGGCCTTTGTGAACTGATTTAGAGTGAAACCAAATCCTGCATTCACCAGACCTGGCATGAATGGGTCTTTCTCACATGCACACACACACACACACACACACACACACACACACACAGGGCAGCATTGACAGCCTGGTGCCTTAAGCAAACACATCATACTCCCAACCTCCATCTGGATCTAATGGTCTCACCACCGTAGTGCAAACACACCTTAGTGGGTCAGACAGGGCAGGCCTCAAACAAATGCACACACACATACATACACATAGGCATTTGTGCTTGACATATTTGTGTAATGTTTGTGTAAATACGTGAAACTCCCAGTGAAATGTATAAGTGAATGGCCCAAGTGTAGTTGCCTAAACCACAGCCACCATTCACTCCATACCATTCCTTAGGTGCTCTTACATTTTTCTGGTTAGCTTAAATGGGTTCACCTCAGCCTGGCTGTGTAATTAATATTCTTGTCTGATTAGTCAAAGAGAGAGAAAGACCCTCACCAGTTCAGTCCATCAAACCTTATTCCTGATAGAAAAAGGGCAGATGATGTACACAAAAATTGTTTACATTATATACCTTCAACTTTGTCCACCTTTCAAACTCACTTCCTGACCCTTTGAACCTGCCAGTCTGAATCCTTACCCGGTCCCAATCTGAATCTGTTCCTGGTCCTAGTCATAATCCTACCTTGGTGGCAATCTTATTCAGTCATTGGTGGCTTTGGTCCCTTTGGACAACATTCCTCTGGCCACCTTCTGCCGAACCCATCAATCTCAGACCCTGTGAACTATGCCCTAACACTGAACAAATAAACAAAACCCCTTTGAACATTTGCTGATGGAGCACCATTTGAGCCTTCCTGGGATGCACTGCTGGTCTTATTCTGGCTTTCACACACAGGTGTGCATCCTTGCATGCTGAGTTAGCACCAACTGAGAAAACATTTTAGACAGGAATGACAAGTGGAGCTACACAGTACTGTATCTCAATTATAACTCGTGTTAATGATTATCAGAGTGTAGGATTGCTTAATTGTTATGGCATAACATGAATACACACTCTGTTTCTACCTAGTTATTTGTTATGTAAGGAATTACACAGTTATAACCAAATTCAACAAATGACGGTTTAACCTACACTCTCCTGAAGGGGTTTTTCTTTTTAACAGATAATAGCTTCTTTATATATAGGAACCTTTGTGAAACATTTAGCGTAACCTTTAGGCCAATGGATCCCCTAAACCAACATGCAGGTTACTAGATCCTAGTATGATTTTTTTTTCTCTAGCACTATTCTACAACCTGCACAACTGCATTGAACAATAACATTAACATAACGTTGACAAATGGCACAATACTCTCTCCATGTAGTATAGAAAAAGCAGTTCACCTTATCATGCCCAATATATACATAAACCTTTTAATTTTTAAAGTCACAGTATTATATAACTCGTTGGCTATGGCTGCAGTCTGTGGTATTCGTCTGAAGAAGAAAAAAAAAAACTTTCATTGACTTGTGCATACTAGGCTGCACAGCTTCAGGCAAGGTGAGAATTTCTTTAAGGTAGGAATACAGCTGTGTCTGTCTCTCTGTGTGTGTGTGTGTGTGTGTGTGTGTGCCTCAAATTCTAACCCCATACTTTGTGTATTAGTGCACCACATAGGGTATGCAATACCAGCTTCGATCCCCTATATAGTGCACTATACATCCATTAGAGGGCCGTTTGGTATTTAGGGATTTACGTGAAGACTGCTGAAGACTTTCTGTAGATCTCGCGATACCCGCGAGCCCGAATCCTACTGAAGGTTTTCAATTACAAAGCGCGCGGCCGGCACGCTAACCATCGCATCTTCTAAAATTCGTATTTTAACATTTAGTTTTTCTCAGATGAACAACTGCTATAACATTTCAGAGCTTTAAAGTGTGTTCTAATTACACATAAAAGTAGACAAATCCACAATTCGTGTGAGGAAGAAGAGCGAGTCAAATATCTTTGAACCTGCACAAACTTGCCCCCTCCTATCGCCACGGAAACACTGAAGGCATTTACTACCATGGGAAAAACAGGATTTCAATGAAAAGAAAAAGAAAGAAAAAAAAAAAACAGATTCAAATTTCCAACTTACGGTCATCCTCTCGTTGACATCTGACAACGGATAGCAAAATACATTGTGTCGCTACAAGTAGCAGGACAGTCCGTGAGTCCACAAATCTGTACATGTCTAAAAGTTAGACATGCAGTTCCTCAGGGTGAAAGATTTCGCCGAGATCGGCGAAGATGGAGCTGCAGTGTATCGCAGGGAGTGTGTTGTCTTTGATGAGTGTTGTGTGTTTTTGGGGGATCCGACGCCAGGCCCCTGTGCGCAGACAGCACCCACCGCGTCAGCGCAAACTCCGCGGTTTTATGTCCACCGGTGCAGTTATGAATCTTAGTATACTCCAAAAATTCGGGCCAGCCCCGACCCCCCATGGCCGCTGAAACACGAGCCCGATCGACCGCCCCAAAACACACCCCATCCCAAAAAAATATCCGGCCACCTCTGTCCCAGCACATTTTCACCATGCACTATCCTCCCTCCCTCTTTCCATCCCTCCATCCGTTCCCGGTCCTAGGAGCACACTGACTTTACTCTTCGGCCTTCAGAGCACTTTGCGCCACGTACCTAAACGATTATCTATTTTAACAAGTATTAAACTGATATAAAATCTTTTACTATACCTCTGTCTCTACAGTTTCTCTTTGATAAACACTTACAGAGTGAAGTTTATCACTGCATGACTATATGGCCACTTCTACTGTTGGACTTCTAAATAAGTTACAGATAGATGTCCCAAATCACTACAGTAATTATGATTGTGACTGTATTAGCAAAACATGGGACGTTCTAAACTGACAGCTCAAACATTTTTCATTTGTTTGTGTAGCATCCATCTCTTTAGGGAAATGCTATTACATTTTAGTGCAAAAGATTTACATCCATGAAAAATCTGAATGAATTCATTAGTTGGATTTGGAAATTACTGAACAGATGTTTGTGCAGATGTTTCTGCACTGACCAGTTTGCTCAGGTTTCATGAATAGGATGATTTTTAATTTTAAGTCCCAGTCCTTACCATAAAGTGTTACAGAGGTATCAGTGAAAGGCTTCATTTCATTCTCAGTGGTTTCTTCAAGTTCCCCACAGCCTGAAGTATCATGGAAATGAAGAGGTGAATTACTTTTAAAGAATTCCAAAAGTTGTAGCATGTAATGAGGCTTGCAGCCTTTTACTGTAATCTTTTTGGCCTTTGATTAGATGCGCCGCCATGCATTCAAAGTGAGATTATAAAATAATAAATCACAAAGATTTGCCCTTTGGGGATTGGAGAACTCTTCAGCAACATTGTTAACAGCAGTTTTTTTCGAGAATCCTTGCAGACAGTTGGATTTTGTCCCGTGACAGCTAAATGGAGTGTAAATTCCTAATCTTGTTTATGCAGACAAAACATTAGCTTTGCTGCCAGCTCATTTAAATACTTTTATAGCCTCTGCTCCTGCTGAAGAAGGTTAAACAAAGATTCAGACCCACAGTCCCAGTTTGCAGGGTACATTATCCTTAAGGCCATGTGGGCACATGCGATTAACATATTAATTTTATATTACAAGAAACTTCTTTCAAAGTCTTTTTTAAGACATTCAAAGGATACAGTGCATTTATATATAGGGAGGTCAAAAGCCAACTGACACTCAGATAGGTCAGCCTGTTTACAGCCTGACCACTCGTGTAATTATAGAACCCAACAGATTCCACAGAACTTTTAGAAAGTTTAGTTCTTTGATGTTTTGTTTAACAAACGCTTCAGCACTGAACACAGATTTGATTCAGCATAGCATATAACACCATATATCTCCTTAAAATCTGAAACATCTGAACTCTTGTGTATGTATTGAGCATAGTTATTCATCTAAAGGCATATTATTCAGGAGCTGCAGTAAATGTCAGTGGGAATGTAGGTCTGGACCCACCACTTCATGAATGAACTACTTATGTCGAGTTTTTTCCAGCTGATATTTGTAGGGTATTTCTGATCAATGAATATTTCATAAATGCATGCAAATTTGCTCTGTTCTTCTGAGAGTTCCTTTTCTTGGTCCAATAACAATACAACACAGCCATATCATCTGTCATTCTGTGGGAAAGACTTAGAGAACTTTGGTGCTCAAGGGATCAGGGGATCAAAATAAAGACACCAAAAGAGGGCTGAGGATGAAAAAGCAGGAACAAGGCTATTGGAATTCCGGCCTCCGTATGCGACATCCTGTCTATGTAGATGAGCATGTGAAGTGCGTGTTTTTGTTTGCTGGTGTGTCTGTATTTTGTTGAACTCATTAATGTGTGTGTCATTATATACAGACCTACAATAATATGTGTGTGTGCGTGTGTGTGTGTGTGTGTGTGTGTGTGTATGTGTGTGTCTGCAAATGTGAGTGTGTCTGCACTGATGTATCAAAGTGTGTGTGTGTGTGTGTGTGTGTGTGTGTGTGTGTGTGTGTGTGTGAAGTGAGTACAGACTGTGTACTCTGTCCTACACACACACAATGCGACTCTGTGTGAAGGCCTAAGGAATGTGAGAGTGAGCTGGGCAGTGGGGGAGCACGGAGCCACGGGTGTTGGTGGAGGGTGGGTGAGGAAAGGTAGAAGGATGGAGGGAGGAGATCAGAGTTGCGAGACCAAGGCGAGGCTCCAGGGGTGTGTAGGGTAACTGGGTTTCAGGACTGGACAAAGTTGGCACAAGTGCTCGGCTCAGCACCAACCCACTGACCAGAGAGGCGCTAAGAAAAGACCTTCCCATACCTAGTACCCTCACTCAGAGGTTAATGACCTTTTTTTCAAAGGTACTTCAGTGATGGTTTGTGAAATGAGAAATAGGCACTAGATCATGAAAATCAATCAACAATATCAAGATCAAGAATGTTTTGTCCATACTAAGGTGTGAAATATGGTTTGTGCAATATGGCTAGTCATTAACATTTTTTACACACAATTGTATATAGAATATTTAGATTTAAAAAGTATACTGACATTCTGCTTTTCAGAAACATTATAATTTGGAGCTATATTCAAGATATTGGCACAAATGAACAGATTTTTCCAGTGATGTTTCCTATTACAGCAGGGAGTCTATCTGGGCTATTCTACTGAATACCTTAATTGATAATTTAATTGTACGTATGAAACTGTATGCAGTGCAAAGCCACATTTAATGTCATGTAAAAATCTGAGATTAAATATGTGTTGACACACTATTAGAGACAGTATGAATAGGAAAAAGGAAGACAGTCAAGAATCTTCTTTTGAAGTTGTTTAGACTGTAACAAACACTAGATTTTGCTATTTATTTGTCATTGTTAAAACAAAAGTGACCAATTTTGATCTTGCTCATCTGACTTATAAAATCCACTGCACTTATGTAAGGGGGAGAGACATTTCTATAGTGCTTTGTCAAAATGTGGATTGTGTAAAATATTAGATTTCTTCGCACACAAAATGTCTAAAATACATTTTTTTTTAAAACATTAAAAAACTAATGTATAGCTTTAGAAACATATACTTTGGAATGTAAGGCACACACAAATTCACATATACATGCTCTCAATCACACACAAACACATACTGATTACTTAGACAAAACAAAGCAAACAGTTCGCTAGGACCCTGCATTCTTAACAGCTCTTTGGCACACATTTGAGAGTGAGGGCAACCCCTGTGACCTGTCATGAGAAACTGACCACAGTGAGTGCTGAATATAATGTAAGAATTCACAAAGCTAAAATCTTTTCTAAATGCAGTCAATTTATACAGTATGTGCTTCATGCATGTACAGTCATTCATTCATCAGTCATTTACTTGTGACACACATGCGACATTATTAGTGTCACCTGTATATCAGCAAACATTACAGGTTTAACTATAAAATGTTACAATTACACTTGAAATCCTTTTTAACCATTTAGCTCTTCTTAATAGTAGTCTTTACACCACCCTAAAACTCCCCAGCAACCTGCGTTCTGGGAGAGATCACAGCACGAAGGGTGAGGCAGTGGTAAGGAAGATGGAGGGAGAGAAGGGGGTTTAATATGGCGCAGCAAGACAAAGCCATCATTCATGGGCACAGAGAAGGAATGAAAAACATTTTGCTTCTCAAGATGTATTGGTAGGGTATGGGTTAGGATGTATGTGTGTTTGTGTGTGAGAGATAGAGTCTGTGTGTGCCACCAGTAGCGGATATGACATGGAGGAAACGTGTGTTTGATCTGATAATAAGAAGGTGTAATGTGACCCAGGGATTTGGTGTAAAGACACTCTCCACCCAATACCACCCAATAACTACTACCTGTAGTGAGGAGACGAGAGGAGTAACTTAAGGGTGTGAGGAACCAACATGTTTTTAACTAATCCTGCATAGGGGTTTTTAGACCAGTCTGGGTGACTTAAGACAGGCCTTATAGAGAACTTAGACTCGTAATATTTCTACATTCAGCAGGCAAGATCCTTTTCTCTTGCTTAAGTAACCAGACCAACTGTGGCTTTATATGAGGCCCCTGATTATACTGAATGGCACTCAGGGTCTGCACTGGTGTCTGATTTTACCGAGGTGAGGTTTATCCGCATGACTTGCTGTACCTACAGTGTGTTACTGTGAATCTACTGCTCTGTCTATGGATGTCAGTGGGTGCAGTGCGCCCCCTAAAGGTTTTCATAGAGTCTAAGATCATATCTGGCTTAGGCTTGGACCGCAGACAGAAAGGGATTCAGATACCTTGCTATATGAAACTAATTATTTAGGGAATCGTTCCAAATCGATATCATCTTAATTAATCTCCTAATTTGCTTTGCTAATTAAAAATAATAAACAAGCCATGTCTAATTCAAATGTTCAATAAAGACTTAAGAAAAGCTTGACAGATTAATAATTAATACATCAAGAAGATACACTTATGTAGTTACATTCACGTCCACCAGAGGGCCCTCACAGCATAAAAATATACACAAAATATGTACACACTGATATATACTACACACTTAAACAGAATCTGGCTTGTTGTTGTATAGATAGCAGCACAATTTGTAGATTTACAGTTAAAAAAATGATAATTTAATATTAAAATAAATGGATGATTAATGAATGGATGAGGCTGCTGTTTTATGTCACACACTGTGTTTGAACAGACAACTCTCTCAATAAGGACGTCCTCAGTGCCTCCGCATGGCTGAGCTCCTAGGGATTTGAGCTCCAAGGGTAACCTGGTGTGCATTTCTGAAAACATTGAGCTCTGACTCTCTACAGGGAATATTTATAATGTAGCACAGTTTAACTGGTGAAGTCAAACCAGACTAGCACTCATGAGTCCCAAGCCAAGGACCACACAGACCTGGAAATGGTAAAATGTTCCCTGTGCCCCTAAAGTTCCCTTTGCCCTATCAATGAATATTGCATCATTGCAAATAGTCTCAGCTACGTCAATAGTGGGTCAACACAACAGTGTGATCGATGTTTGTGATGTAATCAAGTGTAAACCAGGTTCTGTCTACTTGTACGCTTTCAGAAATAAAAGTATCACACTATGCTTTGGTTGTTGCTAGGGGGGACCGTTAATATAAAAAACCTTTTCAACCTCTACTCAGTTGGAGTCAGAGGTTTTCACACAGTCATCATGAACATGAATGCCAGGGAAATATTGGTCTTCAGATCAATTTTTAACTTTTTTTTTTTTTTGTGGGTAGAATCACTGTACAACATTCAGTACATCCTTAATGTTGATGGCTACCAAAAACATCTGCTAATGCCAATTAACCAAAATTACCACAGGCACATTCAATCAATTATTAGATGTCCTGTATTTACATCTTGACTTTGTATGTATAATTTCCACCCTGTGTTGAATAATTTTTAATATTTGAGGTCTTCTTCTATTTAAGATGTTGTACAATAATTCCCCAGAAAACTTCACTTCAAATAAATTATAATGAGTGCATTGCAACTTCAGAGTGCAGTGGTATTCAATACAGGCAAAAGTTTGTGGACTCCATATTTAGTCCCATGTTTGCAATTAAAAAACATCCATTCTGTTGTCAAAGCTTTCCATAGATTTTGGCATGTGACTGTGGGGCATTCCCCCTTTAGACGCAAGAGCATTAGACAGGTCATTCATTGATGTCAGAAGATGATGCCTGGTGTGCAGTCAACATTGTAATTTATCCCGAAAGTGTTCAGTGGTTTTAAGGTCAGGGCTCTGTTCAGATCAATCAGGTCAGGCAGTGATGTCGGGTAAGGTGGCTTGACATGTAGTTTGTGTTCCTCTGTATCCCATCGGTGTTCACTGTCATGCTGGAACAGGTTTAGGTTTGAACCCATAATTCTGGCATAAAACGACATCCTGCACAGGTCTGTGCTTCTCATGTTGTGGCATCAGTTTGGGGAAAGCCCACATTTGGGTTTAATGGTCTGTTGTCTGTATAGTTTTATCCATATGCTGGGACTTTCACCTGGGAATGTGAGTATAGTATACCTTATTATATGTATGTATGCATGCACATTCCACTGCTTGAGGTCTGGATACATGATAGCAGTTGCATTCTTGGAAGGGTCTACCATGCAGAAATAGCACTTGCTTGAGTAGTCAGTGGGTTCCCGCCAAATTTTTGGGATAGTGACTTTAATGGCTCTCTTTTTCCCTCTGCAAAAGAAAATGAAGTACAGTTTTCTTTTTTAAAAATGCTTTCTCCCATGACTCGTGTAAAAGATTAGTGCAAACTTTTTCTAAGCTGCATGTAGCTGGAACTAAACTAAACTGATGGTCTCAAGGCCTGTGTATTTATACTACTATCGTTAATGGAAAGTTCTAGAATTTTGTAAATTTTCCAGAAAATATAATCTGGAACGGTCAACAAAATGGGTAAATTCTAAATTTGCATAACATTTCCAAAGTTCTAGAACTTTCCATTAATGTCAGTAGTAGTATAAAGTAGTATTCAAGACTAATACAACTTTCTAGATAATTACAGTGCATTGTTATTTTTATATTTTTATAAATTAATATTTGAGAAATCATTGTAAATTATAATTATTATTCTGACATTCTTTAAATGCTATGTAATTAGGCTCTGTCTCTCTTTCACTGGTTCCTCTTACACCATTCGTCACGCAACCTCAATGCAACACTTCACTGATATCTTTCCAAGAGAGAGTGAATCATCACCATTGCCTAGTTTGGGATTAGATCAGGTCTCCAAGCTCTTGGTCATTGGCCCAACAACAGTGGCACTGCCACCTCCTCCCTGAGGACTTCCAGCTCCACTAATAGTATAAAGTCACATGTGCCTAGATCCACTTCTGAGCTGCAGCTTGCAGTTGACAACATTGTGTGACTGCTCGGTGCGTGGAAAGTGCTAGAAAACAAAAGCAACCTGTGGATACTTACCGAGAAGTGGAAAATATATATATATATATATATATTACTGTAAAAGAATATATTTATTGTACTAGGTTCTTCTTGGTGTTCGTCAACTTCCTGAGACTGATAATGTTCTGTCTTAAGCAATTAGGAGCAATTAGCACTGGCGTTTCGCTCATTAGACAAGCCCGAAATTTGGCCAGCGGAAATGGACATTTGTTCAGAAGAAATCTGATTCAGCTGATGCACACGAGTGCAGCAGTTTCACACCATCCACGTCATCAGCACGTGATCCTGGACACGGAGACAGAGATGGACAGGTATGTCATATGGAGTAAGCTTTATGTTATTATCAAACAAGAGGCCACCACAGATCCAGCGTGGTGTAGACATGCATACTATATAGTGCTGTAGTATACAAGGAACAGTATACTGTTTCAGAAGTTGTTGTATGGGCTGATCATGGCTCATCCAATTAGTTGTATTAACAGACAGTTAATCATAATCTACTTTTGAGTGCAAAAATCTTATTTATAGCAGCAAGACTTTTGTCAGATTTCCAATTCATTCATGATCACACTTAATAATAATAATAATAATAATAATAATAAAACAGAAAATAATATATGTTAAGATATTACTTATTGACTCATCGTCTATACCGCTTTATCCTGTATACAGAGTCGCTTCCAGAGTCGCTTCCTGTAGTTCAGAGTGCCTGAACCCTATCCCAGGAGACTTAGGCAGGGTACACCCTGGATGGGGTGTCAATCCATTGCAGGGCACACACACACACACAATCATCCACACACTACAGGCAGTTTATTTTTTGGGAACACCAATTAACCTAATCTGCAAGTCTTTGAACTGTGGGAGGAAACCCACCAAGTACAGGCAGAACATCCAAACTACATGAATGCAAACCGAGGGTGGGAATTGAACGCTTGACCCTAAAGGTGCACGGTATCAGTGCTAACCAATAAGTCATTGTGCCGCCATGTTAAGATACACTTATAAATAAAACATTCTTGATTGAGACATAAATATTGTCTAATACATCTTGTACAGCTTGTACTGTACATCCTCAGAGGACATACTCTGAAAGCTTTTGGAGTTGTTCTCTTTATCCACGTGTGGCATGCCACAACTGATTGTCTGGTGTGTTTGTGCACTATTGCTTGCCACTTCTCTGGCCATTCTTCTATGCTTGTCTATCGTATAACATTTAGATCTTGGGCAAACATTGTAAGTTAATTTTATGGGGAAGAAACTTTTCTCTTGTCTTTCAATTCCTACTGTTAAAAGTTTAAAGATATCTGTTCGAAAGAGCTATCATGTCATATAATGGTGATTGGTTTTCACAACTGTTGTCATTTCATTTGTTTAGTGCGTGTGCAGGGTCTGGCCTGGAGGATCTTCTTTTTTACACAATTAGTCAGGGAGAGGAGAGAATCTCAGTGGGACGTTTCATCAGTGTAAGTCACTCTAGTATTTGTAGTGAGACTGATGATGAGAACTGAGAATATTGTCTATCTATCTATCTATCTATCTATCTATCTGCCTGCCTGTTTGTCTGTCTGTCTATCTATACACATTTGTAAATACATGGCTATTACTATTGAGACAAAATGTTAACGTTATACATTATGATTCATGGAGAAACTGAAAATTATTTTTAAGATAATTATACAAACAAATAAATTATTATTGACCAACCCTGTGTTTGTGTCATTTCATGTCTATAATCTATAGTTTTTATTAGAGCATTCTTAGAAATTATTATGAAGACTACTTTTATAAATACTTTCGTGGTAGATTATTAATCCATGACAGAGAAACATGTTTACTTGGCAGACACTTTTACCTAACGCCATTTATAAATTTAGGAAGCTGTATCACAAACCCTTCTACCAATTTAACATTAATTACCAACAAAGTTTTTGGATGTTGTAATATTTTTGTATATAAGGCAATAATTAGGTCTATATAGGACCCAGTGTGTGAATATACTGTAACATATACTGTACTGTAGATGCCTGTATTTATGCCACATAATTGAAGTGATGTAGTTTTTTAAATAGGCTGTCCTTTTTTCGTCTTTTCTGTTTTTATTTTCAAAAGCTCTTTACTCTAAAATTAATAAATCCGATACATTTACTGACATCATTGTCTTGCATTTATTAAATGTACACAATAACTAATCACTAACAATAACGAACTGACTACTAAGAATGCAAATGGCATTACGGGTGAACAGTAGTGCTTTAATTCACAAGAGGTTTGTGGCACTTTTTAATCATTTAGAAATCCAAGCTACTATTTAACCTTCAGTAACAGCCATCTAAATGATAACTGGATTCTCTATTTTGCATGTACGTTTGTTGTTTATCACGATTGGACTTTGTGTGGTTCTGTCCTTCAGGAACTGGAGAGCACAGGATTATTGACTTCTGACCCTCGGCTGAGGAGCTGCATGCGGCAGCTCCATCATGCAGTGCATGAGTCTACTGGGACAGCAATGATGGACCAAGAGCTCTTCAAGAAGTAAGCGTGTGTACATGCAGTATATACGACTGTACCTAGCTCATGTGGAATTTGGAAGGATTTTTGTTTTTGCATAGAAATCAATTAACCAGCATAGCACAAAAATAATCCTGACAACTTTTTAAACTTTTTACAAGTATATAGAACACATCAAAAGGGACTTATATTACTTGTATTTAGAACATATACTATTAATTAAATAATTAGTTATTTCTATTCCCACAGATCAGGGGTATTTTGTACTTTTTATATCATAAGAAGCATTCTACCACAAAATTATGTAAAAGGTTTGAACAATTTGTTTTTACAGAACATTGTAAAATAAAATTACTGTACTATAGAATTAATCTCAGATTTATATTAATGTGCTAATTCAGTGTTATCCTATTAAATAGTGTTCATACTGGCTAAACCATTAGGGATTTTGCATATATATCAACCTCCAAAAGTAGGCCAATTTAGTTATTTTTGATAAACACAAGATTAGGAATTGAGTTTTTATTTCATGATATTTACATCTACACAAAAATTTTATAATAAGTCTTTAATTAACTGTGTGTTTTGGATGTGCACAATACACAGCTTCGAAGTAAATGTGTATAAATATTAGTAAGTATATGAAAATAAATATTTAATCCAATTCACAAAGATCTGTAATTTAATACCATAATGTTTAGTATTACAGTATTATGTATATATTAAAGCATTACTTACAGAGGGAAAACCTACAGGCAGATCGAAACGCATGCATGTAACAGATCAATTTAATGCATCATGTGACTGTAAAGAGTAATGACATAACATGTTTGTTATGAGTACACATATGTCGCAGCAAACTTTGTGTCACCTGTTGTGAGTGCATGAGCTATGTAAACCTAACATGATGCTTGTTCTGTCCCTTTATCATTGTCCCCAGCATTGTCTAACACATGGACTTTTCAATTACTTTTCCCCCTTTCCTCTTAAACAGGTTATTTATTGTAAATCTGAACATATTTTTCTCTATGCCTTTAAATTGGTTACTAAATACCTAATTAATAAATAGGAGTTACTTTTAATAATAAATTGACATTTTATGGTGTCAGTGAATATTATTGATAATGTGATGAAGTTTTAACCACAATAACATCTTCTGTCTGTCAGCAATTAAACATGTAACGTTTATATATTTTGTTGTAGATGTGCTGGCAGTAATATTGTCTTGCTCACTCAAGCCTTCCAGAGGAAATTCATCATCCCAGATTTCGTGACATTTGCGTCGAATATTAACCAGCTGTACAATAATGTACAAACTGAGCAAGGAGGCCAAGTGAGCGCTACACACACTTACACAAAGTAACTACTCCAGTACCTACCTACTGTACTTCAGTAACCTTGTCATGTCTTTGTATATGCAGGTAGCCAACTACATTCCTCAGCTTGCTAAATTTAGACATGATCTTTGGGGTGTGTCTTTGTGCACTGTCGATGGTCAGAGGTGAGAAAATTTCTAAAATGCACTCAACAGAATTGTGTCTGGTTTAGACTTTCATTCTCTCTCTCTCTCTCTCTCTCTCTCTCTCTCTGAAGGCATTCTGTAGGAGATACAAGAGAAGCATTCTGTTTGCAGTCATGCATAAAGCCACTTGAGTATGCTCTGGCTGTCCATGAATTCGGGACCGAGCATGTGCATAAATATGTGGGAAAAGAGCCCAGTGGTGTTAAATTTAACACATTAAGTCTAAATGAAGACGGTGAGAATGAATGATATGACATGACAAAAATGAAATTTTTTAACCAGTTTTACCTATGCAAAAATAAAAATCCAATGATGAAAAGCATTTCTTTAAAACATAACCACTCAATCACCGTTATGATAAAATTGTAATGATTTAAATAATCACATTTAATTAAATTATATATTGTAAATTAAAAATACATTCAAGAATGATACTTAACATGACCAAAATTCATCCCATAAAAATGTGATTTAATATTACAGATAAGTGTCAAAAATACATAAATCATCCTTATTAATTATGCCCACTGAATAATGTACAGAATTATTGTTGTTAAACTGGCAAAAAAAAATATTTTAGTTTTGTAAAACAACCTTTAAAACATTGGTTAAACAGTTTGCTTAAATATTACTTAATTTTGTATGACATTTATCAATTTACATTTTCGGATAAATTCAAGTGTATTGTTTTGTCTTAAAATTGTATATTGACATTATACTCTATATGACGAAAGAAAACTTGTACCCATTTTTTACCCATTGTCAACTGGCAACTGATTTCTGTTACATACTCCTTAAATCTTTAAAATCCTTCAATTATTAGTAAGTAATATTTAGAAGTGAGTGAATGTCAGAACAGATTGCAAACATCCTGAGGCTAGTATACTACATATTTATACTATACTACATGTTGCACATTAATACAGCATTTGAAACCTATAAGTCTCAAGTCATTCCCTGCCAATCACAAGACAGGCTCAGAATCTTAAGCACCAATGTGCCAGTGTTTCAATATTATGATAAATGCAATATTACTGTAAAGTATTCATATACTACAAAATTGTTAAGTCATTAAAAAATAATTATTAGCAAAGATTACCTGTAAACACTAATAATTTGTCTGAAATTGTGTGTCTGTTTTTTTTTTAATAATTTTTTTTTTTTAGAAAAGCCTCATAACCCAATGGTTAATGCAGGGGCCATAGTGACCATGTCTCTTCTAAAGGTATGAACATTCCAATTTACAATACCTCATGTATACATTTAACTCCAGTTGCAGCACCAATGCGGATTGTCACTAGTACAATCCAGGGACACCGTTAAGTGTTGTGGACAAGTCTGTTCCTTTTGTCTCTTCTTTTTGTTTACATACTCAGTTAGAACAGCTGATGAGGTGTGGGTTTACCATAAGGTTGAGTCACCCCATGCTATAATAAGCGTTAGTTACTGGGGGTGGTAAGAGGTGTGTCAGAGGGGATGTGTTGTAGAACAGCTGCTAAGAATTAGAGCGAGAGAAGAGAGTGGCTGTTTCACACGTGATGTTGACCTACTTTGATGAATGTTGGTATCCAAAGTGAACTATCTGAAGATATCAGATAGAACTGCCTAAAAAGGTTTAGAAGAGAGAACTGCAGCAGAAATGTGGGTGTATTTTTAAGGCAGAGACATTAACCTGCACTGCTCTAACCTTTCACTACAGTGCATGTCATCCCCCACTCCACTTCATGGAAGACTGAATCTTAACCTCGGTTTTATAGCCTAACTATAAAGAGCAAAAACAGATCAGCAAAGTGCTGTGGTGCAACAGCTGACACACAGAAAGAGTGTCCTGTAGTGTCTCAGCCAATTACCAGAAAGCATTGATGGGCTCTGACAGGTTGGCTGATTTACGATGAGTTGTGGTGGCAAAGGTTATAATGTTTCCTTCAGACCTCCTTCAGCCTAGTAATCTAGGAATACATGTGCACACTGCCACCCAGTGTCTAACTGTTATCTTGCACATTAAGCATGTGGCAGAATAAAAACAAAACTTGGAATAAGATCCCAGTGCTACTGTAGATTCCACAGGGTAAACACATTTAGCATAAAAATGACTCCATCTCAAATAGATGGACTAATTTTTATGCAAAATGTGATTTTTTTTACTTTATGCACCATCATACCATTAACTATACGGTCACTGCTGCTTTATTTGCAATATCATTTGCATTTTTCCTATTATTATTTTATAAAGCTCTCCCCCCAAAAAATGCCATTTCAGAAGGCTCAGGTTATTGACTTGCATTAAAAAGAAAACAAAGAAAACATTAAAATGATGGGAATCTGAATTTAATGAATGACTAGATTAGAGCATTAATGGATTTTTTCATCCATGTTCATGAGAGAGTGGTTCTGGTAGCAACGAGGAAACATTTTCACACATGATTTGGCCACCACATTGTGCTTCGTAATCAAAGCTAACGAAAAAAAGTCCAGTGAAATATTAGTGTGTGATTTTTTTGATTGGCTAGAAAGCATATTATTCCTATTACATACATATTTTGTGTTCATATAACAATAGAGTTTATTATTTTTATTTTTTTTTATTACACATTACAATATATTTTTTCCTGTCTTTCTCTGTAGCCTGGGTACAAGAAGGCTGAGAAATTTGATTATGTAAGTCAAATATTTTAAACTTTTTTAACACTTCATATACAATAGCAATTTATCATTTATTATTTATCATCATTTATCCCACAGATGATGGATTATATGAAGAGAATGGCTGGTGGTGAATATGTGGGTTTCAGTAATTCCACGTAAGTCACTTATTAACGTTCAAATAATTCTCTATTTATGCATAGTCATAAACATGCATTGTATTTTTAGCACTGCACACAAGTGTGATTTCATAAACAGTCGATTCATTATAATGATTTTTACCCATAGGTTTCAGTCAGAAAAAGAGACGGGTGATAGAAACTTTGCAATCGGTTATTATTTGAAGGAGAAAAAAGTTAGTTATTTTTTTTATATACATATATATGTTTCTAAAAGTTAATTTTTGTAGCCTAATCTTTATTCACCACAATCTGTACCTTATGTACAATTACCATGAATGATGAATGACACATTTCAGAAACCTGAATTTCAATTTGCTAACTCAAATTGACCAGTAGTCAACTACTTGAACCTCTAATAATAAAGGTCGTACTATAAGACAGACATGTGAGCATGTCTTGGCAAAGCCGTGTGTATGTATTTTTATCCAGCATTCCGACATTCAGGCAATACTTTCATTTAGTCGTCACAAGGAACTGCTTTATCCTAGTCAAGGTAGCACTGCATCAGGAAATCTGGTATGAGGCAGAAATACACTTCAGAGGGAGAGCAGTGCATTTCAGAGCACACTGAACACACAACATTCACACGTTCTCACACCTACAGGCAATTTTAGCATGGTCAATTTATTATACTTGTTTTTGAGAGATGGAAGGTAAGTGGGGAACCCGGAGTAAACCCATTTAGACCTAGGGAAAGCATAAAAGAGTTCTGCAGTGTTGTCACAACACAGGTTTTCTGTTTGTTTTTAGGATAAGAAAAAATGTGTTATAATTCTTGTTTATGGTAATTGACATACCCTACTGATGTGGTAGTTAATGATTCGATCAAATATGTAAGTGTGTACTGTACATAAAAGCTTAGATTTTGTTCCTACTGAGTTTCTTTTCCTTTTTTGTTTGTTTGTGCTCTATAGTGTTTCCCTAATAGTTCAGACATGGTATCAGCTCTGGATTTCTACTTTCAGGTAAAGAAACATTTTTATATGAAGGATATATCAGAACAATGAATAAATATACTGACAGCCAAAAACATTAACATTAAAACCAACTAGGTTTTGGGTTCCCCTTGTGCCCCTGGGGAGGCCTATGGCCCCTTGGGTGAGGCTCCACAGGACCTGGTGTCTAACAGCAGGATATTGGAAGAAGATCCAATGGGTGCTCTGCGTTGGGGGGGAGGTGTCTTTATAGGTCAAGTGACAGGTCAGATTGAGATTTTGGACATTTGGATTCTAGATTGGCAGCATTGGGCTGTTTGCAGACTGGGCCCCATGACCTGGGCTGTAATCACTGAGTGCTGTAGTGCCTTTCTATTGTAGCCAGTATTAACTTTTTAGACGGACTGGCTTTCGGATCCAACAGGCATGAGTGAACCATGGGTGCCCATGATCTTGTAACAAAGTTGCTGGTGTATAATTTGTGATAAATGTTGTTCCGTTCACATGTCAGTGGTCATAATATTATGTTTTACAATTATTTTATAATATAATTATGTCTGCCTTTCTGTCCTTTCTTCTAATAGCTGTGTTCTATGGAGGTTACCTGCGAGTCAGGCAGTGTCATAGCGGCCACTCTGGCTAACGGAGGAATCTGTCCAATCACAGGCGAGCGTGTGCTGAGTGCAGAGGCTGTGAGAAACACTCTCTGTCTTATGCACTCCTGTGGCATGAACGACTTCTCTGGCCAGTTTGCTTTCAATGTGAGTCTCCCACATGAGTACAAACATGCTCTAAATGTGAAATGTTTACCTTGCGGCTTTCATCTGAAAGACCTTTTTGTTAGTAGTTTGATATTTCTCTCCATGAGGTGGGCTTGCCAGCTAAGTCAGGAGTGTCTGGTGCTGTGCTCTTGGTAGTTCCTAATATCATGGGTGTGATGTGCTGGTCCCCACCTATTGATCGTGTGGGTAACAGTGTACGAGGCGTGCACTTCTGTCAGGTACACACACACACACACACCATTGACACTAGTGATTAACACAATGATTTACACAGTTTAACTGTATACTGTGTTTGTCGTACTAATATCAGGAGCTGGTTTCTCTTTTTAACTTCCATAATTATGACAACCTGAGACACTTTGCCAAGAAACTGGATCCTCGCAGACAGTCTGGCCATGAGCGGGTGAGACTCACAGAGCTGTATGTCATAAATACTCATTACTTTTACTATATTTTACACACTGACAGCATTCACATTAAAACTAAGCAACTGTCACAATCTCAAATATGATCTTCTCGAACACTCTAATAAGCTATACTTGATTTTGGTAGAATAGTTTGAATATGGCACATCCCATCAAGGCTACATGCCCACTCTTCCTGGGATGGGCCCTAGAAGTGGTCAGTCTAGATAAATGTTAGAATTAAACAGTTTGTTTATGTACTGTATGTGTTTTTACAGAACAAGGCTGTAATTGAGCTGATGTTTGCAGCATACAGTGGAGATGTTTCAGCACTCAGGAGGTAAAGAAAAATGTCTGTGGTAGAAAAACTAAACTGGTTTCTTTACACTGATTTTCTGAATTGCAGCCTCTGCTAGCAATTTGTCACCAAAAAAACACTTAGGCATAAGAGAGAACCATGAAATTAACACTGTCTTTTCAATGCTGAGTAAAATTTATGTACACTGCTTGCCCCAAGTCACACACTGTAGGATTTTATTCAGTCACCTTTAGCTTTGATTACAACACACAATGTGGTGGCCAGTACATGTGTAAAAATGATTCGTCATGCTCCCAGAACCACTCTTTCACAACTTGTGCCCTGGAATATGGCTGTTCCATCAGGGAAGAAAAACTCCATAGGTGTGATAACCTGGTCAGTCAGGTAGTCAGCTGACTTCATTTTATTACTGAAGCAGTTCCATCATAACACTGGATCCAGGTGCTTGTACTGTGGCCACTACTCATGAAGGGTGTATCACTTCATCCGCTTCCCTTCGTACCCTAATGCACCGATCTCTCTGGAATAGGGTCAATGTCCAATGTCCAATCTTTCTACTCCCAAGCAAATTTAAGCCTTTTTTGGCTCACTAACAAGTGGTTTTCTTATGGCCACACAACTGTTTAGTCTCAATCGTGTAACCCTCTTTTGATCACATGTTGTGTGTATGGAAATGCTCTTACTTTCACTATTAAACATAACTATGTTTTTTACTGTTGATTTTTTTAAACCCTGCAACTTCAAGCGTTTAATTTTTTTTCCAACCACATTTCTTCCACAGAGCTGATGTTTCAGCACTATCCTTCCAGGTTTTGATAATGTGTTGAAGGGTTCTTAACCTAGTTCCAGTAATTTCACATCTCCTTAGTATGTTTTCTTTGCTTAGTGCAACCCAATAATTTAACCCTTCTCAAATGGCAAGCTTTTTTGCCCAGGCAGTTTATAATAGAGTTTTTTTTTTTTTTTTTTTTTAATGATGCAATACTTGCACAACTTATACTTAAGTTGTAGGCATGTGGATGAACAATCCTATTGGATGAACAATCCTAAAAGTATCAAATATACCCATTTACATAAGTATTCAGACCCATTGTTATGACACTCGCAATTACGCTCTGGTGCATCCTACTCCTATCAGGGGTCCTTGAGATGCTTCTACAACTTGACTGGAGTGCTTGTGCTTACTTGTGCTTAATCAAATGTATTAGACATAATTAGGGAAGGCACACATCTGCCTATATAATGTGTCACATGGTATATGTCAGAGTGAAAACAAGGCTATGAGGTTGAGAGAATTATCTGTAGACCTGTGAGACAGGATTGTGTCAAGCCGAAGAGCCTCCATCATTCTCAAATGGAAAATATTTGGAACAACCAACAGTATTTTCAGATCTGGCCACCTGGCCAACCTGAGTAATTGAGGATAAAGGGCCATGGTCAGAGAAGTGAACAAGAACACAAGGGTCATTATGAACGGGATGATGAGTTTCCTTGTGGAGATGAGAGAGCCTTGCAGAAGGACAGCCATCACTGCAGCACTCCATGATTCAGACCTCAAGCTGGGGCGATGAATCATAAATCAACAAGACAACGACCAGAAGCATACCACCAAGAAAACACAATAGTGGCTTCAGAACAACTCTGTGGGAGTCCTGGAGTGGCCCAGCCAGCCTGGACCTGAACGCAATAGAGCATGGCTGTGCCCATCCAACCTGGTTGGTCGTGAACAATTCTACCAAGAAGAATGAAGAAAAAAACTTCAAAAAGAAAGGAGTTAAGCCTTTCACTGGGGACTTTCGAAGGCTGTAATTGCTGCCAAAGGTCTTTTAACCAAGCACTACTATAAGTGATGGGTCTGAATACTTACTGTATGTAAATGTCTTTATTTATTCTTTAATATAGATTAACAAAACACTTCACAAAACATCTGTTTTTATTTTGTCATTGTGGAGTATTGTGTGTAGAATGAGAGAAAAAGAATTTGAATCCATTTCCACATAAAACATAAAATGTGGAAAACATTAAAAAGGTCTGAAAACTTTCACCTCTACACTACAAATATGGTGGATAAAGGTTAAATAAAACAGATTCTTAATGATTATCATTTAATGTTTGCAGGTTTGCTTTGTCAGCGGTGGATATGGAGTTGAGGGATTATGATTCTCGCTCAGCTCTTCACTTGGCTGCTGCAGAAGGTAAACAACTTTCATATACTCATCTATATATTTTTTTCAAGGATAAGGCTGCATTCAGTGACTGGTTGTGTTTTGTGTTTTAGGTCATCTGGAAGCTGTTAAGTTCTTAACAGGGACATGCAGAGTGAACCCCCATGTCAAGGACAGGTAAAAAATTCATACCTTACTTTTTTTTCTGATCTTATTACGCACATCTTAAACACTTCTTATGTATGTGTCTTTTGCTTAGGTGGGGAAACACACCCCTGGATGATGCTATAGAGTTCGGAAAAGACAGCGTGGCTGAGGTGTTGAAGGAATATCAGGAAATTTATTCCCACACCCTGATGCCTGAGGAGATCAGCACACAAGGCCACAGTGAGGTAGCACTGGATGCAGACGACCTGGAGAACATGGAGGCTGTGGACAGGTTTGTGTGATAGATGACACCGCTGTTTAATGAAAATGCATTCCTTCGAGGAATACAGTAAGATGATCCAGTAGGAGTCTGCCAGATGAAAGGGCACTGAACAGGTGTGCTGTTGATACTGATGTGATGTTTAGTGTCAGGCCAAGTTCCCGAATTAGATGACACAATGCAGATGAACACAACTCTTAATCAACACATTAGGCTACATCCGTAAGGCTTATGTGAAATCCTTACACTTTTCCCTATTCAGTCAGTCAACAAACCCAAGTAATGTAATAAGACACCAGGAAATGTTCTAACATGACTTACGTGCGATGAGTGTAAATACTACAGGGGCCCTGGCATCTTTGGGACTATAATTATTTACTGAAACGTGGGCACATTTTTACAGTAAATGTCAGTAAAATTGCATGCTTCTGTAAATATTCTCTACAGTTTCATTTAAATGCTAGCATTATAGCACTTGCCTGACCAAGGGTTACTCCTAAAACCTTTCGTTTAAACTCCTGCCGTAAAACTGTAATAGGACTGTATTACTGTCATATTTAAAAGAGATGGACTCTTTACAGATACAACTACTGTTCTTTTAAAGCACTCAGTTGTTGTACATTTTTTTTGTAAATACATGTTCATATTTCATGTATATATTTAATAATACAGCAATGTTGTACTTATATGCAAGAATACACATACACACTTTTTAAAATTATATAATGCACTGTATGTAGGGTATTAAGAATCTCAGTCGAGAAGCTGCCATTTGACTTCCTTTAGTGAATTCTTAAAGGTATTGTAATGTTGTAGTGCCTTGTTTGTGTACAACTGATGTTATACCATCTGAATGCTCAAAAGAATAAAAAATAAAAGCAAATTCTGAATAAACAAACCAGGCCTGGACACACGTTTCTACTCAGTACAGTAACAATGAGACTTGAGCGATTAATGTACGTCTCTTTTATTGAACACATAGCATGAATAAAGAGATGCTATGTACATTGTAATATCTTCTGGAACCAGTGGAAGATGCAAAATCTTTGTTGAACCCATCATATAACAGCATATAAATGTTGATACATATTACTTTTATTGATGTGCCGAATATGGATCATTTGTATGCCCATTCAGTCCTGTGGCTCATCAGCATTTTTCTTTCAACAAGTTTTTTTTTTTCTTTTTGAAGATTAGACTACCTAAACTGTTAGTTAACTCTAAATATTCGAGGAACATGAGGTATGGCTTTTCACTTGGAACACTGACATTTCCTTATTGCTATGCTGATCCCAAAAAAAAAAAAGGTGGAAGGAGGCATGTGTGAACACTAATTAAGCCCTGATGGCACCTCCAACCCAGAGTGTGTAAGAATTTCTCCATCCCAAAGTCCAAAGGCTGGACAGATCGGTGATGGGAAATGAGTCTTTATCATGTGCACCACTTTTGCAACCTGCGGATCTACTAAACCGAGCTTGCCAGCTTCATAGTCTAAGAGCAGCCCCACGCGATCCGGCTTTCCCACCAGCGACACGGGCACCTGCTTGTTGGTGGTCATGGCGTACCACTTATTGTGAACGTAGGAGAAGACCCATGAGGACGAGTTTGTGCCAATGCACTCATCACGAGACATAGCCACTTCTGCAACGCCAATGCGAAACTCCTGTGACTTTTTGACCGTGACTTCCCAGTAGTGACGTCCAGAGTCAACGTGGTTATCAGCAAACACGACAGCCCAGTCGCGAAAACGGAGAGGCGAATCCTGGACGTGGCTCGGGTCTAAGCCTAGCATTCTGTAAATCAGACCCGTGTCTTTCTTGAAGAGGTCGAGACTGCTGTGGGCTGTACGCTCGTCCAGTTTGAACTGCAAATCTGACATAGATAAACAAAGATAGGCAGACAATTTGAGATTTATACCAAACATATAAACGAGATGTCATCTAGATATATAATGTTAAGCATTTTGAGTTTTGTAGTAAGGTCACACCACTGTAGTACAGATTTACAGGGGTGGTGTGGACCATCTAATACATAAGAGTCACCTAATACAGAAGTTCTGCCTCGCTTTGTTTGACCTTCAGTATGACCTGATTGCACGGTCATGTGTTTGAGATGACAGGTCTCCTTTTTAGGTCAGTCTGACGTGCTGTTTGTCACAGGTACACATTTAATCTCTGTTTTGTTTATTTAACCCAGACGTCAATTTCAACACTGCTTACTAGAAGCCAAACCAAGACAAAGACGTCATTAGGTAAAGGCGTCGGTTACGCAAAGAATAAGAAGAGAATTTATTTAAAAGGTCAGTTACCAAGGGATCAGTTACTGCGTGTTGTTATGCCTGGAATGCTCACTAGTGACCTCTGTGTATTTATCCTTTGGAAAATCAGGACAAAGCGTATTTACTGTACTCACGATTCCGTTTGCTAACGTCGACATAACACCTGCAGGTGAGTGGGACTGTCGGTTGTTTATTAATAAGAAGGACAGCGCCTGCGGTTCGGCCAAAGCGACTGCACAAAAACAACCGCGACGACAACGCCATCTTGTTCCACATGGCCCAATGAGCTTCTCCTTCACAGTTCCCCACACCGAGTTACTAGAACTTTCATACGCGCTGCTGCCACCTACCGTATATCCAAAGTACTACATGTTAAAAGTGTATCATGTACAGTATGCACCTCTATATATATACAGTATGTATATACATATATACAGTGTATATATACAGTATATGTTGTATATTTTTTCATTTCTAATAAAAAAATACTACATCTACAAAATGCTTATGATGTATGTTTATGTATATTGTTTAAATTTCCAATAGAAAAAGGTGATAAAAAAAACCTTCAGTCACTTTTCCTAATTTCCTGATATTTGGACATTAGGGCCAGGAATCCTCATTCATTTTTAGTGTAAAAAAAATCTCCTGCTAAATGTTTAGACATTTTACAGTATCTTTTTATTATTAATAATAAAAAATTACAATTACAGTATTGAAAGAATAAAAGTATAACATACAAGATTCAGGAGTAAAAAGAAAACTTGAATTAAACAATAAACAATCCACAGTTAACAGAGCAAAAAATAAATAGAAAATATATAGTATAAGCAAACTTATAATATGTGAATAAATAAAATAAAACTAAGAATATGTGAATAAATAAAAACAATAGACAGAATAAACTATCAAACTAACAAATAAATAAATAACTGAAAGAGGAAAAAATTGAGAAAATGATACCTAAATGGGGAAAAAAAATCACAGTGGTTCAATGATTAAATCTAATTGTCAATACAATAACAGAGAAGATTTGTGTTTTTCTATTAGACATTTTACAGTATTTACTGCTTCCTTATTCAGGTAATTACAGCCATCTTGGAACCTCTGTAGTCCAACTAGTGACTCTGGAGGTCAACGGTGATTACCATTGTATTTATACCCATTTGTATGACCATGGTAGGACCTCTGGTCAACATTCGTAACCTCATTCACACACTACAGACAACTTGGGAAAGCCAATTAGCCTAACCTGGATGTCTTTAGACAGTAGGAGGAAACCAGAGTACCTGGAGAAAACCCACCAAGCACAGGGAAAACATGCAAAATCCATGCACACACGGATCCTAAGGCGGGAAATGAACCCAAACCTAATTAAAATGGTTTCTGAGTTGAAGTAGGTGTAAAACGTACAGGATAGAAAGCACTCCAGGATCTGGGTAAGGAATCTGTGACTTACATCAACAGATATTCTTTTCTAGTGCATCATTCTCAGAACAACAGAGACAATGAAAACGTATAATAGGTAATATATTACGCCCTGGAGTGGTTTGCTCACTCTTCAATGTCGCTACTGGTTTGAGAAACATTCTGCTGAAAAAAAAAAAGGATCCAGCCATTGTAGTGCTGTGATCCGATATGTTGATGGAGACATTCGGTAAGGCGTTTTTTGCTTCCTCCAATTAAACACACACAATATATTTGTACGTAATATAAATTCTTTATTTATTGGTTATTACCAAAAGGATGTTAGAATGCCAATGAACACTGGATGGATAAAATCATCATTATAAAACGTCCAAATGTAGCAAAGCTTATAAAAACACATATAAATGGGAAAATTATTAAATATTTATGAGTTGATTGCTCCATTTGGCACATCTCAGTACAAATTAGATGATCCGTCTAGCCTACCACGATAATAATAGGTCAAACTGCAGCTATACAAATAAGTGAACAGACAAACAAACAATGTAAGTAATTGTAAAATATACTAAAGCATGATTGTGCTAAAATTCACAAGACAGAAATATTAGTACAAGAGGAAGGACAGAAATCAAATAATAATATCTGCAATAACTTACCACTCACTCACTCACTCATCTTCTATACCGCTTTATCCTGTATTCAGGATCGTGGGACCTGGAGCCTATCCGAGGAGGCTTAGGGCACGAGGCAGTTTACACCCTGGACAGGCTGCCAATCCATCAATAACTTACCAATGAGTAAATATTTAAATATCTAATTAAATCATGTAAACAGTCCAATATCAGAGTAAATTCACATTATGAAGAGTTACCAACTAGAATTTGCACTGGCTCATGGTCACACTAAAAATACCTCTGATACTCTTTAAATGGGTAAATACAGACTGCCGAACTTGTATGCGAAACACAGTATGATATGTGCTGTGGTTAGATGTAAGATATTTATATTTGACCTCTTCCCATAAAATACTAAACCTAATACCTACACACATTTTGCACATACGCCTAGAGAATATTATTTTGCTGAGTTTGGGACTGGGTTTAGAAATTATTGCACTTTTAATGTGTGAGGTACTTGAATCAGATTATTGCACCGGTATTTTAAACTAAGCTATACAAACAAATACTTAACTATTTTTAGCAGACCTTGCCTTTGACCATAAGCAATATTAAGCTAGCTAGGTCAATTCCATGTCCATCTGGGGATGTGTTTTAGTGTTTATCCAAAAATCAAGCACCGCTCATAATGCTTAAATTGCTTCAACTGTGTAAAGTCAATGCAAATTTAAATTAGAACACTTATAAATAGTGAATGCACAGTAAATAGTTTTTTGATTTAAATCATGTTGTCATGATCCAATTGTGTGGCATTATATACAACTATAACAAGATAAATATATAATATTACATATACATAAAATGAATGAAGCCAGGTTCTAAATCTTGGTGCTCACCCTTGTGGTGTCTACATGTGAATAAAAAAAAATAATAAAAAAAATTTACAGAATTCATGTGCCATGTTGCTCATGTGCAACAGCATCCAGACCCAAGAATAAGATTTAGTTGAGATTTGATAGAGGTTTTGTTCTCTATTACTCCAGTGCATGAGGCATTCACAGTGAAGTCATAAGGAGCTTGTCTTCCACCACTGCAGATGCAAATAATAAATCATCTGTAGGTTCGTTATTTGCTCCTTGTCCATCTAATCATTTAGTCTGAGTTTACATAATAATGCGGTATACAACCCAAAGGCCAAAGGTCATCCAGTGACTCGTCCAGCTCAGTTCACTCCATTTGCGAACAGTGTGACTGGTCATACCATCCTGTGAACCAAATTATGAAAGTGATCAGAGTTTAATCAGTTTAATCTTTGCTATGGATTTCCATAAGTCCTGTCCATGATTAAAACATTTAACAAACATTTACAAATTCTGCTAATAAAGAAAGTTACCTCATCTGAGTCCATATCATCAACGCTGGACCCGAAGATTGAGGCCAGGTAGGTGAGGTGCAGCACTGTTAGTACACTAAATACTCCATTAATAAAATAAACCCAAAATGCCTAGCGAGAACAAGAGAGAAATTATTAGAGATGCTTATTAGTGCAAGCAACTGAAGCTACACTGTGTGTACATTGTTTTGAGGACAATGATTATAATTATGACAATATTTCGTTGCTGCAATTAATTAGAATGACTAATAATCCTTTCCATAACTTTAAAGCAGAAGCTCATCAGGGCATTGCTATTTAAGGATATTTAATTAGTGCAGTTAAATACTAAGAAACAACAGCAAATGATGCTTCAATGGAGAGGCATAAAAAAGGTACAAAATACATCATCTAAGTCAACACTACTTTAGTTTCTACTGTAAAAAAGGCAGTGCAACAAATGTGTGGGACAATAAATTTTAGGTATGATTTTACCTTTAGACATTTAAAACCTTTAGACATTTAGTACATTGAACATGGAACTCTGAGCTACAGATATGCTTTGGGATGTGAAAGAAGAAGAAAAAAAAACACATTCATGACCTGATCAGATTTGAAGAAAGGCCACAGTGATTAACATGGCAGTGTAAATTTGGATTTACTCATTTGATTCATCCATTGAATTGTTTTTAATAACTACTTTATCCTGCACCGTCATCGTTGCTATGGTTTAAATCATTTATTAATTAATATTTTAGAATACATTTTTGTGGATTAAAAATAGTCCTACATACAACTTTATTTAACTATAAAAATTATATGAATGTTCCACAATGACTTTTCCCAGTTTAGTCTTACACAGTATGCAGATAATTGTAATACTGGCTCCATTTAGCCAGTAATATTTTCAGACCAAAGGATTACATTTACTTTTACTTTCCTAACTGTCAGCATACATATGATGGGCAACAGCTCCCCACAATGGTGACTCGGGAGTGTTTTATTCAACTATTTTCTGAAATACTGGTTAAAATATTATTACTAAAATACTTTATGTGTAGAATACATGATAGGGTACACTGTATACAAAATGGTAAATCATATTCTTCACATAAACTTGTTTTTAATAAACCTAACAAAAAAACGGTATACAATGTAAAGGTTTTACATAAACCTTTTTATAATTTTATATTCTTCTTTTGGAAGATTTGAACCCACATGTTTACATGTTTAAGCAAAATGTGACAGCGAATGACTGCAAACATGACACATCAAAAATAAAAAAAATATTTGAAAAAAAACATTGTCTCCCTTCCATCACATGATTAGTGAAGTGAGCAAAAAGTCATTCACTGTGAGTGAACTAAATGTGTTCAATGGGCTTTTTGAGAAGATTCCAGATAAAAAGAGAAAAGGGCAATTAAAATCTGGTTACTAGCTTCAAATCTTGCGATGGATGGATGGATGGATGGATGGATGGATGGATAGATGGATAGATAGATAGATAGATAGATAGATAGATAGATAGATAGGTAGATAGATAGATGGATAGATAGATGGATGGATGGATGGATGGATGGATGGATAGATGGATGGACTCAACCAACATATTATTGTATATTTACGTTGCCAAACACAAATGAAGGCTGATTTATCCAAATGTGTGAGATGTGGATTTATAGTAATTTGCTGAATAATACAATATATCACATTGATGTTAACAAAACACCCCTATAATCAAAATTGTTTTCCAATAGTCTGTAATACTTTTGCTTCTTTAAAAATATATATATTTTCTGAATTATAAATTATGAATTTATCTGATTTTGCAGTGAAACCCATCACTTAGAAGTAGCTGCAGGTTTGCCATAGCAAAAAAAAAAGCTGCAGCAGAAGCATATATAATAATAATTTGATGTAAAATAGTCATTTTGATGTAAAATCTTTGACCCACCTTCTTATTTTGGTGTTTACAGTAAGATGGACATCTCTTGGAAAGGACACATGCATTAAGGATGATGGAAAGTCTTTTCCTCAGCACTGCAAAAAATATGATGGTAGTCAAATACTGAACAACTCCCATGCTATTAACATACACAAACACACACAATACAGGAGGCTTAGGTAAAATAAACTGTGCTTTTCTGATCTAATTCCGAAAAAAAATGAACAGTTTCTAAATAAACATCTTAACTACAGTTAAATATACTGTAGATACTCACCATACTCAATATACGTCATAAAGGCAAGGGTGAATAACACAGCTGCGATGTGAAAACTTAAGCCCTGCAGGTATTACATTAAAATAACAACAGGTTACTCACAAACATATTAGATGTTGGGAATGTATTGAGGATTTATTGTAGTGTCATAATCAAAAGAGGGTAAAGAGACTTACATGTAGCAAAGTGCTGGTTGTGTAAGTGATGAGGATGGCTTGAAATTTCCCAAATTTGAGAGCTTTCTTAAACACATCTGAATATCCAGACGAAATCATACTAAAGTTAGAACTCTAATTGCCATTAACCACACAATATCTAACATTTTAACATGACATGACGTAAATAATCCACCACCAACTATTAACTCAAACTTACAAATATTGAGCCACTGAGACATAGGCAGGTTCCAGGAGATAACAGCCTCTGACATTGACCTGGGAAACTCGACATTCATTGGGTTAGCCATTGCGAGATCCCTGCAGAATCAGTAACACAGAGAAATAGTGGTTAATTATAATAACTAGAGAGCATTAAGGTAAACCAGGGAGCAGTGGTATTTGGTATAGGCATGAGCTGTACTGGTACAAACCACTTGAGATGGTCCTTCTCTTCTGTGAAGCCTGCACCTGACAGTGTGGTTGTCGTTTCACTCAAATAGCTTACGAAATAATTACTAAAACGGAAACCCATGCTGTGTTCATAGCCCATCAACAACCTGCCAAAGAAAAAGGGACCATATGCAAAACTGAGATGTTTAAGTCATAATAGAGACAGATAACAAATTTGAATCATACTTATAAAAATGTTACCTGGGAATAAAACCTCTGGAAAGTAGCAGAGTGAAAGGAAATCAGATTAATTATTAGAAACGATTATTGGAAACAATTATTAAAACATTTAAATAATTGAATAATTAATAGCATAATAATTAATTTGATTTTAATTCATTGAATTGATGAATTAATTTCAGAACCTTTTCTGTATCTAAACACTGAATGTGTTTAGATACAGAAAATATATCTGAAAAGATAGATTATATAATCGCTTTTGGAACATCGCTAAACATTTTTACATTTACAGTTGAATATGTTTCCTGGCAAAAAAAAGTCACCGCTTCAAAAAGGTCAATTTATTGCTCTGCATCAAGCAAAAAAATTAAGGAAACTGCTGAAATTACTAGAACTGGGTTAAGAACCCTTCAACTCATTATCAAAACCTGGAAGGATAGAACCGAACTGTCAACTTTGTGGAAGAAATGTGATCAGCAAAAATCACGAATGGAGATCACTTTAACACTTATTGAAGTTGCATTGTGAAAAAGCAACAGTAGAAATAGAAACAGCTATATTTAATAATGTTGGATCATTTCCAAAACTGAGGATTGGGACCATAAAACTGTGTCCATAAGAAAACCACTTGCTTCAGTGTTTTAAGAAAACAAAATGCTTCAGTTTGCTAGAGATAACAAAGATTGGATTTTGGAAGAGGCGGTGTAATGAGTTCAGACTGAACCTATTACGAAGTGATGGGCATGTCAAAGTGAAAAGGGAAGTGTTTGAGGCGATGCATTCATCATGCACAGTACTCGCTGAACAAGCCCCTGGAGGCAGTGTTATGTTCTGGGGATGCTTTGGTCGGTCAGGTCTGGGCTCATCAACATTATGTGGCAATAAAATTTTATTGTTGAATAATAATAAAATAAAATTATGTCAGCTGACTACCTGAATGTAATGAATAATGAGCTTTTCACACCAATTGAATTTTTTTCCCTTATGGCTCAGGCTTATTTTAGGATTCAAACTGTAAACTGTAACTGCTGTTCTGGGAACATGAGGAATCATTTTCACACATGAATTAGCCACCAAATCAATTGCACATAACCAGAGCTAAAGGTACTACGTTTAGGGTGTGCAGGTTTTTGGCCAGACACTGTAGAATTTGACATCTTAATAAAACATCTGAATCTGATATAGTTCTGCTTTAAGTTTAATACCCCCTTATGAAATGTAATAAATTGTCTCATACAATTCACCTTCACATACTGTATCTATTAGTGCAATTAACACCAGTAGTTCCAGATCCTGTAGTGACCACAATTAAATATGCAGTGATATATATATATATATATTAGTGGAAGAAAATATTACCTGTTCTTTCGCCTCTTCTTACTGAGGGAAAGGCAGAAATAATAATTAGATAAGATAAAAATAAAAAACAACACTAGACCTGTATGCAACAAAATTTGATTTAATGGCTAAGCCCACTCTCCGTATGTTTTACTGCCCCATAACATTTAATGAAAAAAAAATGAACCATATAAAATTGTATGAATATGATGACATGTATGACATTAAATTCAAAACCAACATAATTTTTAAAAATTATTCTATTTTGTTATTTCTGTTTTCCAACGCCAGGAGCAGATGGAGTGTTTACTCACTTTTTTAGCACTTTGTCTCCAAAGACAGGGATGAAGTAGGGAAAGAGATAAGGAGCAACACAATTAGAGATCAGCAGGCATAACTGGCTCTTTATCCAGCTGCTGGTCACCTTCACTAACCAGGAGACACTCTGTTGAAGACAGGCTTGAGCTTTACAAACTGCATTCATACAGAGATTTGAAGCTATTAGGAAAGACTTTGACAGAGATTCAGTGACTTACAAGCTCTTTGCCATTCACTGCCTCCCTGTAGCTGCTGAAGCTGATCCAGGGCCCAAATATGACAGTGCCCACAAAGTAAATATAGCCCATGAACTCTACTGGGGAAGGAACATTTTCCACTGTGCCTTTGTCCAAGTCAAATGCAAGGGAGATTGCCTTCATTGCAACAACCATCTGAGAACCTAAGTAGACATAACAAGATTTCTATTTCTGAAAGTCTTAATTACAACATCACAAATTATTTTTTTTAATTGTTTGTTTTAAAGCTGTCTTTCAAGCTGTTTATGTAATATAATGTTTTAATTGTGTGTTTTTTAATGACACAAAACAGTATTAAATATTTTGAATGGAATAATTACTATTATAAACTGACCTCTCATTTTGTGCCAGCTGTTTGTGTCCATCATATGAAGCTCTCTGAAAAACATTGTAGATTTCTACTAAGGAATGTGTGGATACATGTGGTGCGATATATCTGCTGTTTACTAGTCAATGCAAAAAATTTAGACCAACATACAGCCAGACCTATAGATTTTGGAACAAAGCTAATATTTTGGCATTTGACTTCTGTACACTACCACATGGAATTTAAAACCAAACATTCAATATAGGAGCAAAGGCAAGACTTTCAGCTTTAGTTCAAGGGGTTTGACAAAAGTTTGACATTAACCATTCAGGAATTACAGCAATTTTTGTACACACACCCAATTTTGGGGCTCATAAAAAATGGAAGAAACTAACATAATCGCAAGCATTTGGATTGCCTTTAATACTTGGATGAAAATCCTTTGCAGTCATTGACTGCCTTAAGTCTAGAATCCATGAACATGACCAAATGCCGAGTTTCCGCTCTTGAGATGCTACTGCAGCTACCCTCAGCTGCTGCATGTTTGTGGGTCTTTCTGCCTTCAGGATTGTCTTTAGTAAGTGAACAGTATGCACTATACGGTTGTGAGCGTGAAACTGACTTCATCAGTGGAGAATATTTCTTTGCCTTGGGGTACTTTGACTGTAAGTTTTGGGTCATTATGATGTACAGTATATGAAGTAAAAACAGATGTCTCTCAACAATGCGCATTCCACTGGTACACTCAAGAACAGAAAAGCCAGATTAAACTTTGTCAGAAAAGTCTTTTAGATTCTTTGGTAGAAGAAGGAGAAAAGAAGGAGGAATGATAAAAAAAAAGAAGGAGAAAAGCACAGAGAAAAAAAGGAACAGCTTGTGATCCACAGTATACCAAATCATCTGTCAAACAAGGTGGAGGGACGGTCATGGCCTAACCGTGTGCAGGTGCCAATGGAACTGGGTCACTGGTGTTTACTGATGACCTGACTGCTGATAAAAGTTGCAGGATATAATCTAAATGTTGGGGGATTTACCCTCTGCTTAAATTCAGCCAAGTGCTGCAAAACTGATAGGGCGCTGCTTCATATTGCAGATGTATAATGACCCAAAACAAACAGAGATGGCAGGAGAAAACTCAGCATTTGGTCAGGTCCATGGTTTTCAGATTTCAGGCAGTCACTGACTGCAAAGTATTTTCATTCATGTATTAAGGCAATCCTTATGTTTGTAATTTCATTAATTTGCTCAATTATTCATGAGGGCCCCAAAAAATGTGTGTGTGTGTGTGTGTGTGTGTGTGTGTGTGTGTGTGTACAAATTGCTGTAATTCCTGAATGGTTAATGCTAAACTTTGGATTTACTTTAATCTCTTTGGATTAAAGTCCTGCCCTTTGCTCACATCTTGAGTGTTTAGTTTTTTTATTCAATGTGCTGGTGTACAGAGGCCAAATGCCAAAAAATTTATCTTTGTTTCAGAATTTATGGGCTTGACTGTATATTATATATAAATATCCTACGCAAATATGGTGTTGTCTATAAAAAGTAGAGACTGTTCAAATAGAAAACAGAACATTTTGATATCATTTAGCATAAATTCACATTTCCTACACCGGAGATGGATTTAAATATTGTGTATAATTATGTCACCAACCCCAGCAGGAGGTAGATGAGTACTGTGATAGAGAGGAAGGGGCCTCGAGTGTTGGAGTGGCGGCACAGAAAAAGGATGAGGTAGCAGAGAAGACTGAGCAGCACCACCCAAACCATGTGCAACCCAAAGAACAGGTAGAGGGTGTAAAATCCACATGCAATTGTGCTGAGGTGCTTTATGAATGCAGGCAGGCGACCTGTCAGTGGAGAGAGAGAGGATGTGGGGTGACATGTAGCATTCAGACACAGAAAAGTCAAAGTAAGCAAACTAGACATTGTGTTAGTAAAGATGTAGGACTAGGACATATCCCAAATCCTGAATCAACCTCTTGATATACGTAGGCTCTGTTACCTGTGAATATTGTCATATCAATCCTTGGGCTTACCAATTCTCCACAGCAATCTGCATGCTAAACACATGATCAGCAGCTGCCACACCTGCAGCAGTCCCTGTTGGGCAGTCGGAAGCAAGCAGCCCAAAGGAAGCTCCTGAAAGAATTGCTGCCGGCTGAGAGCCCCCATGGCTGTCCTTCAGCTGCTGAGAGAAACAGCCAGTCACATCGGTAGCACTAAAAATCAATAAAATTACATTGCCTTTAGACATGTGCACCAAGTGTCCTCTTTGTGAGCTAATGGACAAAAATCAGACACAACAGCCGCTAGTGTTGCCGCTAGGGTTCCTGGTTCGATACCAAACTCGAGTTACTGTTTATGTGGAGTTCTGCAGTTTCAACTCCAAATAAATAAATAAATAACTGGCTAAATAAAACTGACCTGGCTTTGAATGAGTGTCTAAACTGTGACCCTGACCAGGATAAAGTGGTTACTAATGATGAATGAATGAATGAATGATTCTTTTTCCTACAAACAGGCTGCATTCCCTAATATACTGTATTATAGAGATGGGAGAGAAAAAAAATCGATTCAGTGATGTATCACGATTCTTTTGTTTGACATTCATGTAACTCCACAATAACTCCAAATTGATTTTTAATGTTTGCATTTGGCAGCAAGGTGGCTTAGTGGTTAGCACTATCGCCTTGCACCTCCAGATTCCAGATTCAATTCCCGCCTCAATTCTGTGTGCATGAAGTTTGCATGTTTTCCCTGTGCTTGGCGGCCTGATCTAGTTATTTCCTATATTTGTATAACATTGTAACAAAAAAAAAATGTAATAGGCATTGGGAGATTTTTTAAATCGTGATATTTGTAGTACAGCAGTACAAATCGAATATGGACATGGGTATCTTGATAATATCGTATTGGGTGATCCCTGGTGATTCCCAGTCCCTACTATATACAGTATGCTGTATAAACCATCGCTTCATAACCAGTGTAACACGCTCATACACTTACAGTTCCGTTTAATGAATGCTTCTATTCCGCGTGGCCTCCATACAATAACCACACATTCCTGAATGAATAACCTTGAATTATATTAAATGAAGTATAACTCCTCGGTCAGTAAGCGTGACGTTCTGTCTGGAAGGTGAAACCCGGAGGATTAGCATCCTCATACACAGCAGCTCTGTGATGGTGAACAGACCGCTCTCAGGCTAGAACACCTAGAAATCATGTTTCTGCTTACCCAGATATGTCGCTCAGTTTGGTTCGGTCGAAGTGAGGGAGAAATTCCAGTCGTGTTTCGGTTACTTAAGTGAATTCTACACAGCCTACACGTCTGGTACTGATGATGCTCTTATCCTGATGTGCCCGATTCCCATTGAGGATGAGCTGCAGACCCACATGAGCTCAGACCTCCAACATCCAATCAGCTTCAGCGTGGCTCATCTCTCAACCAATCAGAACAGAAGAAAAACCTTCAACTGCTTCTGCCTATCACCGTGAGTGTGTGTGTGTGCGCGCGCGTGTGAAAAAAGCTCAACGCATCTATTATTATTATTATTATAAGTCGTATTTGTCCATATGATTACTGCCACATATTTGCAACCCAGTTCTAATCTATGAACTTTGTACATGCTAATGAAATATCTAAAATTTTAAAATACATGAAACAGTAAAGCCAATATGGTTGAAATGGTTATTTGATTCTTTCACCCATTTATATTTATTTACAATAAATCGTCTTCCAGTCCTATAGTACAGTATACAAGGGGGTATCAAAAAGTTTCAAGATTCGCGTCCACAGATCCGGTCGCTTTCACCGTACATTCTCTCAGAAGCCTTAAAACCTGCCGGTAGAATTCACTATTGACTGTCTCGCCCCTGGGGACAAATTCTCGATGCACAATTCTGTGTATGTCGAAAAAGATGATAAGCATACACAGTCGAGCTGCAGACCTGCCTCGCCTTTTTCAGTCATGGAGATGATGGGCTGTCCCACCATGAAGACTGTTCACTGTATGCTTCATCTCAGTGTCGTACCAATACACCCAAGTTTCATCACCAGTAATGGTGAAGGACGGGTCATCTACAGCACGCTGACCGAGTTCCTGCTCCTGGGTCACAAATCACACATGAGGATTGCCTGGACTTTTACGTATAACACACCGACTATGGCAGCAATGTTGTGGATTATTCTTAGATGATCATCATGTACAAGTTTCCAAATGGTTTCCACATTTTTAGGGGTTGAGTTTCAGTAATGTTCTTCTGCTCTTGAAGTGTGCATGCCACTTCAAACACCTTGAATGACTCATTGCAGCATCGCTGTGAATTTATCGAATCATGTCCAACATCAGATTTTAATTTCATGTCCGCTCTTTGTTCTAACTTGCTGGCCATGATGAAATAGCAGACGTGGTAATGCATGAGGTCAGATTAGCACCAGTTAAAGCTTTTCATGTACACAGTCTTTTGGCACACTGACTGATGAATATTGGTGCTCCCTCGGACTGTACGTGCAGCCTTGTGCAGTTTTGCAGTTTTGGCGTGTTACAAAACTAGTCTTGAAACATTTCGATACCACCTCATATTACAATAGGTCATGTAAATACAATACATGAAGAACATGCTATTAAAAAAAGGTATAAAATATTGGGTGTAATGCAAATGGATGTCAGCGGTCTCTGTTACAACTAACACATGTTAATTTTCAGCATATTGATGTATCCCCTGTTTTTTTTTTTGTTTTTTTTTTACTAATACTTTAATCTGAGTCATTTTGTGATGTGATGTGTGTGTGTGTGTGTGTGTGTCAGGTGTTACAGGAGTTCCTCCTCATCATCAACTTTTATATCACACTCTGAGGTAATAATTTACCTTCAGTAGATTACCAGAGCATCATTAGGTGGACGTACTGTATGTGGGAGGTGCCGCGGGTAACCTCTAGTTATTAAATGAAACAAGCACCAATTACATTAATTACATTAAAATGAAACAACTAGCATTACATTAATAAATACAATAAATAACATATATTAAATGTATAATAAATACAAACGGGACATATAAACAAGAACATAAATGAAGAAAATAGTAGGAATAGGAAACTTTTTCATAATAGATGATTTTTGGGCGTTTTTGTTAGGGATTTCTTTGGGACTTTTATTTCAGCGAACAGGGAACCAATCGGATGCAGCAGCGCGGAGTGACTTTGGCTCCCGGAAGTGACAGCTGGATAAGGGATAATACATATTATAATAATCTTAACCAAAAGGGTTGGGGGATTTGTATCATATCCAGAAAGATTGGAACTGAATCAGAAGTGACTTTAAGATCTTATGGTGTAGTTAGGACGCTTTTCCTACAACGTGACGAAGTGGTCAAGTTAATTAATATATGATTGACCTTACTTCTACAGATAGTAAGTCGCCTATTACTGTATCTAAGAGCACAAAGCGTCAGATTTAATTTATTGAGCAACTGTAATTTTACATGCTTTAAATTAGCAACGACTAACCACCAGCAGGTCGCTTTCTCTGGTAACACTGTCCGTCTCTGCTAGGGAGTTAGCTTTAAAAAAGAAACATGGCATATTTTCTGTCTTCTCAACTGAATACAAGCCTGAAGCCGCTGACACTGAGGACTACCTCTGCCTGGTCCGCGCTATCTGCAAACCGTCGACCATACAGCAGTAAATATGAAGGATCCGAATATTTGCAGAGAAGTATTGTTCCTACTATGCACTACCAGAAAAGTTTACCTAGGTAAGCAATGGCGAATTTCATCACACAAAGCCATTTTATTGACTACAATGTTCAATACTGAATTCAGTACCGTAATAGGATCACCACATTACAGGCTTCCTGATTCCTGCGCATACATACTGACAGTCAAGTGTTGCTGTGCCACGTTAACAAATCTAGGTGAAAGTGCACAATGTACTGTTCTCATGCTGTAGTCACAGCAGCACTCATCCAGGGAAGGAGCTTTTCTTAAAATAAAATACACATCTCTTTTGAAACACATGTCTGATGTTATTTTTCCAATAATATTTTTGATAGATTGCCCGTTCCAAAGCTGGAGGACACAATAAAGAGATATTTGGCAGCTCAGAAACCCCTGTTAAATGAGGAACATTACGGGTAGGTAATAAAGCCAGCTAATTGTACTGATATTCAAAGGTATGAAAGTGCTTGTGTGTGTCTACGGTGCCAAGAAAAGGTGTTTGCCCCTTCCTGATTTTTTTATTTTTTATCACTGGCATCACAAAGTCTTAGAAATGGCTTGGTAACTCTTTCCAGACTGATACATGTCGAATACTTTGTTTCTCATCTGTTCTTGAATTTCTTTAGATCGTGTTGCTTTTTAAAAAAAAATCTTTTGGCATGCTTCACTTTGTCAGAAAGGTTCTATTTAATTAAATATTGATTCAGACTATACACAATAAATTAGAATATTCATAAATGACGAGTGGTACCATTATTGTCTTGGCCTTGCACATCTATCTATAAAAAAAATTATTTTTGAAAATTGTTTTGTGTGGCCTGTACTTTTAGTATGCTAATTAGGCCCAACCTCCCTTTCCCATGTGATCGCAGTGGAGACCTCATTATAATTTTTTTCATAATAACCATCATGGCGGACACAGAGCCAACTCGCAAAAAAAGACGCAAGCTTTTTTTGGGATCTGCCAAGGAAAATCTTCAGCTTCCAACATCTTGTTTTGACACCTTGTCATGTGACTAGCATTTGCATGCTCATTAATATTCATTGTCTGCCAAAGATGGGCATGTACACAGCATCAGCCTTGTCTGTATTCAATTATTTTAATGTTTATACAGCACATTGTATTTGCTATAGTGACTTTATAATATTTTTTTCCCTTCTTTTTAAGATGCATTCATACACATGTAATATAAATTTGGTCTGTGTCAATCTTTACACTATGGCAAGCAAAATTAAATTTAAAAAAATCACAGATTATTTATGATTTATTTATGGGGGCCAATTACCTTTTCACATAGGGCCAGGAATGTTCGGACAGCTTTTTTCCCTTAATATATGAAACGTTCATTTAAAAACTGCATTTTTTTTATTCATCTTTGTGTGATATTAAAATTTGTTTGAGGATCCTATCATTTAAGAGTGACAGATATGCAAAATAGTTAAATCAGGGAGTGGCAAATACTTCTTCACGGGACTGTATATGTGAATTCTTTGTGTGTGCAGCAAAACAGAGAAACTTGCTCACGAATTCCAGAATGGTGTTGGCAAGCAGTTACATGAGCAGCTTGTGGCTCAGGACAAGGCGAACAAGCACACCAGCTATATTTCAGGTGAGAAGGTGCAGGCTAAATTTATTCATAAATCCCACTCATAGTTCATAAGGATCTTTTTTAAATGGTCAAGTGAGGACCATATTAAACATTTATTTTCTATCTAAGGTCATCTACAATAGTTTTGGGAAACTGGGCCTGGTTTTGTGTAGGGAACGTATGATCTAAGTAAGATGTATAAAACAAATTCCACTTGACATACAGTCTTTTATGATTATTACCTCTCCATTGAATGTGATGATCATAATAACTAAAATCTTTAGTTAAAACCATTATATTCGAGTCAAACCAGGACTTGTGATGAAATTTCTCAAGAATTAAGACGTAAAACCTATTGATATTTACAGAATATTCAAGCACGGTATGGGGTTTGCTTAGCCGCAGAGAAAATTTGAATGGTGCAAACGTTTTAAAGAAGGCCTTAGGTCCATGAACGACGATCCCTACCAAGGTGGCATGGAGACCACAGCAGACGTTCTTGTGAGCATTCAGTGAGGGGAACGCCTGATTCTTGAAAATCAAGAGATAGCATGTAGCTAACACGTGGAAAACACACATCTGTCTGTGGGAGCTGTAAATACAATTATTCATGAACACCACTGGCACATTACAGGGGTGTTATTGGAATACCCCATTACAAAGCTTTACAAAAAATTCTAAATTTTTTGGGTCATTAAAGGAGTTCCTGGGAGGCCAGCGTTTCAGATGTAAAGTAGGCAAATACATTCTTCAAAGTGATCTTGAGTCAGTACAGATATTTTTTTACATCCATTAGACTGTTTAGTTTGTTTCACCACTACCACAACTATTTTTGTAGCTGTCCTCTGAGTTTTTTCAGACACGTGCCAATTTTTGTGTTCAATTCAGCATCAAAGCAGCAGTCTGAGACACTCTGACTCTTCCATACTACGGTACCAATGATGTGTTCGACTAAAGCTCATAACTTGTAAAACTTTCAGTCTTAATTTACAAAAAACATTTTTTTAAAAACGCCTTTTCAACAGTAAACACTAAATTCACTATTTTAAATAAAACAAAATAAAAACATTACTTGGTTCGATCTATAAAGCTACTCTTGTTGCTAACAAAACGCATGCTTTAAAGGAGGCATTGTTTTTTTTCCCACTTTCCACTAGTTTTTTTTTTTACTTCTGAGTTAAATCAAATGCAGCACTAATCACCCATGAGCGCATCACATCACATGACAATTGTACAGTATAAAGTTAACTTTGAGGTGAAATACACATTATGTTAACCTTAAGGCCTACTTGTGTACTTTTTGTTTTTCCAGGTCCATGGTTTGACATGTACGTGTGTGCCCGTGAATCGGTGGTCTTAAATTTTAATCCTTTCATGTCATTCAACCCTGACCCCAAACCTGAGTACAATAATCAGCTTATTCGGTCTGCTAACATGGTGTGTTCTGCGGTTCGGTTTATGAAGACCCTACGTGCTGGAATCCTTGAACCAGAGGTGTTTCACCTAAACCCCGCTAAAAGCAACACTGATTCCTTTAAGAAGTTCATCCGATGGGTGCCCTCCTCCATCTCATGGTTTGGAGCCTACATGGTGAATGCCTATCCATTGGACATGTCTCAGTACTTCCGTCTCTTCAACTCTACACGGATCCCCAAACCCAATCGGGATGAGCTCTTCACTGACGAGAAAGGTCGCCATGTGCTTATCATGAGAAGGGGAAATATATATATATTTGATGCACTGGATAGGGATGGTAATCTGGTTAAACCTGCAGAAATCTTGTCACACCTCAAGTACATTCTTGCAGACGCAACACCAGCTCCTGCTTTTCCTCTGGGTCTTCTGACGAGCGAGAACAGGGATGTTTGGACGGGACTAAGGGAGAAGCTTCTTCAAGCAGGTAATGGTGAGGCTCTTGGTTTAGTGGACAATGCCCTGTTTTGCCTGTGTCTTGATGAAGAAGAAATGCGTGATCATATACATATCTCCCACAATATGCTTCATGGGGATGGCTGCAACCGCTGGTATGATAAATCGTTCAGTATCATCATGGCCAAAGATGGACAAGCAGCTATCAATTTTGAGCACTCTTGGGGTGATGGTGTGGCTGTCCTCCGTTTCCAAAATGAAGTCTTCAAAGACACCACAGAGACACCACAGATCAGTCCCGGTACTCAACCTGCTGCTGTAGATTCAGCTTCTGCTGTCCGGAAACTGGAATTCAAGCTAACCCCGGAACTGGAGCAAGGAATAAGAAAAGCCAAAGAGAACTTCCAAGCTGCTGTGTCGAAACTTACTATTGATGCCATGGAGTTTAAGAATGGGGGGAAAGAGCAGCTGAAGAAGAAAAAGCTCAGCCCTGATGCTATTGCACAGCTGGCTTTCCAGATGGGATTCCTGCGTCAGTACGGGCAGACCGTAGCTACGTACGAGTCCTGCAGTACTGCGGCTTTCAAACATGGCCGCACAGAGACCATCCGGCCTGCCAGTATATACACAAAGTGCTGTGCCGAAGCCTTTGTTCAGCAGCCCGGTCAGCACAGTGTGGAGCAGCTCACAGGTTTGCTGGATGCCTGCTCCAAATACCACGGGCAGCTCACGAAAGAGGCAGCCATGGGTGAGTACCATAAGTCGTGTTTTTTTGGCTTGCCCTTTGAAGATATTTTAATGGCCGCTAGAATACTGTATTAACTCAGTTATCAGGTTTGATAGATGATCCCTTTGTAGGAGTGACTACAAAGGTCCATGTAAACACAGACATCTTGAGTAGAACTTCTGAAAAAAAGTTGGCTCATTAGCAACACTAGGGGTGGGCGATATAACCAAAATCTTCTATCACGGTAGAAGCAATTTTCTACCTCGATAACGATATATATCACAA
>JAQMYL010000039.1:12993382-13011039 GCA_030014365.1 Clarias pachynema | reverse complement strand
CCGCGGTTAAGACGATAGACCAAAATCTCTACCGGTTGACAAATTTCTACCGGTTAACCGTGTATACCGGTATATCGTCCACCCCTAAGCAACACAATGAAATGCTTTGTCATATAGAGGGAAAGGGTGTTCCTATTTAAAAATCTGTTCCATGGTACTCCATTCCTATTTTTCATCAAATACCCAGTGATGTCATGTAAACAATTTCATCTATTACATCAGATTTGCAATTGTCATCAGTGTTTTATTGTAAATCCCTCACCAATCTAACCTTTCCTATAACCTTTTTATTTTCAACTAGGGCAAGGATTTGATCGTCATCTTTTTGCCTTACGCTACCTTTCAAATTCCAAAGGAATGCCTATACCAAGTCTGTACCAGGACCCGGCTTATGCAGCTATAAACCACAACATCCTGTCCACCAGTACACTCACTAGTCCTGCTGTCAGCTTGGGTGGCTTTGCTCCTGTCGTCCCAGATGGCTTTGGAGTAGGCTATGGTGTCCATGATGATTGGATCGGTTGCAATGTTTCCAGCTACCCTTCCAGGGATGTCCATGAATTTCTCAGATGTGTTCACAAGTCCTTGGAGGACATTTTTACTGTTCTTGAAGGAAAGCCAATTAAATCCAGCTAAGTGTACCTCATTAGAAAGATATGGGTTTGAGGAATCATTAAAAGGACTCATTTTAGAGTGTACAAAGATTAATGTTCTCATCAACGTAAATTTTTTTGCAGTTGTTTGAGTAGATCAGCTCCTCTGGACTTCATTTTCTCTAGACAAATGAATATTCACTTCATTTTGTGATGTGTACACCCTGTTAAAATCTGTAGCTATAAGTCATAAGAATAGCTCACTTGTAAAATTATTAGCATTGTTAGTGGTGGAATGGACTGTGGTTGATGATACATAGAGTTCCCTTCCCATACCATACACCTGAACTGTGGACAAAACCATTAGATTTAACCTTCAAGTGTTTAAAACAGATGTGGGCCTCATTCCTGAATATGAAGAAATAATTTTCTGGTGCTCAAATTCTTATGCGTGGACTGTATTTTCACTTGCTTAAACGCTCTCCTGCCAGATCATGCAGACAAAATCCCACCTAGGCAGTGGTTAAAACTTGCATTATTTGATACACAGCTCAAATATCAGTAGTGGAACTCAAAGTATGTGCATCTATAATCGATCGAATCGATTTTTTTTTCTGCCCAAGACACTTTTCCAGGCCAAGATGAAAATAAATAATTTTCCCTCCATTCACTTTGGTTCAAAGGAAAGTGATAATTCATGATTTGTTAAAAAAAATAAATAAATCATGCCTCATATAGCACTTACTGCTTCCAGCAATTGATTATTAAATAATTGATGTTAACATTGCAATTCTGGAATGTTTTCATTTAAGAGTATGGGCAAAAGTTGCTTGGTTTAAGTGTGCTTATTATAAGTAATAAATGAAAAGCAAAATATGACTTTTTTTTTTTTTGGCTGATCTGAAAAATAATCAGGTTCTTGATCGAAACCTGAACATGTTGCACATGTGCCAACTGGTCTGTACTTTGTTTAAAATCCCTCAATCATGTCTTTGTGTATCAATGTAGTTTGCAGCAAACTGATTCATACTTCTGAAATTGACAATGTTTTATTTAAAAAAGGAAAACAGCAGACAAGCCAGAAATTACTGTACAAAACGCCGGAAGGGTTAAACAAACTAAATTAAATGTCTGTAAAAGCTGATGAATTTAGATTGGCTTGATCTTGAAATGGAGCCCGATGAGACTGAAGACAAGACACTTGAGATCCTGTACCAGATAGTAGAATACTCGGAGGCCTTCTGGATCCCTAAGAGGCAAAGAAGAAAAGCAAACGCATTTAATAGAAATAGAACCTGATGAGCTTACATGTGGCTAGGAGATTCCAAGTAGGTGCTTTTAATGTAACATTGTACTTATTTAATCAAATCCAGGAGATAAGGACTTCAAATATTCTGCCATCCATTTCCACGTGTAAGACTCACCAGATTTTACTCTTAATTGAATGACTAACTAATAGGATTGTGCATGGGTTGTTCAATACCTAATTAACTATTGAAGACACCAGTAATTGAATACCAAAAAATAATAATAAAATACTGTTTGTATGGGTTTTTTTTTTTTTTATACCCAATGTCCATATGTGCAGAGAGCAACACTAAATTGCACCCCACCACAGAGGTGTGCACTGGGACCAAAAGAAATCAGTACTGAAGTATCATACTGAAGCAGGTGATCAAAAAAATGCATATCTGAAGAAACATGCAAATTAGGTTGATTTAGTTTAGCGACTCCCACTTTGCAACCTGCTTTGCATGGAGCATTTTTACTGGTGTAATCAACTTATTTTATGCAAATATTTGTACAGCTTATCAAAATACTATATAATATATAACTAGTACTATATTCAAAAGTTAATTACCATAAGATTTTCACTCTCTGCCACTGCTCTTTTAAATTTTTCTCACAAATTTTAGGTAATGAACTTGTGAACTCGGCAAATATAACAAATAACGACCCAAATCAACATTGTTACTTTTTTTTTTCCAAGAAGAAAGTTAAAAAGCAGCCATTTAAAAAGGAGATTTTCTTATCTTTATTTCTCTTGTTGTGGTATCAGTGGTAAAGCAAGTCCTTATCTTACTGCAGGTCTCTGAGAAATTCGGACAGTCAAAAACTCCAGGCAATACATAATTAACTACAAACAGATGTACAATATATACTCACTTAGACTGGTTGACATCAATTAGAGACCCAATTTTGGAGGTTGTGAATGAGATATGTTCGTCACCAATGACGATCTCCAGTTCCTAGATGTGAAAAAATAGGTTAACGGGAAAAAGTTTAAATTAAAACTTTTCCAAAACAGTCTCTGTCCTAAAACAAATGACTGTTGTAATAAGAGATGGGGAAAATAAATAAATTCAGTTATAAACTTGTGTGGCGGTTCACCACACTGACTCCAAAATATATATATTTTAAAACTATTTTAAACATTTATAACCAGAATTGGCTTGTTTTTCCAATTTAATTGGCCATGACCAGTGATCAGCTGATCTGCCTCACATGTAAACGATTCTGTACCAAGCGCAGAAGCTTCCGAGAAACACAACAGAACACATTATGGTGTACATTATCAACAACCGTGCAAGTTAAAGACCTCCGATTAGCCTTTTTTTCGAAACTCAGAATTAGTCTCAAACCCATTTATTACACACTTACACAAGTCTCAAAACAGTGAGTGCAAATCAGTCCCGCGTGCTCAACTGTCAAGTTGAGTTTTGAGACTTTTAAGGCATCTAAGGAGGAAAAAAAACATCAGTTTCTTTAAAATCCTACGGGTGGTACACTGAACAATTCACACCATTTTCATCCCATGTGGTAGGAGTAAATTATTTAACAAGTTTGTTCATAAATAATAATAATCAAAAGCAGATGACTGATACGTGGTGCTAAGTAAAATTTGGCTTTTTGTTTATTTTAAAGTTTAATGTTAAACTCTTGTATTTGAAGGTAGCTTGTATTGTTTAAACGTGATGCTTGGTTTTTAAATGAGGAAATTAATGTGTGAAATAGGCTACACTTAACTACTCATTGAACTTTTTAAAAAAGTTTAAAATTGTAACAAAATCATGAAAAATTTAATTGGGTGAACTGGAATAATTATAAAATTGTAATACTCACAGAATCACAATGATAATCGAATCAACACCTAGTTATTATGATCATATCGTTTGGATGGTGACTGGCGATTCCCATCCCTAATTCTGCTCACACAGTAAATGAAAATGAGGGGGAAATAAAGCAAGTCAGTAGACTTTACAAACCTGTCTGCCCACTCTGTCAGGAGGAGGCCACAGTGCATCGTCTTCCTTTGTGATTTCACTGTCGTCAATGATCCTCTTTAGTTCCTCCATCACGCTCTTGTGAACGTACGCCTGGGGGGGGGGGGGGACACTGCTTTTAAACACACAATCATTGCTTTTAAACAGACAGAAAACATGCAGTAATGCGGTACCTCTTTCCTGATCATGACGTCATTTTTGTAGTTACTGTTGTTCGCGTATCTCAGCTTCCCTACATTTAAAAAAGAGAACAGAAAAAGCCGTGTGATTAATTATACGCATTATTAAAATGGTATTATTGATACATTTTAGTGGATTTGAAACAACTGCAAACATGTACAAATATATAAGCTACGAGAACCCTGCGCCGCTAGAACAGTTAAAAAACGGCACATGATACTGCTGGGGTTAGCACTAACTGGCTAGTCATTTTAGCGACTATGGAACATTTTCTGAAATATCCTCAAAAATACAAAAAGTCAAAAGCTTTCAAACATAACCAAAATTACAGAACATAACACAATATATTTAATAGTTCCAACAAACAGCATTTAAGCGAGAAATAAATGCATAGTGTTAGCTAGCTAGTTGTGAAGCTAGCTAGTTTACATGGCGCCTCACTTACCGTCCGGCCTGAACTCAAACTCCAGAAACTCGTGTCCGAATTTCCCTTTGTGTCCAACGTAATATCTTAAATAAAAGTCGTTCGAGGACATATTTACGCAAATAAAAGTAACTAAATGATTAGTTTATGTACAGCTATATAATTTCACCACTCGGCCCTGAGGAAACGGCTCAAACCCTTTCGCCGCCGATTAGCAACAAGCAAACGCAATAGGAGGCAGCGCAGAAGAACAACGTCAGGGTCGTCGCATTTTGATGATCCGATCCAACGCACCTGCAACGTCAATATCCGCCACATGGTGATGGCAACGGTTAAAACAAACACACACACACACACACGTGGTATGGTACAAAATATTTATTTAATCATCCACCTTACCTGTGTTTATAAAAATGTTTTAATTGTGAAACATTGAGACATTTTACAAAGGAATGCAAACACATGACTCATTATCCACATAATAGTGTTCTCCTGTGTAATGACCACAGGACCACACATTCACAATTCTACATCAAAACACATTTACTGTCACAATACCCGCTCTATTTTCCTTCTACTTGGAAGATATCAACATGTACTCACACATACACACACACACAAACTGTTGTACATAGTACAGTACCATAGTACAATCAAAAGTTTGGACTTAATCTTTACATTCTAGCACAAAACTGTGAAAAAACATGGTATTAGGAATTAAGTAAATAAGTAACAACAGCAGTCAGTGGATATTTTAAGACACTAAGGGCTGTTCTGGAATAATTCATGGAAGACCAGTATTGCTAAGTGCAAAATCCATCAAGCACCATGATGAAAATGTTCAAAGGAGATTATTGCATATTTTGGATGCCTTCAGCATTGTTGTGCAATGAAGAAAGAACCAAAAATCAAGAAGGACCATGCGTACAAACTTTTGACTGATTGCGTGTGTATGTGTGTATATACTATATATATATATATATATATATATATATATAGGGGCCTGAAAAATAGATACACACTTTAACATTTGTTATGTATGCCCTTTTTAAAACTCTAATTAAATAGAATTATAGCAATATATATATATATATAAATATATATATATATATATAGTATATGTAGTATTATATACTGTATGTGTAGTATTCCGTTTCCTCTAAAGATGTCAGTAGGCGCACCATTGTTGAAGCTATCATGTGACTGTCAGAAGAGAGGCGTATAACACAAGTGTGTATAAATTTGGGCCCCCTCTGTGTGTGTGTGTGTGTGTGTGTGTGTGTATGTATATATATATATATATATATATATATATATAAAACAAAATTTTGATTATACAAGAGAAATTGATGACTCTTATAGTGAACTCAAACACAAAATGAAAAAAAATTTTTAAATCCAACTTGCTGAAAATGAAAATGCATCTGTTATAAGGCATATTGCAATTTACTTCAGCTGGTGTCTGAGAAACTTCATTGACACAACCACAGGTATACATTATTAAGGTACGTGGGTTATGTTATTTTCTCCCATTTTGATTTAGTATTTGCGATTAGAAGCAGCAGAATCCATAAGGAGGCAGTTGGTTAATTTATAGTTACTATCAGAACATACTTATGTGTTGTGACATTTAATACATAAAACATAAACCGTGTGAAAAAAGTGTTAGTTACACAAATTGTATTTAATGGGAACAAATCAAACAGTCCTTTTAACACCACAAATAAATGATTCTCCATTTGGCCTTGAGAGCAGGCACTTTTGTTTTTAAATTGAACTACAGCCTTCAAATAACAATTAAATATAAATTCACTGGCTTACACAACCACCTCAAATTGGTAGAACATTCGCATTACACTGTTCAGCCATTTTGCCAGTTACCCTGTACCACAGCAAAGGTGTATGCCAATACATAAAGGACAATGCAGGAACATCTACAGTACTGAGTAATTTCTGAGAGTAATGGGATTTTGAACAGAATAAATAATAAACAAATATTAGAGGAACAATTTTTATAGTCAGGACAGGACTATTCTGTCAGAAGAGGTTTAGTATTGATGAGCCCTTATAAAAGGAAAATGAAGAAGAAAAGTCACTGGTCCAATGCCTAAGTCCCTGCGTAAATCTTATGCATAAACATGGGATCCTGAGATAGGAAAAAAAACAACAGAAGATGGTATTTCCTTCTGCAAAATAACAATAATAATAATTATAATAATAATTGTGTCTAAATGTGTTTGGTTGAAAAAAAAATACATACTGAGTGAAGTGCTTTATGTTTGCATAACTCAATAATTATTGTGAAAGAAATCAATTGTTAAATTAAATCAGTATTTTTGCATTTTATCATCAGCCTCTGAGTGTTGTTTAAAAGGAGTGAAAACATGACATTGAATACAGTAGAGCAAGGACAATAATATGAGTTCTTGGTTTCTTTACTCAATCTGCATATACTTTGATCTGTGTTAAGAGAAACTGTCTTTCGACATGCTGCATAGGAGCTTTGTCTGTTTGCAAGTATCTCTGTCATGTTAACATACTGTTCGTTATAATCCACTGAGTGTTATTTTACAGTCCAAGATACAATACAAGCCCTGAACTATGTATATGTGGATGTTAACAAAAATTAAAGAAGTCATCCATCATTTAAAATAAAGTTATTTTTCTCTTGCAATAAACATTAGGAGACAGTAAAGAAGCTGAAAATCCTTAGAGGGCAATAATAAAATAAACTGGAAGAGGATGTACTTTAACCTTGATCATACGTTTTTTTTGTTGTTGTGTTTTTCATTGTTGTTCTATTCAAGGTCATAAATCTTAGTGAAGGTTTTTCCCAGTTCTGTCCCTTTGGCAAATTCTGAAATGACCCGTACTTTATTATTATTATTTTCAGAAACACTCCTAATCTGGGGCCAGACGTATAAAATATGCACAAATTATTATGACAAGAAAAATAGCTTTAACCAGTTGTTTTCAGCAAGGAACACTTTCCCCTTCACAAATAAGTGCAGCAGTCATTTGAAAATCAAAACACAAATCGATAACACTGTAGCAAGTCAAAGGCATTTCTTGATTTTTTTTTTTTTGTTAGTTTTAAATACAGTTTGCAAATTGTCAGTATATACACATAACCCTCCTTTAAGTCCATTGTCACTCTTCTCTGGTTCCCTTATAGGGCATATCAGTGTGGCCTGCTGCTTGACTCTGATGGTTGCCTCTTGCGAGGAGTAGCGTGGCCATTAAGACATCCGTTCAGTCGTTTGGTCAATCCACCGTTCAGAATGTCCTGGATGTGCTGCACTATCAGATTAATGGCAACTAGAGAAAGAGGAGAAAAAAAGGTCAGATATCCCCCAGAAAAAATATCAGTCTATGAAATATTTCAGTAAAATGGTTGATGTCTAAGCATAACGTTACCTTTATTTAAACTGGTAACATTGTGAATGACATCATACCAAGTAAGTTGTTTAAATTAGAACCACCACTATTAAATACACTTGAAAGTTTTAGCTATGAGTCTGACTGGATCTGTTTTACTAAAAGTATATTTTTCAGACCATGAAACTTCTGAAGGTGGGTAGAAAGGTCAAGGCAGCTAAAAAGGAATGTGGAGAATTTGAGAACGGCCTTGCTAAGAAATTCCAAAACAGAAAAGATGATAACTGGTCCCAAAACATTTTTTTTCTAGTTCCACGGTCACACACTAATCTCACCTAGATTATCAGCTCCCCTTGGGATGATCACATCAGCATACTTTTTTGTCTGGAAACATAAAAACAAGAAGTATTTTAGTAAGGTTCCCAGGAAAAACAAAACAAAACACCAGAGTGCCCAGGTGGCTTTCAAACAGTATTTCATAACTGCTTCCTGGCTGGCACGAAGCCAGAGATGTTTAAACTAGATGTTTAAAAGTTTCTCAAGGAAACTGAATTCTTGTGAAACCTCCTAATATTTAACAGCTTTTTTTTTTAATGAATATTGACAAAATGAATACAAATAGTTAGCTCTCTACACTAGTGTTTACACAACGCATATTTTTATAAAGTAATTAAAGTAAACATTCTAATTAAAGCAAACATTCCATGTGTGCATTAAAGGATCATAAGTTAGCACTTGAATTAACAACCATTACAGAGGCTAGAAATTATAAAATATTTCCAGCTTCTATTTCCAGCATGGACTGTTAAAAAAATAAAGTAAATAAAATAGTCAAATCATTTAGCAAAATAATTAATCTGCGCATCATAATACAATACCGAATGATCAATTGTTTAAAATAATTTTCCAAAAGACATTGATACTGAAACTGAGAGCATGCAGCACAGATGCTTCTTATAGCTTAATGATGGATGAATTATGCATATCTATAGCAGTGTCTAGCGGTTTTGTCAGCCATCTATATCTCAGAAGCATCAGTAGAAAACATGTCTGGATGGGCATCCTTGAGCTGGCATGCAATGGTTGTCTAAACTAGCTGAGTGGAACTGGATAGCGATCTGCAATGTTGTTGTTCTTATGCGTGACAATGGCAAAAAGTGACAACAACAGTAATAAAGTGGGAGTGGAACTGAAACAGTGTCACTTTATTAAAAACACTTTACTTCATGGAGAAGGATATCAAAGAGATAATAGTCCATTCGTTTTTCAAGAAAATGAAAAACGACTTTCCCCAATGTACAGTAGTCTTATTGACTTCAGTGCAGAATTGGCAACATTTAGCAAAATTTTTTAACAAAATTTTTCATACAGAGTACATTTAGTCCACTATCTTTATCACCCGTTACATTTCTTTACCATCTGATTCACTGTTTCTGACACCACCCCAACCTAAGAGTCTCTCTACAGCAGCAAGTACTCAATGAAATAGTTGACCCATATATATATATATATACCATTACACCGTGTGAAACAATAGCCAATTTTAATAGCAAGCTAGCCAGTAGCTAAGCTAATGAATAGGCCAATTAACAAATAATACAATTAGCAAAGTCTGATTGTTTTATTTAGGTTATCTTTTATATTGTAGGTTTATTTAAAGTAGTCATTCATTAGAAAGCTAACACCAAAAGGTTAACTAGTATATCGTGTAAATGTACAACCTAATTTGATAGCATATTTTATTCCTCATGCTACCTGCTGTTGTGCGATAGAGGGACACTGTGAATCTACAAGATGGGCCTTAACAGTGATGATATCAGTTTCAAAGAGCACATTCCTCTTTTTTTCAGCTGTGTACAGATGGCAGGAAGCCAAAAGATTTCAACTAAAGAGAAACTTGCACAGACAAAATGAGGATAAGAAGTAGCAATAGGTACTTATTAAAAGAGATACGGTACAAGAGTAATGTGGACCTGGTTTACTTCCTGTTACGCAGATGTTTTAATTGTAAGCTAATGTTGCCTACTCTAACTGATTTTCTTTTTTTTATCCCAGATTGTTTTTCCCTGAACGTGCTTTCTTCATATAACTCTGCACAGATCAGGAGTAACCTGTTTTGCAGCTCCTAGTTACTTTTGCCACATATATAAAAAGTTGTACACTGCTGAGTTAAAAAGATGTAATGCATGGATAAGGTAAAGGTACAGTATGTATGGGATCACTAGAAAATGGTCATTGCTTTCAGTCATCCAGATCAGCGAACTGCCTGCTATTTTGCTATGTATGTATACAGAGATGTTTAAATTTGTGAAAAAAAGAAAAAAAAAAAAGAAAAAGAAAGAATCCATTGTTGGGTGCTCAAGCTACAGATGTCATGATAACACAAGAAAAAAGGAGCATGAAACACCTGCTTCAGTAAGAAGAAATGACAGTTAAAACCTGAACTCACCAGTGTACAGGAAGACAGTTAAACCAAACTGATCTTAAACTGAAACTTTCTCATGCCAAACAGCCCTTTGTAATAACCACTTATATAATACAGATATACTGTATCTGTATTTCAGCTTTCATTTCCTGATATTTACAACATGGCACTTTTGGTAGCAGACCCAACCTTTAGGAGGGTAAAAGTAAATTATAGTAAACGATAATATTTGGATGCATATCCCTTGGTTGCAGTTTACCGCATTAAAACAGTAACCCACTGACATCATCAAACTGCTGCATTTTTCTTTTCCTGGCTTGCACTACAGCTTATTTTAGTTATTGCTTGTTACCCTTTAGTCTCCTCTTCAGGAAGTGAAATGCATATGAAACTGGGGGTATGGTCTGGTGACTTGATGACCTTCTTTGCTGTGTTGGCGGTGTGTTAGGGTTATTGTCTTGTCCCAATTAGAGTGGATGCATTTCTTTGTAAACAGGCAGTCAGAATATTTCTTTTGAATTCATTCTGAAGCTACTGCCATAAGTAGCATCATCAATAAGGGGTTAATCATGGTTCCAGAACCTTTGGGGCTTATATCTGCATTTCTTCATGAATTCCAATCTAGTCATTTGATTCATACTCCTGATGAGTGGTTTGCATCCCGTGGTTTGGCCTCTAAATTCATGCTCGCAATGTCCTCTTTAAATGGTGGTCTCACTGAGTTTGTTGGTGATCTCACTGACTGTTGGTTTTTTTAAGAGCTCACAATTTTTCCTTCATCTTGTGCTATAGTTTTCCTTCACTGACCCATTTGATGTCTCACTGCTAGTACAGCAGTGATTTATTTATTTTTTATCACATACAGTACTGTACCACACTGTTGTATTGGCTTTGCCTAATGCTTATGCAATGGCTATGATAGATTTTCCCTATTTTCTTAGCTTCAAAACATTTCTTAACAACAAATTCAGACTTCAAAGGCAAAACACAGGGCTTACACAAAGAGTACATATTTAAGCAATTCAATTACTTATTTAAGCAATTAATCTAAAGGCATGCTTGAGCAACAAGAATTTACTGGTCAGTTACAGTTCCAATATTTATGATCACTTGTAAAAAGGAACAAACAAAAGGAGCCATGCTCTAAGTTTAATTTAACACAACTAGATGAAAATATCAAGAAGTTAAAACATAAAAACTAATCTATTGTCTTACAGTTATTTTTACTTCAAGCACAAAGATCTTCATTGTTTAGCTAAAATGTAAGAATTCAAGGACATGCTGTTGTAATCTTTTAGGGGGGAACTGTATTTATATAGACTTCCGGAATGTGAAACATAGAGTGTCATATCCTTTTTTCAGCGCAATCTGGGCAAAGTGATTAAATAAATCTTACTTCATTTTCACCAACATTATATATATATGACTAAGTGAAAAAATTGGTCACATAAGCAAAGAAATATCATAAAAACATATGATCACATGTTTATATGGCGGTTTCTGGTTGTTTCTATGACCAAAACAACAATATAATGAGCATTTTGTTAGTTCGACATTTTTATAACATCATTCCCATATTCCAATAGCGGTTAATTTACACATTTTAAAGGTAAAGACAACTTTGGTTTTCCATAACTTATAACACCCAAATGCACAGTTTGTGTATGAAGCCACCCGTGTTGACACACATTGCCAGGACTTCTATATATTCCATATTTTATAAAAATTCGTCATTTATTATTTATTTATGTTGCATTTTTGGCATGGCTCCGTGCCACACAAGAATTAAGGGTCAATGGAAGTATTGCCTTGTTGTGAATTATGCAATTCACTATGTAGAGCACATAATTTCATAAAAATTTTAATATAAACCTTACATATATTTGGTAATGTACTTCAAGTATATTCTTAAATTACTCGTCCAAGTCAAACTAAAAATATTGTTTGGTTTATTGACTTTCTTGGAGCTATATAGTTATGGGTCTAATTTAGTCTGATTATATGATCCTGCAACTATGCTAACATAAGCTAGTGGAAAAACCCTTTCATTTTACTTATCTATCCTGTAATTTCCATGCAGACTAGGTCAGATCCATCTTTATATGAAATGTTTTTTTTTCTATTGTACACGATCAGTCAGACCATGAACTATTAACATATGTGTATACATAAGTATACATAAGTAATCCTTATCTGCATCTCACTGCATGATCTTATACCAATAACCATATACTTGACTATGAAAACCTACATAAAAGTATCCGGCTTCCTGAGGGTCTATAGATTTCCCTTTTAAAATTTTCGAAATAACAATATAAACGCTGCTTTAAAACTATTAAACTTTCTTCATATGTATTTGTGTTTCAAAATTGAAAAAAAAAAATACTTTAGCCTATACATCCAAACAACGACTTTTAGAAAGTCATAACTAAAAAAACACGTCCTCACTTTTGCTTCACAGGAAGGTGACTAGCTAATAGGAGGTTCTATGAAAACCTACATAAAATACAAAATGTGAGAAATATTTTAGAACTTACTGGCAAGCAGAACTCTTCAAACGCAGGCTTCACAAATGTGATATATTGACTTAAGACCTGCTCCAGGTCTCGTCCACGTTCACTGATGTCTCGCAACACTGATGAAAAAGACAAAAAAGGAAAAATATAAATAGGAAATACACTGCCTGGGGGGAAAAAAACAGTTGTTCGACCACCATTAGCTTTAATTACAAATAGCAATGTGTTCTCTTCCAGAACCACTTTTACACAGTTTAAAACTTGGAAAATTCTCATGCCATCAGGGAAGATAAAATCCATTGATGATATAGTCTGACCATTCAATACATTCTGGTAGTCAGCTGACATCATTCTATTGCCAGATATTGTTGCTGAGCCTAGGTCTGACCAACTCCAGATCATAACACTGCCTCCAGAGGCTTGTACAGTAGGCATTATGCATGATGGATCGATGAGTTTATGTGGTTCTCTAATTACTCTGATGCACCCATCACTCTGGAACAGGGTTTGTCTGGACTCATCAGACCACGTGAACTTTTTTTCTGTTCCTCCAATCCAATGTTTATGCTCCCTCCTCTTTCCCCCCGATTTGACAATTTGATTCACTAACAAGTGATTTTTTATGCCCACACTGCTGTTCAGTCTCAATCCTTTGAGTTATTTTTGTACTGTATGTGTGCAAATACTTTTACTTTCACTATTAAACGAAGCATGTTTACTGGTGATTTCTACTGGTGATTTTTTATGAATTAATTTCACCAAGCGTTAAGTGATCACTGTCTTCCATGATTTTTTTCCAACCACATTGCCTTCATGAAGTATCCTTCCAGGTTTTATACTGTATTGGACAGTTCTTAGCAGCAGGGTGGCTTAGTGGTCCTCGTGCTTAGTGGGTTTCCTCCGGGTACTTCGGTTTCCTCCCACAGTCCAAAGACATGCAGATTAGACTACTGTAAGTCGTGTCACAAATTGCCCATAGTGTGTGAATGCACATGTGAATGTTGACTGGAGGTCTTACTGTGGTCGTAAAAATGGAAATAAATACAATAGTCATCATTTGAATCCAATGGTCACCATAGACCTTCAAGGACTCTAGTTGGACTACAGATGTTCCTAGTTGGTTCCTAGGACAGACAGTTCAGCACAGATTTTTATATATATTTTTTGATGTAGGCCAATATTTAGACTCTTCTGAAACTGCGCCTTTTTTGGCCACATGGTGTAGTCCAAATTAAACTGACGTTAAGAATTAGGAAATTGCACAGAAAAGCAATCTGCTCTGAAATAATGGCGTACAAGTACTGAAACTACATGCACCAGTGCTAACCTACTCACCTCTGCGTGAAAGTCGTGTATCAGCATCTGTGTCGACAAACAGTTTCATCTGAAAGAGATCCCGGATTTCCTGTGAGTAGAACATGAGAATACCTTCGAACAGCACCACGTCAGCTGGGTACACCGTGACTGTTTCCTTTTTCCTGTGGAGAAACACAAAGCAAAGTATAAATAAAATAAACACTATCCATATTACTTTTTTTGAGAAGCTACAGGGGCTTACCTCGAATGGGTTACAAAGTCATAGACTGGGATCTGAACTGTTTTTCCCTCCATAATGTCACATAAAGTCTTTACTATTAACTCATTATCAAATGCATCTAAGGAGAAGAAGCAATAAAGTGGATGAGAAAAAAAAGAACTGAACAGAGTTTGCCGAGGCCACAACTGGTGTGAACTCCAAAATAACATAATAACTACAGTAAATATCAAAAATTCCAGCTACCAACTTACAAATACACCAGTTACCTGGGTGATCAAAGTTGTATTGTCCTTTAAGTGCCTTGGCCTTCTGTTCTGGGGTAAGTACCTTGTAGAAACTGTCCTGACTCAGGATGGCAACCTGCCTTTGGTGATTTTCAATTTTATTCTGGCCAAGAAGCTCCATAATCTTAGCACACACGGATGACTGTAAGAAAAAATATATATAAAAATGAAAATATCTGTCTGATTTATCAATCTGTGTCAACAGTATACTGTTGGTTTAAGGATCTTTAAAAAACTTTTGACATGACCCTCTGGGCCACCCTGCCTAAAAATCAGAAATTACAATTATAAATGATACTTGAAGTAACCTGAAAGAGAACAATAACACAGAAGTACTTGGTCAGCTTATCCTTCAAAAACATGGGCATGTTTAGAGGGGACATGAAATTAAACATTGCCCTAATTTTATTAATTTGTCAAGTGAAACAAATTAAAAGACTCAAAGATACACTAGAAAACCAAAAGTTTGCTGCCATCTGACCATCACACCTACAGTATATGTATAAATGCCTTTGGAAGATTTAACCATTTAGCTACAAGAGCATTAGTTAGATTAACCACTGATGTTTGATGATGTCACTGATGATACCATTTTTATTTTTATTCCAAAAATGTTCAATGAGTTTGCGATCAGGGCTTTGTGCCAGCCACTCAGGTTCTTCCATGGCAACCTTGGCAAACTTTTTTTTTGGAGGATGTTCTCCCTAATTTGGTCATGTCTAATTCCCACCACCAACATCAGCGAGAGCTACCAACCAGGGAGGGCAAAGGCTAGCACATGCTTCCTCTGAAGCACATGGAGCCGCCACCCACGTCTTTTTGAACAATGTTAGCGTCGTAACAGATTTGGAGGAAGTCACTATCCAGCCCTTCCATTTGCGTGACACCCATCACTGGTTAGTGTCACTAAGACTGGTATGGGTGTGCCGGGGACCTTTGCTTTCATGAATCTTGCTTTCTGATCAGGGACATTGTCATGCTGGAACAAGTTTGGGCAATTTAGTTTTACTGAAAGAGAATTTTGTGCAGTTAACATTGTGGCAGCAGGTTGGGGAAGATCCCTGGATGTCAGATGTCTGCATATTTTTGACCAAATAATATTACAAATATATGCCAACATCTGCAATGACACAGATATTCATCACATTCTGTTTTAGGTTTCATATCCTCTGTTAGGATAGGTCTAATAATAAGGTCAAAAGGTGTTGTACGAATGTGTTATTACTCTCTACATCCTTAACATTTAAATTTTATTACATAAAAAGAAGACTGGTTAGTCTACTGTGTATTTAATATATCGGTTACATTTATTTATCAAAGCCAGCTTCAAGGTAACAGGGCGGTTTTACTGTTGTGCTGTACTGACTGCATCTAATCTTCTAATTCCAGCATTCTTACCGCCATTTGCACTTGGGGAACAGTTTGCATGTCTTGTCATGTAAAATATTAGAGTACAGCAATTGTACATGTTTATCTTGTTAAACTATTTCTTGTAGGACAAATGTTTAAGATTCATGAGCACTGGTATATTACAACAGTTTAAAAGTGAGTTTCACAGCTTGCCCTGCTGAATTTTCTATTTCAGAACTTACCCACAGCAGATGCCCTTAACTATATAAAGAAGTAACTGACCATCATCATAATAAGTCAAATGTGTAGCTCCAGTTTCAACCAGCAACATTTTAGCTATATGACGGCAGTGTGTAGGAGTTAATCCTAATCCTAAGAGTACTAATTTATTACATAGACATCATGTTCAGCAGTGGCTTCTATGCAGTATAAAACATGAGAGACTAATATTAATAATGTTCATTAATACTCATTAATAGCTTCATAAAAGTCAGTGTACAAGCATGTCATGAGAGTGGCATAGGATGTGTCACAGCAAACAATTTCACTGTTTCAAGATTCAATGAAATTAAATTTTAATTGTATAGCGCTTTTAACAGTGGTCATTGTAACGAAGCAGCTTTACACAATCAAAAGAAAACCAATATCTCATAAACTCAATAACAAAACACTATACCCAGTGTCATCCTATACACTAGCAAGCACTTAATATACAGTAACCGCTTACTGCTACAGTAGCTACTAAAGTTGTTCCCAAATCAACTTTAAATTAAAGTTTAAAATAAGGACATGTGTTCCTAAAATCATTCACCAATCCATGGCCTCAGTGTTCGACATATACGCATCTGTCTCTTAACATCACCAGACTGTCAGGCTTTACTGCACCTACTGACCCCACATCCCTGAAACTATTATATGCTGCATCAGGGCACAGAAAAAAAGCCAGCTGACCAGACGTGGTCAATGCTGACTAAACATTCTTCTATCTCAGCCTGAGGCCCAGTGCAACCAGAAGACTATGCTGCATTTTATAGATCGAATGCCAATATCCTTGAGGATATACTCAAAACATTCAACATGGTCTCAATTTATGAATAAAATAACATCAAATGAACCAGAAATTCCTATATCAAACATAAAAAGGTAATCTGTTAAGTTCAATATTTTGCCATCCTTAATTCTGAGTAAAAGTACCTTTATAACATCAACACAGTGCTCTTATAGGAGTGTCCTTACTGAAGACACAGCATAACTTTTAGCATCTATAAAAACAAAAAATTAAAAAAAGATCTAATGGAACCAGACAAGGTCAATAACAATCTATATCTTAGGAAGAGCAGTCAAAGCACAAAACATGGCCACAATAAAAACACTTCTTCAACTAAGTTGGAGAGATGGAGCAAGGCCATCTGCCAGCTAGGGATATGATGACACAGAAGCACAAGACACACAAAGTCGCAGACATAATGAACAAGCCGTTATTAGTCTGAAATATCAAAACACACCCTTATAGCAAAACATTAGGTGTGGCTAAATCATACAAATTTGGGGTGGATGACAGAAGAATTCTGTTACTGGTGAATAAAAACCCATTAACAGCAGATGGCAATATCAAGAACACTTTCAATGCTACATTGCCTGGGTTTAATGGGATTAGCTCTGGGTATTCATATATATATATATTTA
>JAQMYL010000039.1:12981303-12993282 GCA_030014365.1 Clarias pachynema | reverse complement strand
ATTAATTCCAAAATTACAGTGAGATTAATCTAGATTAAAAAAATTAATCTATGCCCACCACTAATATATATATATATGGATATATAGATACTTTAAGTGGTTTGTTTTTGGATCTGCTCCAGAAGGTGAAATATCTTAATCTTAATATCTGTGGTGAATGTCTTGGTCACTTTTACTTTTTTCCACCATTAAGTCCTTTTTTGAGTTGCGTTCTCGGTTATTGTCTTGTTGTATGATGATGTTCCTCCCAATTAGATTGGATGCGTTTCTCTGTAAACTGGTAAGTACAAAGAATCTTGGATCCAGAACCCTTGTAGCTTATCCAGTCTAGCCATCAGATGATTACTGCTTATAAGTGGTTTGCCATCAACATAGCCTCCATGTTTCTGCTCTCAAAGTATTTGATTAGGCAATTGTGATAATTTTACCCCTGCCCTGTGGATGTTACTGATGATGTCACTGCCTGCTTTTGTGTTTTCTTCACAGTTATCACAATGTTTCCGTCATCGACTGTTTCCTTTGGCTGACCTATAAATGATCTGACTGATGATAAACGAGTGATGTCTTTCTTTTTTGGAACAGTCCAATTGTTGCACTTGCTGTGCCCAGAGTTTGTCCAATGACTTTAATTGATTATTTTCTTCTTTCTTAGCCTTAAAATGACTTGCATTTCTCCCACAGACAGTTCTCTGGTTTATAATTTTTTAACAACAAATGCAGTATTCACAGACAAAACCCAGGGTTTAAACAAAAGAGTAGAACAATCAGAAATAAGACAGTATCAATCTTTGGAACACTCAATCTAACAGTAGCAAGAAGTTTTATGCTCTCAGTCATATGTTCCAATATTGATCAGTTAAAAAATGTGGGTTCAAACAAAAGGTGCCATGTTCTAAGTTGTCTAAGCGTAAATATCAAGCCACCTAACACACAGTACGACTTCAGCTCAATCCCTGCTATCTGATATCACACAAATGAGGATGGGTTCCATGTTGAGTCTGGTTTCTCTCAATGTTTCTTCCTATTGTTATCTCAAGGAGTTTTTCCTTCCCACCGCCCCCCTTTGCTTACTCATCACGGTCAATCTACTCATTTTGATTCATACATTTTTTTCTCACATGTTTCATTTCTCTAAGTTTCTTTTGATTCTGTAATGCTGTTTTGCGACAATAACCATTGATAAAAGCGCTATATAAATAAAATTGAATTGAATACATATCAGCTGCATATATAGCCAAAAAATTTATACACACACACAGGAAAAGTATAATGTATAATGATATGATGTATATTATATTAATCTAATATAAATGTTGTTAGCTTTTCGGCTACCCCCATCAAGGGGTCATCACAGCGGACCATCTGATCCACACAACTTGACATAGGTTTTACACCGAATGGCCTTCCTGACGCAACCCTCCCATTTTTATCCGGGTTTGGGACCAGCACTGCATCCAGTGGCTTGGGTTTGGGCATTGGAATCAAACCTTCCTCATAATGTTATCATATACAGTATAGAGAACATATAGCAATACATTTAGTATTTAAATATTTTTTTCTTTTCCTGAAGTGTGTATACATATATTCTCATATTAGTTTTAAAATCTCAAAAATCTCCCTTTCTATTTACATACCTTAAAAGAGCATTGGCTAAAAACAAAATCCAAATGATGATGATTGAACATTGTCACCCTCACCTCACTCTCAAGTGGGCACTCCCATCAGGAAAGACTTTCAAAAAGGTTTCATCATAGGATAAAGCTGAGTCAGAATAACTTTGCATTGCAGTGATCATTCCCTCAGGGGACAATTTGACCCAAACTACGCCAAGACATGCCTTCTACAAGCATTCACTGTTCACCTTTGTTATTCACCAGTGTGTACATAAAAACCCATTTATATAACTAATTAGATGTTTGAATAAAATTAATTTGTGTGTGGGGAAAAAAGCTAGGCGGTGCGCAGAGTGCGTCTTACTGGAGACGCACGCACACCCACACACGCGCACACACACGTGTGCTACTGACCCCATTACTGTTTACCCATTGCTGATCGTAGCCACTCAAATGTGTAGCCCTGTCAGCTTCGTTAATCGGGTATTCGAGTAAAAAAAATAAGCCATTTAAAACACTGTACACACACTCTAACCGGCAGGCGAGTGTAAAAGCAGTATTACCGATCAAACAAAGGGTCGTTGCTCTTTGTGAAGGTGCGGAACTGCTAGCCAAAATAGCTAAACAGCGCTGTGTTATGAGCATCTGCAAACCTAAGAGTTACCTTTTAAGTCGTTACCCCGAAATGTTCAGATGCCACACAAGCGGATAACCTGAGTCAATCTGAAGGAATCCGTAGGCGAGCTAACCGGGAGCGCGCGCGTGGACACGTGAACAATGGCTAACCGGTTAACTCGAGTGTTTAACACACGATAATAACACATGAAGCGATAACCTTGAAACTTCGGTGAGATATCCGAGTGGATGATAATTCTGTCTACATTCGTGGTCAGTGTTTGTGAACGGGGTGGGTCAGTCAAACACGACTGTCTCAAACAATACACCCTATTACAAAGGATGAAATTTAATACCGTCGTCTACATCAAAGCATCATCATCATCAAGAGTTTGTAACTATTTTAACAATATTATTTGAAATAGTTACATTATAACATCGTCCAGTTCGAAGTGTAGAAGTATAAAATGTATCGCGTGTGATGTAGAATTTAAATACATCACGCTACCAGATTTGCTTTCATGTTAGCTATCTCGAATCCGACATCAAAGGGAAAACATGATTCCGGGAGAAAAAAAAAACGGAACAGACGCTAAGGACACGTTAAGGTCTGGCGTGAACCACGCGGTCGTGAGCTCTCATCTACAGATGCCAAGAGTACAATACTATATGCACCCTGTCAAACAGGATTTTATTATTTATTTATTTTTGTCGGGGAGAAAATGAGATTGCCGACCTTTCCGCTGGCAGTCCCCCCCGCCACCCCGATGAGGAAAGGCTGTCGGATGGTGTGTGTGTGCTCGGGTTCACGGTGCTCCAGATCGGCCTCGCTGTCTCCTGCCATGCTGCCGGTCAGTGTGAACACGATCAGCGCTGCTCCGAGCAAAGGAACACGATCAGCCCTGCTCCGCCTCCTTCCTCTTCCCTTTGTGTGTGTGTGTGTGTGTGTGTGTGTCTGCAGGCAGAGGCATGAATGACTCTGAGACAGGGCCTGGAGTACAGCAGTTGTTTTACATTACAAGTGACACACACGGCGCCATAAAGCACCAGTAGCAACAAGATAACTCTGGTCCCGTAATACTTATGTGACATCACTAGAGAGATAAGCAAAAGAGACTGGCTAAATATGTGTTTGTGTATGTGTGTGTGTATGTGTTTGTGTTGATCAAGAATCCCCCCAAAAAATAGGAATTTGGGTTTGGGTCTTGCAGGAATTAAATGCATTGATAATTCTGTCAGCTGTCAGTAGAAGGTCTTCACAACAGTAGTAAGACAGTGGAGAGAGAGAGAGAGAGAGAGAGAGAGTCCACACTGACGATAATAGCTCAGGTTATATTTAAGAATATATATTATATCATTTACATAAAAAATATAATACAAAACCTGATTAAACCTGATATACAAAATTTCATTTCAACAAATTTCCAATTACAGTACTAGGATGAATTTTGGAGAATGATCAATGAAGTATGATCAACTATTTATGCAGGCACAGCAGATCCCCACTGTTGAATTAGCACCCAGTATGTTGAATTAGCACTGTTCAATGTTTATATAGGTCCAGTTGAACTTAAATAAACTCTAAGGATTTTACTTGTTGCTTCTGTTTAAGAAGATCAGGGACCAGGGTCGAGCCTGGGCTCAGGTGAGCATGCAAGGTCCCATTTTATGCAGGGGTTTGATAATACATGATCACGATTGGATGTAATTTAGTTGACCATGAACTCTTTTGTAAACTAGAGTATTCTAGAGGCAAATGTTAGGCCATCTGTCCAACAGCTAAAGCATGACCGAAATTGGATCACGCAACAGGACACTGATCCACACCAAGCACACCAGTAAATATACATCAGAATGGCTGAATCAAGGTTTTTGGATGACCTAGTTAAGATCCAGACCTCAACCCAACTGAAATGCTGTGGTGGGACCTTAAGAGAGCTCTGCATTAATGAATGCCCAAAAACCTCAATGAACTGAAGCCATGTTGCAAAGAAAAATGGGCCAATGTGAGAGACATACAGGAAATGATTACTTCAGGTTTATTGCTGCCAAGCAATAGCAGGTCAAGCAGGTCACCCATATCTCTTGGAAATGTAACACTAATCATCATTCTAAATATAATGTAAAGTTTAGTACAATTGTTTTTTGCAATTGCATTTTTTTATCTCGTAAATATATATCAAAGTGATTAGAACTAATGTCTATTGTCTGTCAATTTTAGCCTCTCTGTACATGCATCAAATAAAGCTATACACTTACTGGAAATGTACATGTTGACAAAAACTGGAATATGTCTACCAAGTGTGTTTTTCAAGTCCAAATCAGGGTTTGTGCAGATATTATATGTGTAGCCCAAAAATTTTAGGAAATCAGCAAATCATCTGACAATGATACAGGGAAATTACATAAAAATAATAAAAGGGAACAAAGGGAAAAATATTGGACAGCCTAAAGATTACCCTCACTACAAACAGTTTGTGCTAATGCCTAATCTGTTAATAACTAATTCTAATTAATAACTATTTCTGTAATCATTAAATTTTTTTAGATTGCTGGATTGAGTTTAAATCCTATCTCTTTTATTTTGTGAACTTTGCAGCATTTAGCAGACACTCTCAGCCAGAATGATTTAACAAAGTACTTTGGAGCTTAGACATTTCCTATTAGTGACATTCATTTACAAAAACCTGTAAATTTAGGCAAGTGGAATTAATAATTGAAAGTAATGCTAGCATATAAACAGAGGACAAGCCGGCCTATGTGCACATGGATGTATGTAGTAAACATATGCTTTAGGGGACAGAAAATTAAGCGCTTGCTACCTTATATTAATATTATACATCATTACTTTTTTATTGCATATAAATAGGTCAAAATAACGTTCACTTCTCTTTCAGCTTTCACACTCATTGTTCATTTCATGTCAAAATAATTTCCACTACTACAAAAGAGTGTAAGCACTATTTTCATTATGCAAAATAGAAACCTGTTTCCTCTGAATGCTTTTTCTTTTCTCCCTTATATGTTGGGAAGTGTTTGACCTGTTTGTAAAATGTCTATCGCATTCCCTGTGGAACCAAATATGAGGCAATGAATCCAGGATCTTATCAAGCTTGTATTACTTTGGCAGCTACATGTATGCTTGTTATTGTGTTAAGGCCCAGTTACTGCTGTGTACATTAATGGAACTTGGTGCAGTTGTTAGGGTTGGCACGCACATTTGGAATCAGTGAGATATTTATAGGTACAGCTAGATACTCTGTGGAGTAATAACTGAAATATATTGCATAAATGCAGGCTGATAATTTTTTAGGAAAACTCTCTTTCTGTATATAAACAGTAAATTACACACAGGGACACACATATGTGAACAGAGTAAGCAGGTTATTAAGACATTATTGTGGTTGTTATTGTCACTGCTACTCCCAGTGCAGTAGAAAAAATGGATGGTGAGAAATAGTTGTGCTCAAAACACAGCATATACAATACATGACATTTCAAATAAAATTCAATAGCTTCTTTTTTGCATTCCTTTCCTTTCCTTTCTTTAAGTTCAAACAATAGCACCACCAAGCTTCCACTGCTTCTGTACCGCTATACTGCACCATATTACATTTACAGCAGTGGGCCACGGGCCCATAGCGGGTGTTATGTACCGCAGGTACTGTATGGTATAAAGTTTATATAAAGTTTTTAATTTTGTAATTAGATGCAAATTTGTTATAAAATGTCTTATTTATTATGTAAAGTTAAAAATTTATTTATAACTAACAAGACAAAGTCAAAGGATTTAAAGATTTTAACATTTCAATTCAATTCAAGTGCAGACAGCAGGAGTGGTTAGGGTCACTAGTTACTCAGGAGTGCCATGTTTAGAGAAAGAGAAAGCGAGAGAGAGAGAGAAAGAGAGAGAGAGAGAGAGAGAGAGAGAGAGAGCGAGAGCAGGAGAAATACGTAATTAGCTATGTTTCTGTTCACGAATAAGATTAATGTATATTTTGTCTTATAACAACCTAGCCTAACCTATGACAGCATAACTAAAATGCAGAACCAGAAGAAATCGCAGATACGATGGTGCCAAAGCGACTCACGAAAGAGCAAAAACAGAAGCGTTTGGATATCTGCAAACAAAATTTGGACCGATACTCTAAGGAGGGTGAAAGTTTCTTAAAGAGAATCATTACTGGTGATGAGACACGGACTCATCACTACAAGCCTGAGAGTAAACGCCAGAGTATGGAATGGAAATATTGTCAATCGCTGACCAAGAAATTGTTCAAAAGTCGATCATCAGCTGGAAAATTAATGCTTACAGTTCTTTTGGGTTTCTCAAGGTATTGGAACATTATCAGGAAATAAATAAAAACGCTTGTTGATACAATGTGTATCGAAAACCAAGGAGATTATGTAAAAAAAAATTGGCATTCATCTTCTAAATATGTGTTACAATAAATCATATGAAAGTGTGACAATTTCTTTCCTCAACTGCACTCTTCACAGAACTGTACGCCAGCAGGCCCCCAAGTGTAAAACCTAATTTAATTGTTCTTTAGTATGTATTATATGCTTCATAATAATACGCTATTACACGGTGTAGTAGTTTGGTCCTACTGATTATCCTGTGTTTCAAGTGAGGGTAGAGCTCTGAAACATGTTCAGTTTAAAATGTAGCGAGTGATTGAACTGTAAGCCATGTTTTCTGTTTCTCCCCTATACCCCTACTGACCCAACTTGTTTTGTACTGTATACAGATTTTAACCTTTGTGTTCATTCTTCTGTTTATGCTTGCACAATGTGTTTTACTATGACCTTAACTTCACAGTTGCTGATAAATAACTTACTACAATCTCACTTCCAATCAGAAAAGTGTGAGGTTTAGAACAGCACTGACATATCACCACCATAATTACTCCTGCTAAAGCTGAGATATGCAGAGAAAATAATTTGACTGTACTTTATTGCATTTGTAATAAAGATGTTCTTTTTGCTTCTGTTCCACCTTTTTGTTATATTATTTAATATGTTATATCATATATGTTTAAAATATGTTTCATTCATTTTACAATCATAAAACTCAGCAAAAGTAGTTGGCCTCCCCAGGGCATATTCTGATCACTATATGCTCTATTGCAAATAACAACAACAACAATATATATAAATATATTTAAATTGTAAACATGAAGCCATATTAAAAGAAAAAGGGGAAATACCCTTATCTAGTGGACATAGTTTAGTACTGCAGGAGTCAGGTCAAAACCATATCTACTGTACAATGATAAATGTAAACATTTCTTGTGAGCAACCAGTTGTTCTTTCTAAGTAAAATTTTTTGAAACATTCCAGGACTTTCCACTCTTAAGATACAAGAACATTAATTTTCTTCTATTATGTCCTTAATTTAAATCCTCGCCATTGCAAAACCATTCAACACAGTTTCACATCAGCCAATTTACACAGAAGTTATTAGCCACTTCCTATTTCCTTTTATTCACCATAGGTTTAAGGACTCACCAAGGCTGAACCATTTAAGATATCAAAAATCCCATCATAATTTTAGATCCTCAATGTCTTAAGATTATATAGGACCCTGTTTGGTTAAAAATAATATAAATCCTCTAAGAGGAGTATATCAAATTCGAATGGGTGCGTTTTTCAAACAACACAAAATAACTCACTTCCTGTTTAGTAAATCCCACAACAACTGGTATGAACTTTGTTCAGATCAATGAGGTCTAAATGTTTACCGGGTCTCATGCATATATACTGTATGTGCAAGTGGATATGAGCTATGCAGATACATTTCTAACAAAGTTCCAGGGGATGCTGTGAAGGCCCTGTGCCACACCCAGGGCCCAGCCACTCTGGCCTACTTGTTCTCTCTATGTGAAATAGTAATTAGTCCATTTCACTTGTAAGATATGAGAACATTTATTTTCTTCTATTCTGTTAGTATTTAAATCCACACCATAGCAACACCATTCAAGTTATTACAAATTCCTTTACCGTTTCAAATCAGCCATGTCTTGACATTATTCAGACTGATTTTGAACCAAATCAGGTGAAAGTAAAGGACAACATATTAGAGATTTCTATGTGATCAGCTTTCTTCTTTTAACAGAATCCCAAGGTTTCATCTACATTACTCAATTTACACAGAAGTTATTAGCCACTTCCTGCTTCTTTTTATTAATTTATTTGCAAACACCTCAAAATAACTGACATCCTGTGGATTAGACCTAATGACATGCAGTGCGAAAGTTGTTCAGTTCAATGAGATCTAAATGGATACCGGGTTTTATAAGCATACAGTACGTGCAAGTGTGTATGAGATATGCAACAAAAATTTTCCACAGGGCGCTGTGACTCCCAGGGCCGAGCCACACTCACCTCCTAATTGCCACAGACTGCAACCTGTGTGCTGATTTTCATGTGTATGTTAAGACCCCTGAAAGGGCCCGGATGTTTGAAAAAATGATACTAAAAATGTATAATTAAAAGATTATCCTTAGAAGAACAAGATCGAGGGCCCAGCGCACAGTTGACCCTGCGCACACTCGCTTGGGCCCTAATAACAACAACTACGGCTACTACTACAGTACAGGCCATGTCCACGAGGGGGCGATATCACTATTGTAAAACAGCGGCCGCGTTTTGATGATGTCACTTAATGCTGACGCTGTTCTTCCACTGAAGTATCTATCGTTAGCTACAGTGAGGTCATATAGTCATATATTCAAACGTTTATTCAAAATGAGTACCATGTTTGCAGACACAATACTTATTGTCTTTATATCTGTTTGCACTGCGTTGTTGGCTGAAGGCAAGTATTCGTTACTACGATTTGAGGTTGTCAGGAGTTATAAAATAAAACGTGGCTAGCAGCTACTAGCCGACGTGATTAATCGACTGGTTTGCCCATGTCCATCTAGTTATGGTTGGTGTATTAACGACTTCCTCGCTTCTTCTTTTTTTACATGACTAGGTATAACATGGGTATTAGTATACCGCACCGAGAAGTACAAGAGGCTCAAGGCTGAAGTAGAGAAGCAGAGCAAAAAGCGTAAGTATGAACTGAGATGGCTGTCTAACTACAGTTTAAGTGCAGTGATTATTTCCTTAACCGATCATTTGGGTGTATTCCTTTTTTTTGTATCTGATTAAGTGGAAAAGAAAAAAGAGACAATTACAGAGTCTGCTGGGCGTCAGCAGAAGAAAAAGATAGGTGAGTGAAAAGTTTTATATTTTCACATTTTTAATTTATTTATTTGACATACAACATTCATCAGAAACCACTTACGTAAAGATGTGCTGAGCGGATGAGGGCTAAATGTCTTGTTCAAAAATCCAGTGATGTTGATACTGGGATCTGAACTCACAACGTTTAGATCAGTAGTCCAGAACACTAAATGCTGAGCTTTCACTATGTAGTTTATATTGCATTTTTGATGACATACAGTATGTCCAATTGCATAAACTGTCAGCTGTGCAGAATATGAAAATAAGTTGCTTTTTTTATCTTTTGTCAAACAGAGAGGCAGGAGGAAAAACTGAAAAACAACAATCGTGACCTCTCAATGGTGAATTATTCTTATTTGATAGAGCTTTTATTTTGTCATGTGGTCAAAGTATTTTTTTTATTGTAACCCTCTGCCTTAAACTGCAATAAATTTTAATCACAGGTTCGAATGAAATCGATGTTTGCCATTGGTTTCTGCTTTACAGCATTAATGGGCATGTTTAATTCCATGTAAGTTGGTTAAACTATTACCTAAAAATATTAAAGACAATACTTTTTATATAATATTGAGTTACATATAAATATGTTGAATTGTTCATCAAATTTGCCTGCTTCGTTTTTCACCTTAGCTTTGATGGGCGAGTTGTAGCAAAGCTGCCCTTTGTTCCCCTGTCCTACATCCAAGGCCTTTCTCACCGCAATCTCCTGGGTGAAGATTACACTGACTGCTCTTTCATCTTCCTTTATATTCTGTGCACCATGTCTATTAGACAGGTAATGATTAAACCTTGAGCACTGGTTCACAGTGAAGAGTCAAACAACGAAAAAGATGTTGAGTTCGATCTATAAACTACTTTCAACAGTATTTTGTTTTGTAACCACATATTACTTTAACAGTTAATATTACTGTATTTTTATAGTAGGTTTTTTTGTCCCAGCTGTACTAAAATATTTTTCTGTCCCTCATTTAGAACATCCAGAAGATGCTGGGTTTGGCTCCATCGCGTGCTGCCACCAAACAAGCTGGAGGGTTTTTGGGACCCCCTCCACAAGCTGCGAAGTTTTCATAAAATCAGTAGACAATATACAAGATCTCTTCTTTGTTGCAAAAATGCTTTGGACGGAATTGATGTAACCAAACGCACTCTTGAAAAAAGACGAAACAATACTTAAAGGCTACAGTTACTACTGGGAGACCTCAGTGTATAAGCTTTTTCCATGTTTAGATTTGGCCTATTTACTAGATTCAAACCGTAAACAATGAAAATGGCTCAACCCTGGCAAATGCCTTTTTCTTTACCCTAAATTTTGTTGGATTATTAATCCCAGTTCCCTCATGCATAAATCAGCGCAGCTAAACATAGACCGTTAAATGGTACTGTAAAGGAACAACATTTCTCAACTAGACCATTTGACCATGCTTTTAAAAATTATTTATTATTTATCTTATAAAGGTCTCCTTTAAACGAACTTTGAGACATATTCACCAGATATAAATATATTTCAAATAATGGTGCTGTTTCCAAATTGAACAGTATTTGAAAGCATTTTCTTTTTCTAAAAGTTGCTATTTTAAATGTAATGTACAGTTTTCTAAAATACTACAAATATAATTTCTCAAATGTGAAAAGCAGTGTTGTCTCTTTTAAAAGAAGCGCACTAGCTCAGTGTTGGACCCCACAAATTATTTGTTTTGTATTTTGGTTTTCTGTTGCCTCCCAACAGCTATCCTGACTTATTTTAGACCAGAGTCCTCTAAAACCAGTTGTGGGAACACTGTGCTAGTTGATCCTGTAGGGTTGTATTAACATTACATCTACCAGCATGCTACATATAATACCAATCAAAGGTTTGGACACTAATTCGGTCTAGGTTTCATTCTTTCGGTTCATCAGGTTTCATTTAAATTTTGATTCTTTGGTTGTGTCCATATTACTGCACTACATAATGATCAGAACGTAAGTATCGTCTTTTATTAAAGTTTCTAGATTAGTCACCTGACAAACTGCTTTAGGTTCATTTTCTTTCTTTTTCTTTTTTTGAAATAAAGGACTACCATTTAGGAATTTATTTATGCATCATGTGAATGAGTTGACTAAAAGACCAGAGATTAAATTATATATATTCTATTGCTGTAAGTTTGTTTTTCGAATTGTTTTATGCTGTGTACACTTGGTGAATAAAGTGATGTAGGAAAATCTCACATGGATTACATTTTTGTCATTACAATTTTATTAATCAACTGTGTTTGAGTCAGTGCTTTTGGTTCAAGATCTAATAGCAAAAAAAATTGCTATACCCATTGATGTTTGAACATAGTTACATAATGTCTCATACACAGGTCAATATGAGGAAGATTTATGACACAAAAATGATGTCTGCAGCAGGGCTTGACATTGGCACCCGCCCACCCGCCAAATGCGGGTAAAATTCAAGTGGTGCTCGCTGCAGAGCCAAATGGGAGGAGCTGGAGCTCCAGCTCCCCCTCGCTGGAGCTCTAGCTCCCCCTCGCTA
>JAQMYL010000039.1:12970423-12981203 GCA_030014365.1 Clarias pachynema | reverse complement strand
TGAATGGCTAGTGACTCCGGAAATCCACTAGCCACATTGGCCAGTGAGCAAAAAAGTTAATGTCAAGCCCTGGTCTGCAGACAAAGATTAGGAGTTTCATCCCTGGTGCTGGAGAACTCTATCCGAAACTTGTACAAAAGAAAACTCCTTTTGAAGGAAGAAGAAAAAAAAACAGTCACAGGCTTATTCATTTAACCCACTTAGGACGGGTGGATTGTTTGAAGGCAATATAAGATCATAAAGCAGATTATAAAACTGCAAGTACAGAAACTCGCGCGTATGGTCATATGCCAAAGCCACAAGTGGTGACGTACCAGAAAATAAGCCAGTGAAAATGCCTGTTTTGCTCACAGCCCAGCCCGTTATGTAAGCCTGAACCCCTACACTACATTGCGCTGACAGATAGAGTCTATCTCCTTTACTAAGAAGTCTGACGGCCATTTCGTGTCTCAGAGCCACTCCTGCTGTCCCGCAGATCCGCTAAGAATCGTAGTTATACACTTCAAGGTAACTTTACCTTTATTAATATGATTTGAAAATTACACATCAACATTTAATGCGTAAGGAAAATGACGCTCGATGCAAGCGAACTAGCTTAACACTTTACTGTGAGACTGCATATTTTAACGTCACAAATGGATGTTTTTTTTTACGATTTAGAATTGTTTGTAAATGTGTTTTGGGGACTGACAGCACACTCATCCTTTGCGACTTTGCAAAAAACATTGCAGTGTAGAGGAAGAGTGCGTGGGGCGTTTTTGTTCTCTGCAACTAGTTAGCATACTGGTTAGCCTGGTATAATAAATAATGCAAGTGAAATCTTTGCATATTTCATGGTTGCATGACATTTTAATTAGGCAAACGACTGGAAGTGTTGTTCATACCAAGTGTAGGAAATCTTTTCCCCTTATCTTTTCCATTCAGTAGACAGGCAGTTTGCACCATAGCAGGACTTTTAATCTTCAAATTATTTACCATGTTTATTTAAACAGTCATACTGTATGTCAAAAAGGGTTAAGGTACAGAGAATTACTTATATCCTGCAGTTTCTGTGGGGTAGAGGAAAACATTTCACTATACTTACACTGTAGTTATACTGTAGGCCTACATGCAGGACTGCACACTGTGTAAAGAGTGGAACGAAGTGGAAAATGGAGCCAAAGATCTCTACTTAGACAGATGTCCTAAGGGAAAGGGAATATAGGGGTCAGCAGAAGTTGTCCATGTAACATATATATCGTCGTGGACGAGAGTGTACGAGACAGCACTACAATCTGCTGCATTTATTGTTACATTTTCTTAGACCGCACAAATAATCAACGTATTAATAATCAATATTTTCTCAGCAGTTTTGCAATGGCTCAAACACCACTTCTTTCATTGCCTGAGTTTCGCAATGTCTCTACTGGGACTCTGGTTGTGAAAGAGGCTCTAAACTTCTGGGGTGGAGCTCGAGTTCAAGGCAAGGACAAAAAGAACTCTGAGCCCGTGTACGAACCAGCAACTGGTAAGTGTTTGGCTTCATTCCATATCTATGAAGGGATCATTTATTTATGGCACTTTTGCATAATGCAACTCAGTTTTGTGCAACTCACTTAACACTCATTACCTGAAGTTGCTCAGCAGGTTATGGGCCATATGTACTGTAAATATCATGCCAGCAAAGCAATATCCATAAATATTAGAACACTTTGGCGAATTTGTGTGAGTTTAACATGCCTTTTGCCGTCTCCAGGCCGTGTGCTGTGCGACATGATTCCTTGTGGGGAGGAGGAGGTAGATCAGGCCATAAAAAGTGCACACTCTGCCTACCTAAAATGGAGTAAACTTGCCGGTATGGAGAGAGCTCGCATCTTGCTTGAGGCTGCACGTATTATTAGGGTAAATAAACTTATTGTAAAGTGATTCATAACAAAAAAAAAAATATCCTCATAAAAATCCTACGTGGATGTAGATTTAAGCTACTGGATAATGTTTAATCTAGAGATATGTATGTATCTATAAGAAATTTTTTTTTTAAGTAAATTGGAAAAAAAATATTGAAAATGCAAGGCCAGTTCTTTTGATTTTTCTTTACACTGAAGACATTTGGGTTGAAAATATTTGTCAAGTGATCAAAAATATTGGAATGCTCAACTGACAGGTTTTTCGGGTAGGTCAGGTGTGCACTGATATACCTTGGATTGATTATTTAAAATATGAATAGGTTTAAATGTCTCTATTTGGTCCGAGTCTGGGGTTACCTGGGAAATGACATTACTGACAACCTGGACGTGTCAAGGTGAAGAAGGTATCACAATCCACCGTTCAAAGGGGACTTCAAGGACAGAAATAAAACCATAAGATACAAACCACATATAAGCAGTCAGATTTAGAAGGAGAGATTAAAATTTGGAAATACTTGTAAATACAGAGATGAACCACAAAGGTTTGGGAACCAGGGTTTAATAGTTTTGTTTTAATAGTTTTGCTGACCAAAATTTTAGGTGGTTATCCACTAAAACTGGCGTGTTCTAAACACCTCTAGGTAAAAATTTCAGAAAATGAAATTCTGGTCTGTTGTCCCATTAAATTTTTTTCATCTCTAACCCAAATGTCTTCAGTGTAAAACAAAAAGAAGTTAATTGGCCTTGCTATTCCAATACTTTTGGAAGGAACTGTGTTTTACGGACCACATGCAATCAAAACAAAATCTCCAAAGATGATTTAAACACTGTCTTCAATAACTTTCTTGCACAGATGCAAATGAAACTTGTCCTTTAGATTCAAAGAAACCTGCTTAAAACAATGTTCAAACACTGCTTTAGATAGAACAATAAATTATTGGTATTCTCCAGCCAAAACTGGGCAAGGTTTATGATTTCTGCTGCATGTTTAATATTGGTCAATTTAATATTTTCATTATTTTCAGTTGAACTATCTTAAGCTTGTACCAACACCTTCAAAACAGCATATGGCTGACAGTTGCAGTGTTACAATGTTACAGTGCAATATTTATACACTATACAAATTACATATATACCCTGCTTTAATGATAGATTTAGCATTCTGTATTGTTCACTTATTCCGTGTTGATTTTAACAGGAGCGTAGAGATCAAATTGCTATACTGGAAGTGATGAATAATGGGAAAAGCATCACTGAAGCTAAGGTGGACATTGACATTGCCTGGCAGTGTATTGAGTACTATGCTGGAATTGCTCCGACACTAGCAGGTATTTTTACAGTTGTAAAATGTTAAACCAGTGATGCATGCAATGAATAAAAAGGAGGTCGTAATTGCATTATGAGTTTTTTAAAGTGTGTGTGTGTGTGTGTGCGCGTGCGTGCGTGTGTGTGTGTGTGTGTGTGTGTGTGTGCGCGCATGCCAGGCCAGCACATTCAGCTTCCAGGAGGCTCATTTGCCTACACACGTAGAGAGCCACTGGGGGTTTGTGTGGGAATTGGAGCCTGGAACTATCCTTTCCAGATCGCGGCATGGAAGTCAGCCCCAGCCCTAGCATGTGGTATGTAAACAATGTTAAGTGTTAGTTACTTATGATTACTGCAGTGTATATCCATTACATAATTGTGAAAGGCTATGTAAGACTCCTCTGTGCTTGCCTTTGCTGAACACTGTTTAACTGGCACCAACTTTCTCTCTTTCACGTTTTTACTTGCATAGGTAATGCCATGGTGTTTAAACCATCTCCCATGACTCCAGTGACAGCAGTGATTTTGGCAGAGATCTATAAAGAAGCTGGTGTTCCAGATGGACTGTTTAATGTGGTACAGGGAGCAGCTGAAACTGGATCTCTGCTGTGCTACCACCCCATGGTAGCCAAAGTGTCCTTTACTGGTAGTGTGCCTACTGGCAAAAAGGTAACTAGAAGGGTTTGTTTATGGAAACGATTTTGGTGTTCAGTTTTGGTCTACCTTTGCAGTAGTTTGGGGGTTAATCATATGTTAAAGTACTTATTGATCATTAGTCATCGGGCTGTATAATTTAGTGAATGAAATATTTTTAGATTGAATGAGTTCATTATTTAAGAGAGAAAATAAGAGATTAACTCTCTGATTTAAGAGATTTACTTGCATATATTGTAGAATGTACTGTTCTGTTGCACTACATTGCACAACCAATAAGCAGTTTAAACACTTATGAAGTGCACCATTAACAAAACAGAATGACTTGCTTTATTCTTCCTTGGATGAAGACAGTCCTTAATGTTGTAATGTGTTTTCCTGCTGTGTTTATTTGAGCTAAAGTGTGAACCATCTTTCTTTTTTTCTTTTTTTTTTACACACCTGCAATACCATGAAAGAATAGGTGCCTTTTTATTGCAGCATAGCAGTTATGCTAAAATGTTTAAATGGAAACACTCAGAAACTCCTACTTGCTATACAAAGCAATTGATGTAGTGTCTATATAACACATTTCTCTAAAGGAATTAGAGACATTTTGTTTCATTTTTGGTGCAATCCTAACTCTGCCTTTTTTGTGTGTGGTAGTAAAATGTGCAGTAATTTCTTAAATGAATAACCCTTAATTAATTATTAATAAAAACAATTATGAATAATAATTTAAGATTAATGATAAGGCATATACAAATTAATATAAATGTAGTATTAACTTCCTTGCTTGTAAGTTAAATAATTTTGGAAACATCTTTAGAAAAACATAGTCAAATAAAAGATTTAAAGAGTTAAAGGTATAATTAAAATTCATTGGAACAACTAGGTAAAATATTACCTGATTAAAAGAGGCCTAAAATATATACATTATGTTTATAAGGAAACGGTATAAAGCACTGTGGAATATTACATTGCATGCTGTATTCCTTTGTTTGTAAGGTCATGGAGATGTCAGCAAAAAGTGTGAAGCAGGTGACACTGGAGTTGGGAGGAAAGTCACCACTCATCATCTTTAAGGACTGTGAGCTAGAGAATGCTGTCAGAGGGGCTCTAATGGCAAACTTCCTTACCCAGGGAGAGGTAATGGCGAATTAAGGAGAGAATTATTGTCATTATTATAAGCTCCTGAGTGGCACAACAGACTCTTCACATCAGTGGCATTAGCCAATCATGTGCGACTGCGCTTTATTTATGCCCCTATGGGTGAATGTGCAGCATTTCAGGAAGCCAATGATTCTGCACAAAACATTTTTATTCTCACTCTCCATATTCTTATTCTGTTCTTAAAATATTTTAGATGTACTGGTATTTCACACGCTAGAGCAGGGATGTGAGAGGGCCAGATGACATGGCATGCTAAATAAACACAGACTGTGGGAACTTCCCAGTGGACTTCAAACAACTTGGATTTCGTCAGAAAGTTCTACTTTCGTCAGAAATTAGGAGCAACAGTCCTGTTCAGTAAGATGCTTCTGATGTCTCTGGTTCAGGAGTGTCTTGATAATAGAACTGCAACTAGCTTTAACCCTTTTCCTGATGTCACGAATCTAGAATAAGTTTCACTTTTTGAATTAAATTACAAAGAAAAAACAACTCCCACGATATTCAAATCCCTAATAACAAATTCCCACTCTTGCTGTTTATCATTGCAATTCATATGAATTATGTTTCATTTAATGTTATAAAACAAGACACTTCCAATTATGGATGCATGAGAAAGGTTTTAGCGTTTTCCTGTATTTAAAAAAAATCTAAAGTAATAATCTTAGTAAAACATCTTAGATGTGATACACACAGAGAATTATTGTCCAAATAATTTATTTATTGTCCAAATGAATTATTGTATATATTCCAAATAATTTTTTTAAGTTGTTCCTGTTCGTTAGCATGTTGTTTTTATGTATGACCTTAAATAAGTACTGATGTACTCCTTGTATCATAGCAGTGTTCTGCTTGCCACAGGTGTGTTGCAATGGGACACGAGTTTTTGTGCAGAGGGAGATTATCAAGCCTTTTCTAGAGGCGGTTGTAAAGAGAACCAAGGCCATTGCTGTTGGAGATCCTTTACTAGATGGGACACGGATGGGTGCGCTGATCAGCAAACCTCATATGGAGAAAGTCCTGGGCTTTATTAAACAAGCTAAAGAACAGGTACTACTGAACATCATCTTAATCCTATTTAGTAAAGATTATGAATTTCTGTGAAAAAAGACTAGATCACTCTAGAACCACTCAGGGCGGGATTTTGAATAACTGCTTGTAGGAAGATGTATTTCTTGGTACATGTATCATTTTTTAACTACAAAATGAAAATATTTAGAGCGCTGACCTAAGGGTACCTACCAGGTTAGGTAAAATATACCCCCCATGTAACTACACTACCATTTTCATAATTTTGTTTGTGATTCACACAGCAAGTTGGTTTGAAATTATTCTAAAACTTTTCATGGCAGATCACAGTGTACACACAACTGACTTATGTCGATCAAATTAATACTAATACGTCCGCACTAATACGTCTGATCAGTAATAAAATTAATCTAATGAGAACATGTGACAGTGCATCCTGGTTACTGTAATGTAATTTATAATAGAAATGTATATTTAATGCCTCATATTTTATTTTAGGGAGCCACAGTGCTTTGTGGTGGAGAGCCATTTGTTTCCAGTGACCCCAAACTCAAAGGAGGCTTCTTCTTGTCCCCTTGTGTACTGGGTAAGTACTGTTTTTATTTATATTTGTTTGGAGATGCACCGATCGCTCAGCCTCAGATATTACAGATTTACAGATAGTGCACAAGCTCCTGAGTGGCACAACAGACTATTATGTCAACTCACATCAGCGGCATTAGCCAATCATGTGCGACTGCGCTTTATTTATGCCCCTATGGGTGAATGTGCAGCATTTCAGGAAGCCAATGATTCTGCACAAAACATTTTTATTCTCACTCTCCATATTCTTATTCTGTTCTTAAAATATTTTAGATGTACTGGTATTTCACACACTAGAGCAGGGATGTGGGAGGGCCAGATGACATGGCATGCTAAATAATCAAAGACTGTGAGAACTTCCCAGTGGATTTCAAACATCTTGGATTCTGTGCTTCTACTCTGGGACCTTAATTTACAAATAAAAGGCAAAATTTACTTTCGTCAGAAATTAGGTCTTTTGATCACTGAGCAACAGTCCTGTTCAGTAAGATGCTTCTGATGTCTCTGGTTCATGAGTGTCTTGATAATAGAAATGCAACTAGCTTTAGCCCTTTTCCTGATGTCACGAATATAGAATGAGTTTCACTTTTTTAATTAAATTACGAAGAAAAAAACAACTCCCACGATATTCAAATCCCTAATAACAAATTCTTACTCTTGCTGTTTATCATTGCAATGCATATGAATTATGTTTCATTTAATGTTAGAAAACAAGACGCTTCCAATTAGCATAAGAAAGGTTTTAGCGTTTTCCTGTATTTTAAAAAAAAATCTAATGTAATAAAAAACTTGGACCACAATTTCATCTTAGATGTGATACACAAGTGAATAATTTCTTTTACATTTTTCTGCATTCATAGATAACTGCAGGGACGACATGACCTGTGTGAAAGAGGAAATCTTTGGACCTGTGATGTCCGTTCTGGCATTTGACACAGAGGAAGAGGTTTTGCAAAGAGCCAACAACACAACCTTTGGTCTGGCATCTGGAGTCTTCACTAGGTATGGTCCTGCATCAACGTCTCATTCGGTTATCAGCATGATCTTTGTAAGAAAACATAATGGAAGTGTAAAGGGATTCTCTTATACATTTCATCATTTTGTTTCACATGTATGTAGGGATATTTCTCGAGCCCACAGAGTGGCTGAAAACCTTCAGGCAGGAACGTGCTTCATTAATAACTATAACATCAGTCCAGTTGAGGTCCCATTTGGAGGCTACAAGATGTCAGGTATAGCTGATGGGAATTAATTATTCAGTACAATGTTTACACAGATCCCACTTAATCTGTGTGCTTTGATGTATGTGAATTACAGCCATTAGACTCAGCAAATAACTCTTTTTTTTGTTTGTTTGTTTTTTTGGCTCCCCAGGTTTTGGCAGAGAGAATGGAACAGTGACCATTGAGTATTACTCCCAGCTGAAAACAGTTGTGGTGGAAATGGGAGATGTTGATGACCACTTTTAATATAGGACCAACCTGTCTTATTACAATGTGAAAATTTTGCCTTTTAACAGTAACAGTAATCTTCTATCTGATCAACCAGTTTCAAATACCTCACAATGATTTTGAACCAAAATCATATTACACCCAAAGTGCCTGCTAATTAACTAACTACCCTTCCTTGTACTTTCATTTAAGATTTTCTTAATGCATTTCTACACTACACCATTTAAGCACTATTTGTACATTTTGCATGTCTGTTATAGGAAACATCTAGACAGTAGTGAATGAGAGAGCAGGCTGTTGTAATAGTAGGGCCACCAGTGAAGGCTATTTCTTGTGAAATGCGCTTTTTTCTTTTCTTCTTTTATCTTCAAAAAAACAGTTGTCTCATTTTGAAATAAAACTTGCCAACGTTACACTTTTTTGTGTGTTTGCATCACTCTGACATCAACCTTATGACTCCTGAACTTATAGTCCTTGATTCTGAAGAAGACAACACTTAGAAAACATGTAGAACATTTAGAAGATGGCAATCTCCATCTGTCCATTAGGCAGAGTAAAACAAACTGAGACATCTGAATATTTTATGTACATTCAGGAAGATAAAAAATAAATGTTCACTGTCCAGTCGTCCAGATATTGGTCATGTGATGCTTCATCGAGTTATCAGGTTTTCATACAATGGCTGTGTGTATGCCCATAAAAACAAACAAAAATGCAATAAGTGATAAAGTGCTTAAACAAAAGAGGGATATTTTATAGTATTCTTACATTTTTATTTGTTTTTTTTTTTTTTACTACACAAAAAGCTTTAACATACAGGATTTACCCAACTGTATTATTACTATGATTATTATTACCCTCTAGAAATTCATATTTGTGGAGCAGCCCATTATTAGATATTAGCCCATTAGATAAAATTGATCAGAAAATAAATAATTTATCTTAAATCTTAAGATCTGTCAAAGTTTGGTCCCTCACTCCTGTACCCCTGGCATCATGTGGCAAAACAGTGGCTTAGTGGTTAGCACTGTCGCCTTGCACCAACAGGTCCTGGGTTCGACTCCCACATTGGGTCTGTTGTGAGTGGAGTTTGCATGTTCTCCCAGTGCTTGGTGGGTTTCCTCTGGGTTCCTCCCACAGTCCAAAGACATGCAGATCAGCCTAATTTTTCATTTATTTATTTATCTTTTCAATTTGTCTGTAATGGTCCTCTGGAGAAGGAAATGGCACCCCACTCCAGTATCCTTGGAAGGCCTGGTGTGCTATGGGCCAATGAGGTCACGAAGAGTCAGACATGACTGAATGACTAAACAAACAAACAATATGGTTTTCTCATTTTTTTCTGCCAAATTCCACCTGCTTCATGCTTTTCGTATAGTCTTTAGTGGTATTAATTATATTTGAAGTACTTATTTATTCTTATATTTATTATCTAATGTGTGTAGGTCAACAACTGAAATGAAAATAGTGTCGAGCAGATGTGCATTCTTCAGAGAATATTCAAAACAAAAAATACAAAACACCACTTATATATATATATATTTTGTTTGTTTGTTTGTTTGTTTTTTGTAGAAACCATTTGTTGTGTTAGAATAAAAAAAAAAGGATTTATAGTATTTTGTTTAAATGTTTTAATGACCATGTGCTGACACAATCATTTTCAAGAAGAGCACGCATCCAAAAATATTTGAGGAGAGAACAGTGAAAGCCCCGAGGAAACACAAGTCCTGATTACACGTTCCGCCCTGCTTATGCAGTTCACTACATCGAAGACTTTAATATATTTGACGTGTGTGTGTGTTTGACTAGTAATTGCTTCTAATAACCTAGTTCACATGTAAGGACACTAAAAGCGAGACGATGGCTTGGCAAAAAGACGGTAAACCTTTGGAACTTCCGGTGTGCTGTCAGTCCAAAACGGAATTCGCCCTCACGGTGACGTCATCAGGTCGGTCCAGCGCTGTGGATTTTGTTAGGTGTGAAGGCAAAACTGAAAGCAAGCTAAACTATTGACGTGGAAGCAAATGGACTTGGTGAGTATTTATAATAATATTTCCAGATTATTTAGTTTTGTTTTTTTTAGTTAATATCTCATTTGAGAGTAATTAAACGGACGTGAGTAGAAACAAGTATCCTAGCTAGCTAGATCTGGAAAGTACAAAGTGTTAGCAAAGTTTGCTAAACATTACATTATCGCGGATAATGCCACTGAAATAGTGAACCATATTTATACAGTATTTGTACGAATTGACCTAAATTCATTAAAAATCCAGACTGTATCACATGCTTGTCATGGCATTTTTATAGTTCTGTTTAAAAATCTACTTTGTTCAGTGAGCTTTATTCATGCACTGTCTTCATCATAATCACATGGCTGGTTATTATTTCAGCCACTACCCTGTTCATTTTACCACTTTGTTCTTCAACTTTGTTCCTTGTAACAGCAAATCCACAGATTTACACTGAATTGACTGACTCCTCTCTTAGACAGCTGGATTGTCCTGAAAACAATGGATGGTAATCACCTGTACATTTTCTCCTTCTCTTTATCACCGTACTCACCGCACCATCTATTATTTTGTGCATAGTTTCTTCATTCAGCATGTCCATAATGTTTAATGTTTAAGTCACATGATAAGTCTAGATCTTGAAGAGTGAGAGGATTCCAGAGGAATGGAGGAGAAGTGTATTGGTGCCGATTTTTAAGAACAAGGGAGATGTGCA
>JAQMYL010000039.1:12889653-12901476 GCA_030014365.1 Clarias pachynema | reverse complement strand
TCGGACCGGCTGTGCGCGCGCGTCGGTCTGTCTGACCGTCTGTCGGACCGTCGGTGCGCGCGCGTCTGTCTGTCTGACCGTCTGTCTGACCGTCTGTGCGCGCGCGTCTGTCTGTCTGACCGTCTGTGCGCGCGCGTCTGTCTGTCTGTCTGTCTGTGCATGCGCGTCTGTCTGTCTGTCTGTGCGCGTGCGTCCTTCTTTCTGACCGTCTGTGCGCGCGCGTCCTTCTGTCTGACCGTCTGTGCGCGCGCGTCTGTCTGACCGTCTGTCTGTCTGACCGTCCGTGCGCGCACGTCTGTCTGTCTGACCGTCTGTGCGCGCGCGTCTGTCTGTGCGCACGCGCGTCTGTCTTTCTGTCTGTCTGACCGTCTGTGCGCGCGCGTCTGTCTGTCTGCCTGACCGTCTGTGCGCGTCTGTCTGTCTGACCGTCTGTGCGCGCGCGTCTGTCTGTCTGTCTGTCTGACCGTCTGTGCGCGCGTCTGTCTGTCTGTCTGTCTGACCGTCTGTGCGCGCGCGTCTATCGGTCTGTCTGTCTGACCGTCTGTGCGCGCGCGTCTGTCTGTCTGTCTGACCGTCTGTGTGCGCGCGTCTGTCTGACCGTCTGTGCGCGCGTCTGTCTGTCTGACCGTCTGTCTGACCGTCTGTCTGACCGTCTGTCTGACCGTCTGTCTGACCGTCTGTGTGTGCGTCTGTCTGTCTGACCGTCTGTGTGTGGGTCTGTCTGTCTGACCGTGTGTGTGTGTGTGTGTGTGTGTGTGTGTGTGTGTGTGTGTGTGTCTGTCTGTCTGTCTGTCTGTCTGTCTGACCGTGTGTGTGTCTGTCTGTCTGTCTGACTGTGTGTGTGTCTGTCTGTCTGTCTCTGTCTGTCTGTCTGTCTGTCTGTCGTCTAAATGGCCTCCTTTAACCAAACTTCCTCTTAGGAGAGATAAGAGTGTCACAATTTTTCCTGTTGTTTTCAAGCATATATCTTTGCCAGCTTAAGTTTTTGCTTTCTTGTTCTTTTGTATTCAGTGCCTCATTAAACAGTGTTTGTTTTATGAGATAGATAGATGCTTTTTATAATCAAGTGAATTCAGTTTGATATGATCTTTGCTGAGTTGATGAAAGCGTTCTAAGTGTGCACGGTTCTGCAGTTCCCAGCCACTTTTCAGTTTTTCCTTTCCATCCCTCATCTTCTTCCTCCTCCCTGTTCCTTGTCCCTACATCCCATGCTCCACCCATTCCCCCCTCCTCTCGGTGTCTGTGTGTGTGTGCGCGTGTGTGTGGGTCTGTGAGGGAGCAGAGCAGGAAAAGAGAGAGAGAATGACGTGGCCCTCTGTCTGACAGTCTCTCGCTCCTTTTTGCTTGCTCAGGGAGCGGTGATTGGAATCGATGACGAAGATGATAGCACTTTCACCATCACTGTAGACCAGAAGACTTTTCATTTTCAAGGTAAGCCTTCCTCCTACAGCTTCTTCTTTTCCTTATACCTTTCTTCCGTTCTATTCCTTCCTTTAAAGCTTTTTCCAGGCTATTTATTTATTTATTTATTTATAGAAGCAAACACATGCTCTCGAATATTGTCTCCATTGCTTCCACTTTTTTTATTTTTTATTTTTATTTTTTACTCATTTTGTGTGTAGAGCAGATTATACCAGCAAAACATCCGTGGCTTTTGCTGTAACTCAGTCACGTTTTCTCTCTCGCTTTCTCTCTTTTCTCTGTCCCTCTTACACACACGCACGCAGACACACACAAGCGCACATTTGCATTGCCCTCACACACATCCGACACATTGCGGCTGGTGCGATTAGTCAGCGTGTTCCGGTATTTTGGAAGCGCGGCTCTCCCGCAGCACTGGAGGATAAATGGCACAGGCATTACTTTCCCATTCTGTACTGCAGCGTGGCTTACACATTTATAATAGAAGCGCCATCACACCACCTACTGCAAATCCTGAGGCACAGCTGAGTAGTCCTTAGGCTTTGATCTAGCAGATCGCCACTAGGCGCTCACATGCTCTACCTCTCTCATCTTCCTCAGACCTCCTCCTCTTTTCCTTCACCCCTCCCTTCATCCGGTGGCACAGGGCCGGACAAGCTGGCAAGGAAAGGGCGCTGAGATCCAGGTCTTTAGCTTTTAGCTTCCACCCCCTGTTTTTTTGTTTTTTTTTCGTCCATTTTCACTCCACACCCTTTCCCCGGGGGCCCTCTTGCCCTCCCCATGCCCTCACCCATTGCCATGTTTCGGCACTGTCTGCTGTGGCTGTACAGTAAGAAGGGTAAGGTGATGCACGTCCGCATGCTTGGCTGGAGCTTGTAGGGGTAATGCTTATGCAGTCATAGTTTTGCGCTCACTGTTTGCACTATTGAGCAATAGCTGAGTCATTCATTTATCATTATTAGTGGGACCAAACCTCTGTATGTTTCTGTTGCTTATGCCTGGGTTTAGAAATGTGGCTGATGTAGTGTTTTATTTCTTAGAATGCAACTGTTCGTATCTGTTGTTATAAGAGCAGCACGTAGACTTTTTGTGGTTGTTTTTATTATGCTAACTTGCCCTATGGATCACCCCAGCACCGGAATGCAAGTTTACCTGCCTGTTTGACATGACCAATGTTTAGAAAGGCATTTTACAACCTCATACGTCGCTGTGAATATTGTCGTATCTACTGTTTATGTAAGTAATTTAACTTAATTTAATTGAAGTTTCCTATTTGTGAATGCATCCTTTATCTTACACCAATCTTAACGTCCTCCCCATGGATTGGGCCAGTTCCTATCAGTGACAATGCACATAGCAATCCTCTCAAAGACTAAAGCATCACCCGAGCCCCTGTCTCTGCATCTTTGAATTCCCTTGAGTCTGCAGCTGAGGGTTGGTTTTTTAGAGAGCAGTCGAAGGAACTTGTTCTCTCCGATACTTTATCCCTCCGGTTGTAAGCATGCCCCCTCAGGCACTCTTATCTCCTCCATCACCTCCTAAAAAGGCACTATTTGCTGCATCTTTCTCATTCTCAGAACTGCTGTCTCATCAGTGTCTAAGAGTTCAGAAATGGCAAGTGTGTTTGTGTGTGTGCGCGCGAGACTAAATGTGGAAATTCGAACTCAGCAGGTCTTGAATAGAGATTTATAAGTGCTGAACAGCATTGAGCAGGTGTGTAAAGGGACGATGGCACGTTGCAAAGCTACCTGTAATTAGGTAAAGCAGCCATCCTGCACTAATATGATGAGCCGAGGAAGAATGTAGATGCAGTATACAGCGCTTGTTTTGGTAGGAACCAAAATATGTTTGGGAGCCCCTTGTATTATCATAGTTGAAAGTAAGAACCTGCTATCTGATTACATCTTTGAATTCTTCTTCTTTTTTTTTATTTTTTTTTTTCTTTTTTTTTTACAGCAGTTGCAGCAGAGGTATCTCCAAAGAGTCGTATTCGCTATTTACAGGACCATCTATAATTCATTAGGCTCTTACCGGGCCTGATATTTGCCTGCCCGAAAGCTCCTTTATTTCAGCAGCCTGTGCTGAGCAGTAAGGCCTGCCCTACGCTATCGAGAAGCTACTTGGTTCATGGAAATCTGCGAGTGAGCACAATACGCTTGTTACATGGAAAGATCCTTGTTATTGAGGGCGTAGTTAACGAGAGAGCCTCTCACTCTCATCAAGAGCTTGTGGAACAGAATGAGAGGGATGGATGGATGGACAAAGACACATGGTTATGGCACAGAGGATGGAGCATGGGTGTTCTGTTATTTATCAGTGATCTTTAATGCAGAAGACCATAGCTGTTAGAGGAAAGAGATGGCGTTGTAGCATATGCGATCCCGGAAACCATTTCAGTCCTTTTATCATCGATAATACTGTTACTGAATTTATAGGTATATAATGTTTACTCACTCTCATTCGACTCTCTTGGCATAAATTAAAACACATAAGGGAAAAAAAAGTGTTTTTCCAATGTACTCAAGTTTCTCAGAATGATTCTGGCTTAAATCTTCTCAGACGGAAATATTCGGCAAGGAAAGTCTGAACTCAGTGTTACATAATTTCCGAGCTCAGTGCATTTGAGCTAAAACAGAAAACCGTGATCATGAGTGAATGAGGTATTAACTTTCTTTAAAGCAGCCAGTAGATTTAATTTAGTGTATGCAGATTGTTCAAAAGTAGATACATCTCATTTAAAGTCTTGAAGTGGTATTTTGTTTACCACTGAATATGTGAGCAGCCGTGTTGACATGGCATCATATGAAACTCTAAGTAGGAGGGAGTCTTTTCTTTAAATTGAACCAGCTTTCTAATAACATCCATCAGATTCCAGATAACAGCCTGCGTTGCTGCTAGCTAAATTGATAACTTAATTCTAAGAACACACTTTATTATCAATTAAATACATTATTATTACCTATATACTTTACACTTGTATATCTATCTTCTATATAAATATGTGTGTGTGTTTATATGAGAGAGACAGAGAGAAAAAGCGAGCCAGATGTAATCCTGCATACATCTGGTTGTATCACTTTTTCTTTTCACTTATCATTAGTCGGGTACATTGTGCTCCATGCCCTCATGCATCACCCACCTCTGCCATTGCACTCTTTCTCTGTCTCTCTCTCTCTCTCTCCTTCTCTGTTGTGCATGTACGAAAAAGAAAATGTGCAATTTTACTTGGAGGATGGTTTATGAAACCTGCCTGTCTTGGTGTTTTCTCAGAATATTGTATCATCTTTATACTGCTGAAGTCCGAGGAGTCTTTGCCTAGAATTTTCCTCCAGAAACATGTATTGAGCTACCATGCTCTCAGGTCAATGCTCCTGCTCAGGTTTCATTTGTATTCGTTCAGTGACGCCATGCTGTAATGGATTGAACATAAATATGGAGAATATGACTTTGAGAATATGATATTTTTCTTCTGCCAATGATACAGAAAACACTGTAGTAGAGAAACCGATTATACGAGCCATAAGGGTTAGGTTCTAGTTAATACAAGGAGGGGTTGTGTTTTGTTTAGGACCGTAAATACTGCATGGACCCAGCAGATCCATTTGGCTTTTGACGATTTATATAGAAAAGCTTAAATTAAGTACAATGTACAGAACGCAGTATGGTTTAAGCACTCAATTTATAATAACCGGATGTAGCGTCTTAAAAGATGTACAGGATGAAGCTGAGAGGTCTTTTCCTTGTAATGTAGAAACTGATCTGCGCATTTTCCCCAGTGGAGCTGAATGTGTATATGTGAGGGTGTGTGCTTGGGGATTGTATTTGGCATGCACCATGGATCTGGTCAATACCTTTAAAAGCTTTGAGCTGTTTTTGCTGAGCTAAGTGTCGGGCATATTTCTTGTGTTGTTTACCGTTTTCTTCTTTGAGAAAACACTTTTTAGTAATTGAAAGAAAAGTTGAATATATTGTACTATTTCAGTTTAAGTTTTTGTGAATACTTGATGTCTGGATTTGTCATTATGTTTAGCTGATAGGTTTAAACTTTACCCTCCTTTATTATACTTCTCAAACCATAGCCGTCTGCATTTTCTCCAAGTCACTCATTGTTCTAATTCCTTTAAACCTGATATTAAGCTTGATGGTAGTTGAGTATACACTACCTGGTAAAAAAAAAATGAAGCCAATTTATGTGTGAAAATAATTCCTCGTGCTCCCAGAACCACTGTTTCACTTTTTAAGTTCTGAAATATGCCTGTTCCATCAGAGAAGAAAAACTCCATAGATGTGATAAACCTGGTCATTCAGTACATTCAGGTCATCAGCTGACTTAATTTTGTGGGCTTATAACGAAGCTGAGCCTATACCTTATCCACGGAAGCAACCACAGATTACAACATTGCCTCCGAGGCTGGTACAGTGAGCACTATGCATAATGCCTACATCACTTTATGCACTTCCCTTCTTACCCTGATAAACCCATCACTCTGGAATTGGGGAATAAGGACTCATCAGACCACATGATCTTTTTCTATTCCTCCAAAGTCTAACCTTTATGCTCCCTCTCAAATTGAACTATGATGTAGTTTTCTTATGGACACACAGCTGTTTAACCCAATCCTGCGAGTTCTCACCAACTTGTGTGTGGAAACTTTTACTGTTAAACAAGCTGTGATAATTTAAATTTATTTTATTTTTTTTTATTGTCCATTTCTTTAACAATGCACCTTCACTAATTGTTTAAGTGATCTTCAGTCATGATTTTTATTTATTTATTTGTTTGTTTTTGACAGTTCAGCACTATTCTTCCAGAATTTATAAATGTGTTGGTCAGTTCTTAACCCAAGTCTAAGCCTTTAACTTTCCTGGATGTTGGGTGAGACTATGCAGACTTCATGAATGGCCTCCAAGAAATCCAGATCTCACTCAATATGATTTTTAAAATGTATTTTATTTTTCTTTCCCTCTGGGGCTACATAAAGGAGGAGGTGTAAAGGACAAAGGCTCGCACACTCGGACTTGGAATCAGAAGGTTCACAGCAATATTACAAACTAATTCCTTCAGAGGAAGATGCATTCCATCCCCGGCCATTTGAGGAAACTGGTTGACGCCACCGGTGCCTACATTGAAATTTAAATATTTGCATTTGTTTTCCTATGTAATAAAGTGCATGTACAAGAAATGTTTTAGAAATATGGACTTTATAACCAAATTTTAATGCCTTGTTACTTTTCACCCACCATATGTAAAAAAAAAACATAAGCACACACAAATATAAAAATTATGAATTAATCAATAACCCAAGTTAATTAACTAAATTAAGCACATTCAATGTAATGGAGAACAAAAAGATTGAAAGCGACAGAAGATTGAAAATTAACTCCCTAAATAGACACAAACTGTATATAGCACAAGATGACTCAGATCATAATCCAAGCATTTACTTTTCTCCCTTTCTGTAATGGTGAAACCATAAAAGGGCTCACATTTGATTGCCGTGTTTTTAAAAAGGTGCTAGTTCTTGTAAAAAAGCTTTACTAATGTTTCAGTTTCTGCTTTCTGTCTTTCAGTAACATATGTGTTCCTGTGTTTTTAAGTATGTACATTTTATTTTTTGGAGAGAAGAGGGTGGATGTGGGTGGATGACATTAGCGTCCAGTTTAGTCTTTAGTTCTCCCTCTCTGGCTTCTTGTAAGCAAACAGCACAGCCAAACCTTTCTCATCTGTCACCTCTACAGCTATATTAAGCTGTGCCACTGTTGGCCTCATTCACTGCTGTTCCTTGTGCTACTTGCTACCCCTTCTTCTCCTTCACTTTGTGTGTGTGTGCTCCGTCTCTAACGCATTGTGTTTTGGATGTTCTGCATCGGCAGCCCGAGACGCAGATGAGCGGGAGAAGTGGATCCATGCGTTAGAGGGGACAATTCTGCGTCATGCTCTCCAGCTGCGGGTAAGAGTTCAGCCTGTATTCTGTCCATGTTAAATCTTTGTGAAGATATTTGTGAAAATACAAATTAGAGGGGACGTAAGATGAGTAATAGGACACATCAAGTTAGTTTTTGGATTATTTTGTCTGTCTGTTTGTTTGTGCACACATTACATAAAAACTACTAAGCAAATTTTCACGAAGTTTTCACAGTTGTATTTGGCTCAGCTTGAGGTAACGTGCATGCTTTGTTTCATTGCCAGTAGAAAGAGACGATATGCTACTTTGAAATTTGGAAAACGTTCTCATATCACATAAAAATCGACCTTGAAAAAATACATTAGTTCATCTCAAAATACAACAGATGCCGCTGTGCATTTTTTAATACGCACTTATGAGTGTGGAGTTAAATTCCATGCAAAATAAAGTCGTGGGCACATCTAGTAAAGGAATATTTGTGATTAGTCAACCAGGAATTCCCGCATGTTCCTGTTAAGATAGTAAGAAGGATCATTAAATTAATCTTACTGTATTTTGACTTACTTATAACATTCTTTAAGCTTTTGCTTCATAAACACCCGAGATATGTATTGTTATTAAACTGCAGCTTTGCCTTTGTATAGGGACCTGACCTTCAGTGTAAGCATTAACATGTGTTTGCATTGCAACACACACAGTGGGTTTATGGATAAGCACAAACTCCAGAAATATGCTAGCTCGCTTCCTATTCGAGAGCTAGCTACACATTGCACATATCTGCCCTGCTCGACGTCTACCGCTCATGAGCTGATTGGTTGATGGAGAATTGGGTCTGTTTACACATCTGGAATCAACTTCAGAATAATACTGTTAGGTTGACAACTAAACCCAGAGACAAACATAATTAAAGAACTACCACTAAAACGCCCGCAACATAAATGATTAAAGTCACAATTTAAATATAGCCACTCTGTGAATAACATATTACTGATAGAGTAATATGTCAAACTAATATATTAGTTCTCAGGATGGTGTATTTTTAGTAATTTTTCCTCTCAATGATAGAACTCACACTGAAAACCTAGTGTAAATGAAGAAATCAGTGTGAATTTGTTTCAGAGTTGCATGCTTGTTTTTCGGATGCAGCAATCACAGTATTTTCCAACAGATTTATTTACAGAAAATTGCAGTCATGATATTGTGTTAAATGAATATAAAGTGTAAGGCTTTATCCTTGGCCCTGGTTCCTTGTAACAGACAATTTACAGGATCACACACTTTACTTTCTTTATTTTTTCAGTGGGCTTTCAGTATAAAACCTAAAACATTGTCATCCTCTGATTAGCAGTTGCTAGAATTTTTAGAATTCTTTTTCTTCCAATTCTGTAAAATTTGGTGTAGTTCATGTGATAACACCCTCTAGTGGCCATGCTGACATTGCATGCAAATGTGAAGATTTCACACTATGTAACACGCAGAAACATGCTTACAGAAGTGTAAAACCACCCTAAAGAGTGAGATATAAAATGAATAAGTGAGTGTGTAGCATGTGTGTCATTGAATCCAGGAAATCATACCACATAAGAATTAATTACCCCAACAAAACTTCTCTTGTTCCCTATCAGTTCTTTCCCCTCTTCTTTGAAATTGTTTGATTTCTCTGCCTCTCCTGGCAGTCCCCTCTCCTTTACTTTCCTCTCATTTCTGAGTGTCGCCATCAGTGTGAATAATACTGCTGACTGACTGACTGATGCATGAATTTACTTGCCTGGCAAAATGAAGCCTACCAGTCACATGATCCTAAAGCCTCTAATCAGCCAATCCCAGATCGGCACACTTGGCCCGTCTCTCATCTGCAGCAGACGGCTATCCAATCAGAACAGCTGTTCATATTTGTTTGACCCCTTTAGGGAGTGTCTCTCTTTCTTTTTTTGTTTTGAGGAAGTCTCTGCTTCCTGTCATGAGTTCCTTGAAACACTGTGTTTTTTTCACATAGTAAGTGAATAAACTTTTTGTAACTGCATGTTTTAGCTTCTGTTGACTTAATTCAGAGGTGGCCAATGGAGGAAACTCTGACAGCTAGGTGGTAATTTTTAGATAGGAAGAAGAAGAAGACAGGAAAACTTTGAATTTCTCTAATGTCCCAGTTGAGAAGAGGGAAGAGTCATGTGAGTACCTGTATCGTTGGAAAGTAGTGTAAATGCATTATACAGTGGGTCTCTGTATTTTGAATTGTGAAGGTTAAGGTGTTGTGTATAACACGCCTCTTTAAACATTTGAATCTGTGCATCTCTTTAGCCATGTGTATGTGTTTTGCATGTTCTAGTTTCTGTGAGAGTCGAGTGCCCCTGCGTAAACACTGCAAATTTATTAGATTCAAGTTAAGGATGGTGTTCGCTCAGGAAACATCATAAAGCTCTTTAAATGAGTTCTTGTTTAAGTAGAAGCTAAATTCAACAACCGGTGGTGTTAGCACACGTCCATGTTAGTTTCATATGCTTTGTTGACTCAGGCAGAATTGTGACTCAGGTTTCTTACAATTAGATGTCATTTCCTGTTTTGTCTTAAATCCTACAATTTAAGGTGTTTTAAAATCGTTAGTCACTAACGTTGTCAGCACATGAAGCCTAAACATGCTTTGTGTGACACTGTTGGATATATCGTTGGATTTATATATGATAAAGCATTGTGAATCTTTTCATAATTCATTGGTTTTCTTTTTTCTTTTTTTCTTCTTTGGACTATTGTAACATTTGCAGCATTTTAGAATTAGAAAAGTTTTTGTGTTTTTTTTGAGAGACTGCGAAAATAGGTGTGGTCCATAACCTCAACTGTTAGTAGTTGAGTAGTGTGTTTACATACTATATATAACAATGTCTGAGGCATTTATCTTCTTTGTTTTTTGTTAAGACACACAGTGACCTATGAATGATTCAAACATAAACCATCTAACTTAAGACATAAACCAGTTAGAAAGATGCAGATAATGGCAGATAATCAGGTCTGTGATTAGTATACTGGTGATGCTGAATGCACAGTGGTTGGAACAGATGAGAGTGGAAATGAGGTTGCTGCTGAGGTTATTACAGAAACATTCAGTTTTTAAATGAGATCTTTACACTTTTGAGCCTGTCACAGTAAAACAATTGTTCCTGGTTGTTTACTTGAATCTAAGTAAATTTAAAAGTCTACAAAATCTAAATTTGATATGAAGAAATGTGAAGGGGGGCTCAAGACTTTTGAGCAATACTGTATTTACTGTATACATACTGTATATGTCTTTTTGTTTTTGTTTCTTTACGGTTGCAATGTAAAGCTCCCTGCATTAGTGTAGAGTCGGGAAAATACAATTTTAAACAATCTGACGCAATGGCTAAATTTATGTGCAGTCTTATAATCCAATAAAAATCCAAACTGATTAGTTAAATCAGAATAAAAACATTTATACAGAGACCTTAATGGAAACAGAGAAAAAAAACAATTAAACTTAATCCAAATTAAATGACTATCCAGTTACATGAGGTACTGTTAATGTATTAAATAGACTAGTTAGTTGTATAAATTTGTTGTATCTTAATACACTTTGCTATCAGAATCAGTACACATGTTCTGCACATGTGTTTTAGTCACAGTGCATTCAATGTCCAATAAGTCAATCACATAAAAAAAAACCCACGACATTTAATTTGTTCATTCATTTATTCCTTAATTTTCAGTAGCCAGTGGATGCCAGGTGTGCGGTAGACTTACCTGTCCAAGGCCCAAGGTGGAAGAATTCACCCCATTTCAGTTCACAGTCCATCACAGAGCACTATGCAAATACACTGATCAGCCATAACATCATGACCACCAGGCCAATACTGAGTATGTCCCCCCCAGTTACCACCAAAACAATAATGCGCCGTGTGTTCTGAAAACTTTCTATGGGAACCAGCATTAACCTTTTTTAACAACACAGGCCAGCCTTCACTCCCCATGCGCATCAGTGCGCCTTAGTTGCTCCTGACTCTATCACTGCTTTTCTTCCTTGGACCACTTTTGGATGGTCCTGACCACTGCAGACTCGGAACATCTAATAAGAGCTTCAGTTTTGGGGTTGTTGTTTATCACGTCGCCCATCACAATTCGGCCCTTGTCACAGTAGCCGTTACCTTATCTAATTACAGTGGCACCTGGAAGTGGATGGGTTTTATTAGGCAGCAAGTGAACATTTTGTCACTGAAGTTCATGTGGTGAAAGCAGAAAAAAATGGGCAAAGGGCCTCCGAGTGGCGCAGTGGTAAAATGCTCGCCCTATCATCCGGAGATCGCTGGTTCGGTTCCCGGGTGATGCTTTAACCTCTCACAGCCGGAGCTCTCTCAGCGGGGAGGGATGGGAGGTACTTGGTGCTCCCACATTAATCATGGCTCTACGCCATTCGTCTGTGAGCTCGTGCACGCAGAGGGAGCGGATAGCGCTGTCCTCCGAGTGTGTTACGCCGCCCCCAACGGTGCAT
>JAQMYL010000039.1:12873959-12887205 GCA_030014365.1 Clarias pachynema | reverse complement strand
TAACGAGTACGAGTACTTTAGAAAATGTGGTATCGAGGCCGATACCCGATACCGGTATCGGTATCGGGACATCCCTAATTCTCTAAAAGGGAGCCTGGAGCCTATTCCAGGTCACTCTGGGCACTAAGCAGGACAGGGTGCCAATCCATCGCAGGGCACAAAAAACACACATGCACACACACACTATGGGGGAATTTTGGAAATGACAGTTAGGTTAATTTGCAGGTCTTTGGACTGTGGGAGGAAACCGGAGTACTTGGAGTAACCCACCAAGCACCCAGACCTGAAGTGGGACTCGAACCCCTCAACCCTGCAGGTGTGAGGCTTCAGTGCTAACCACTATGTGCTACCACTGTGCCACCCAGTCAGAACTAGAAGTGCGGTTTTATTTATATAGATATATAGATAAAAAATAAATATACACACTGTTTGACCCACAACAAAGCTAAGAAATGAATTTTTTTTTTTTTTTTTTTTTTTTTTACCATTCAAGCCTAATTTAATTTATTAAAATTGTGAAGTGTTTGATTTGGACACTTTATAATCACTACATCCCTAATAAATATAATTAATTTATGTTAATTATGTAGATATATTGTGTTAGCCAAGTAAAGCATACACTAATAGATTTTTCTTTAAGATTAATATGCTATAGTTTAAGAGCACTCTGGAGACTTCAAATTAAAATTTTATTTGTCACATGATTATACGCAGTATGATATTCAGTGACATGCTTATGGCCTTTTGAACCGAAACTGAGGGTGCTGTGCATGCTCAATCCGGAGGTGTGCATATAAGATGAGAGAAGTGGGCGAGGCTTTTCGTGCAGTGCCAGTAACTAGTATTTTAACAGTATACAAAACACCTATTACGTCACTCCAGATTTGTATGTGCATTGTCTTGTACACCTTTTTACGAGTGAAGGAAGGAAGGAAGCTGACAAAGTCTGCTGTTAATTTCAGGAATTTCTACACAAAATTTGTAAAGATCTGGAAAGTATAATTAAAGTGATCCTCCCTGGATACTGTGGCAAGCATGATGTTGTGTAGCGATGATGAAATCATCATCTATTTAAAAGCTTTGTTTCCACTTTTGACATCCTCAGTTCCCAAATGACCTCAGTGGTCTACTGCTGTTCTTATAGCTACAGTCTACCTTTGACTTGATATGTCATGATAGAACACACCTTCTGTATGTATGAATGTATGTATGTATGTATGTTATTCTAACTGTAATTAAGCCAATAGTACATAATCTCATTAGGGTGTAGACGGCAGCAGTCTGGGGTCAGTACTGCTTGCTTCACTGGCCTTTTCCTGAAAGTGGAAAGCAGAACACGGCAAGGGGAAGCACATCATGGAGGTGTTTCAAGTTAGTGAGGTGACTCAAAACCGTTTCTCCTGTTCTCAATTCCAGGAAGCGGAGACTGCGTTTGTCCCGAGCGTTCAAGACTTTGACAAAAAGCTTGCTGAAGCAGACGCATATTTACAGATTCTGATTGACCAGTTAAAGGTAAGCCTTGCCTTTGTATGCAGGCATTGGGATGTGGTTTATGAAGATTATTACCTGTATTTGTGAGAGAAGTACATTATTGCCATAGTGTTACTGGGTTTTGTTTTTTATCATTCAGCTTGTCTATTTTGTTCCCCCTTTCATCCTGTAGCTCTTTGATGAGAAGATAAAAGACTGCAAAGATGACGAGTCGCGCAGAGTAAGTCATTGTCATTTCGCCGTGTGACTTTAGTTTTTATGTGCTTTTCTCTGCACAGTATGTGTGTGTGTATTTGGCCAGTGTTTATCTAAGTACTCATACTGCCAGTTAAAGGGTGGTGGTGTTACAGCATGCTGCATTTTATATTACAAAACAGCTCTTACATTTAAAGTAAAGCTTTAGTCTTTCAGTAATTTGGGAATCAGACGACTTTCTACTCTGTACCTTCACCTTTTCAGTTCCCTTTTTTCATATAGTCTATTGTTTGGTTCCTTTATACTGTAAATGTTGTGGTATTGAAACAGCTTCAGACTATTCACCCTAATTATGCCCCTTTTTCTGTTAAAGAAAATTGAGAACCTAAAAGAAACAACTTGTGTAAGTATGTTCCAGTGTCTTCTTCCGTTTTCCCCTTCAGTTTCTGAATAGAACATTTGTCTCACATATTGTTTTTATGCTTATTTGTAGAGTATGGTAGAATCTATCAAGCACTGTATAGTACTGCTTCAAATTGCCAAGGTAAAGACTTTCTTTTCTGTTTTGTTATAAATCTTTAGTGTTGCATGGTAGTAAAAATGTGTTTAATCATTAGTAACCATGGCAGTTAGAGATGGCACAATACAACTTTTTTTCTTTTCTGATTCCATAACCTTTTTCAAATAATTTCAGTAGAAAATAGAAATAATACTTGTATTCCCAAAAGTTTGTGAACACCTGACCATCACGACCATATATGCTTGATGAACATCCCATTCCAGATTTAGTCACATTTAGTTTGCAGTTCACAAGGTGTTCAGTGAGTTTAGGGTCATTGCTCTGTGCAGGCCACTGAAGTTCTTCCACTCCACACTTTGTGCACAGGGTCACGTCATGCTGGAACAAGTTTGGGCTCCTTAGTTCCAGTGAACATCCACATATAGTCATGTTCAAAAGTGTATACTCCCTTATAATTTTAAAAATATAATAATCATCTGATCGTAGATGGTCTCAGTATTCGGTAAATACAACCTCAGATGAACAACACAACTTTTTTCACTGTGCTATTTAGGGATGCTCTCACCAGGGTTTTTGGGGCCAATTATGGATCAGAAATCAGTATGTTAGGTGTTTGTGGGTTAGTGGGATTTGCCATCTAAAGTGTTCTATTTATTGTGCAGTATTGTTTGTTTATTTATTTATTTATTTATTTATTTTTTAAAAAGCATGTATATTAAAGCAGAAGTTTTGCTGGTCTGGAGCATTCAGGTGTGTTATTGCCATGTTGGGTAAAAACCAAACAGCATTTCAGCAGAAACACCTAATATACTCTGTAAAGCATGGTAGTGGAGGGGGGATTATTTTGACATGTTTTTTGCAGCCCAAACTTGGGCAGCTTTCAGTCATTGAGTCGACCATGAACTACTCTGTATACCAGAGGTAAAGGTGAGGCCATCTGTTGAACCACTAAAGCAACAGGACACTGAACCAGTGTTGTATAGAAAAATAGACCAAAATGATACAAGAGAATGAGAGAGTCATACAGGAAAATAATTACCTCAAGTTGTTGCTGATAAAGGTGGATCAACAAGCTGTTGAATCATGTGGGTAATTACTATTGCCCATGTTTTTTTATTTATTTAAATAAATAATGGTACAGTGGGGGGGAAAAGTTACATGTTGTTGTTTGTCTGAGGTTGTATTTGCCTTGTTGTTCTGACACCTACTACGATCATATTTTTGTTGTTGTTGTTTTTACATTAAAAAAAAATAGAATTAATAGAGGGGATGCTAACTTTTAAACATGACTGTATGGGTGTGTTAGTCAGGTGTCTTCATGCTTGTGATCAAGCATGGAAAAAGCTAGTCATTGTGTCAATTTAACATGAAAATAAACTTTGTTATAAAAGCATATTATATTGTAAATTAATCGAATATTTTGTCCTAATATGAACCCAATTCTGTCACTGGATGTTTTATTGTTGCTATCTCTAATGGCAATAGTTTTTCACTTGCCTGTGCTCAGAGTAATTTGCTATATTCCTACAGGTTCCATGGTAATGGTTTGGAGAGGTGCTTCTCACATAAAAAGCCAAGAGACTAAAACACTTCTAAAAACTATTAATATTTTTGTGTTGTATCTTGCTGGTGTGTCAGGAACAAAATATTTATTTATTTATTTTTTATTATGATCAAATGAGGAGGTAGAATTATGGAGTAAGTTGTTTGCGTACTGCTTGAGTTGGACTGCGCATGAGCTGCACATTCCTCAATTCATGTTTTCTTTTTAAAATTTTAAGGATCAAAGTAATGAACAGCAACATGCAAACGGAATAATAGTAAGTTGTGACTTTTCTCAACCATGGATCAATCTAATTCAACCAATCTTCTTTCTCTTTGCTCTGGAAACTCTTTTTTTTTTTTCTTTTTTTTTTTCTTTTTTCTTTTTCACACTGGAAAAATTTTACTTGGCAAAGTGCATGCTTTTCACTTTTGGAAATTGGCTCTGCCACATCTTTCTATCGCTCTCACTTTCATCGCTCTTTGTCAAAGGTGATAGCATTTTTTAAATATTCTGTGAACAGAGATGTTGCAAGCCTCCGTGATGATAGACGACTGAGCCAATCATCAGGCTGTCTCCCCTGATTACATGACCTTGACATGCACGTTAACAAAACATAAAAAGGCTATTGATCATTCCTTCACCATACTTGCTTACTCAACCATCAGGACTAATAGATTATAGACTATTTAATGGTTGTCCACTCCAAACTACATATTATGTCAATAACTGTTCATATTGGTCCTGGAGAGATCTAACATTCACATTTGATTTAACACTGATCTTGACTCTCAGGTGTTGCAATCAATTTTCGCTTTACTTTACCCAAGAACCTGCCTCTCAGAATTGTATCTATTGATTTCTTAGATTTTATAGTAGTTCATTCAGCCTCTGTAACTGCTTTATTCTGATCCTGATGGGCCCTTAACCTTAAGAGAAGTACACCATGAAAGGCAACTCGGCCTATTGTAGGGCACCATGCACATACTGTACACATTAACACCAAGGAGCAATTTAACATAGCCAGTCCACCTGCCAGCATGATTTTGGGAGGTTGGAGGAAACCAGGAAACACAAATGAAACATACACAAACATACAATTAATTAATGAATAATAGTTCTACCCTTTATTCCTTGTTAATGCTTAGTTATGCCAAACCATTTATGTTGGTAATGTTACGTAATCCAGACTAATATTCAAACCATATAAGAAGCAAGAACAAGCTTCAGTTTGAAACCAATCCATTTATTCCCTCCTTAACCTCCCCTCTCTGCCCTCCATGTCACCTTGTTGATTTAATCTAATATCACCTGCCTCCCATCACCATGGGTCTAATTTTTCTAATTGGCTTTTAATTACGAACGGCAGGCGCATTCGCCACATGGGGGGGGGGGGACGAGAAACAATTACAGACAAATGATCACGATTGAATCCTTTGAATGTCCCAGAAGAGAAAAACCTCTCCAAATCTTCATGTTGATGGCTGCCATCATAACCCTGCATTAGTAAACAGTCAGGTTTCACTGCACCCTATATCCTGTTCCATTTTCCTGCTGTTGCATGTTTTCCCATTTACCTTCATTTCTTGTCTGTATGGCATTGTGCATGTCCGCACAATGTGTACAGCAGGAAATGACTTACCTGCATGATGCGTGCAGTCACACTATTATCGTCTGTGTTTGTCACCATGGAAGCTGAGCTTTCACAGCCTTTAGATGAGTCTCCTCTGCTAATGTGTTTTTAATGTGTGTGTATTGGGGCTTTATAAATGTTGAGTAGTGCTGCAGTGACTGTTGTGTAATTGGGTTCAGTGTGTCTGGTGCCATGACCTGACCAAGACCAAACTGCAGCTTTATAATTGACCACTGATGAGACCCTCAGCAGAATGCAGAGAGATTTATTGCAGATGCATCTCTTAATTATCAGAGTGACAGAATTAAGTTTGTTTGTGATCTGTTTACATAAGCCGTGTGTGTGTGGGCAAAAGTATTTGGCCAAGCCTGCAATGACATTACTACATTGTATCCAAATACATATATACTTCAGTATGGAGTTGGTCCCCATTTTGCAGCTAAAACAACTTCTCTTCTTGATGGAGTCAAGTCAAGTAGGCTTTTTATTGTCATTTCAACCATATACAGTTCAGGACATAGTAAAATCAAACAATGTCCCTCCAGGACCAAGGTGCTACATACAACATAAATTAACAAAAAAAGAAACATGCTACAACACGAAATAATCAAAGTAGCACCATTTTGCATCCGGAGCGGCCGCTGCATGCTACTGCTGCGCCGCCAAGGCTGTCCACAAGATTTCTGAGTGTTTCTGTGGGAATTCATGCCTATTCATTCTGTAGGGCATTTGGTCAGGCACTGATGTTGGACGAGAAGGCCTGGCTCGCAATCTCCATTCCAGTTCTTCAAAAAGGTGCTCGATGCGGTTTAGGTCAGAGCTCTGTGCGGGCCAGTTAAGTTCTTCCACAATTTCAAACCATGACCTTATAGTCCTCGTTTTGTGCACTGGGGCACGGTCATGTTGAAATAGAAAAGGGCTTTACCCAAATTGTTGCTACGAAGTTGGAAGCATAGCAAGTCTTGGTATGCTGAAGCTTTAAGAGTGCCTTTCAGTGGGGATAAGTGACCTGTTTGAGTAATCTGAATTCAATAATGAAGAGATTTGGCCAAATACTTTTGTTATATTCAAACTGCATGTGAAAAGTACATCTGTGACATTAAATTTAGCTTTATTTCAAATTTAATAAACCTGTTTAATGTGGCTATGTAGAATAGAATAACATTTACCCTTCTTCTAAATATAATCTACTGCTTTTAATATACAAAGCACCTTGTCAGCTTAGAAATCTGTCAGCCCCAGAGGAAGTAAAGTCCTCCCAAATGAGGAGTAACAGAGTAGCAGAGATTTCCTCTGAATGTGTGTGTGTGTTACCTGTGCTACCCTGCAGAGCACCATAAACCCAGTGGATGGAGTACACCAGCCCAGCCCCCTGGATGCCTCTGTAGTCGGTGCCGTTGTCATGCCAACGCAGACCACCCTCCCCGCAGGTATGCAATATTGGCTTGTTCTTTCTCACTGTCTTTACATTTGGTGTACACAAATAGTTTATTCAGTAAGATATAAATTAATACATAATTATTCTCCATAAAGTTATAGCAAACAAATCTGTTGTTTTTTAGCCATGTATATGCAGCTGTGTTAAGAGGGGTAACAAGGGTGACAAAGTGCATGATGTTTTGTTGCCCTCTAGAAAGCTTTTATGCTTTCCAGGTTACAGGGATGAATGTCTTATTAATTCAGTTGCAATTAGTTTTATTTGTATAGCACTTTTAAAAATGGAGGTTGTCAAAAAGCAGCTGTACAGGAAAAGAAAATCTTGGTTTAACTGAAAGAAATGAAAATGTATGCGTTTATAGTATAATATATAAGGATAGAAAGCTGGAGGCGACAGTGGCATGGAAAAGCTGTGTGTGTGTATGTAGATGGGGCTCAGGTGTGTAAAGCAGAACAGAGGCCTTCTTCTCTTCCCATGGGTCCCGTCGTCACGGTGATGGGCAGCCTTCAGACGCCCACTCCCAACAGCACAGGTACAGATGGCAATTCCAAGATGTTATGTAAGGGATAAGTGCAGACATGAGAGATGATTTAAGTGGCTATATTGGCAAGCTACTGTGCAAGGATTGTGCAAACCCATTTCTTGATTAGTTCTTTGAAGAATAAAAAACTGTTAAACTGAAAAAATAAACATTAATAAGTCCCTGTTTTTGCAATGGATGACCCATAAGACATATTTGGATTTATATAGAAGTAGGGTTGTATTTATTGTTGTTACCTTTAGATCAAAATAATCTGAATCTAATCAAAATGTAATAAAACTTATACCTTTTCCGTATTATAATATTACACAGAAAAACTTGACAAAACATTGGTACCAATGTGTGATTTCTTGACACAGTGGATGTCAGACTTTCATGACGTTGGTTAGCTACTATGTGTCAATAATCATAACTTTAATCCATTCAGTCTGTAATCTGATAATAACTTTCAAAATGTCTGTGATGTTCCTGTGCTGCAATCAGAACAAAATATTTGATAAACCTTTAAAATGCTTATTTGTGCCTGAAATACTGAAACATGTTTTAGTTCAGGAAGGTCTACTATATACAGTTGTGCTCAAAAGTAAAGGATGTTTACCTTTTTTTTGAAGAAGAAGAAGAAAACATGAGTGAGAAGGCAAAAATAAATGTATTTTATTTCTTATAGGCGTTCATATGTAAGGCCTAACGGAATGGCACAATCATCAAACAAAACAACAAAAAAGAAAATGAGGAAATACCTGTTCATAATTGTGTATTGCCCCCTTTAGCATCAATGATTGCCTGCAGTCTTTTGTAATTATTGTCCATGAGGTCCTTATTTCTCTCAGGTGATATCTCTGCCCATTCGTCTTGGGCAAAATGCCTCCAGTTCCTTTAAAGTTTTTGGTTGTTTTGCATGAACTGCACTTTTGAGGTCTCCCCAAAGTGGCTCAATAATGTTGAGGTCAGGAGACTGTGATAGCCACTCCAGAACCTTTTTCTGCTGTAGTGATTGGAGGGTCAACTTGGCCTTGTGCTTTGGATCATTGTCATGGTGAAACATCCAGGAGCATCCCAGTATTTCCTGATAACTTGCTGCATTCATCTTGCCATCAATTGACTAACTCCCCTGTGCCACTGGAGCTCACACAGCCCCAAAACCTAATAGATCCACCACTATTCTTTACAGTGGTTATGTTGAACTTTTCACTGTAGGCCTTGTTGACTACTCTTCAAACATATCGTTTAATTTCAGTCTCATTACTCTAAATGATAAGCTGTGAGGCTTGTCTAGGTGCTATCTGGCGTACCGCAAGTAGACCTTGGGCACAGTAACGGATTACTCATGGCAGTACCTTTTTATTGTTCTCCTCCTCTTTTTTTCCAGAGTCAGCTGTATTTATCTTGAAGTTGTTTGTGGGTTTTTCTTTGCGTCCTAATCAGTCCTTCCAGCAATAGTGGGAGAAATCTTTCTTGGTCTACATGACCGTGGCTTAGCATCGACAGAACCTCTTATATTCCACCTCTTTATCAGAGTTTGAACAGTACCAACCGCCATTTTCAAGTGTTGAGAGATCTTTTTATATCCTTTTCCTGCTTTATAAACTACCTTATTACGCAAGGCCACTAGCAGTTCTTTTGTCTTCCCCATGGTTTAGTATCCAGCCAAGTCAGTACATCAGCACAGTACATCTCCTGAGCTGGGAAACTCACTATTTAAAAATAATTACAATGAGTGACAGGTGTGAAAACCTTCCTTTAATATCCATTTAAACCTGTGTGTGTTTGTAATGTGGCCAAACATTCAGGGTTATGTAGCTTGAAAGCTTTTGATCAGGGTTGTTTGGATGATTTCGGTTATCAGTAGGTTTTAAAACGGAATTCAAACAATTATGTGATAATTAATGACTTCATGTGAGCACTATCCTTAAATAAATAAAAAACATATTTTCCATCATCCGATATTTTCCAAGAAAATGGTAATGTTTAACAATATTGCACAACTGTTATGCATGATGGCAATGCAAATGATGCGTAATATGTTTGGAATTATACTGTATATAGAGTTTAAAATTACACAATGTTAAGGGTTTTTCTATTATACCTATTAATTTTTTTGTGCTGTTGTCTGAGATTACCCTACAATAACGCTTACGGTTTGTAAATGTGAAGAAGGTAACAAAACCTTTCACCTCTCAAAGCATGTTAGAGAAATTGAGTCAAGTGCATAAAAATATTTTAGAATTTATTTTAGTAAATGTAGGTAATTTGGACCATAATGGAGTATAATAACCAGGTGTCTTTCACAGAGTCTACATGGCTGTCATTATATGACTAGATGGATAAACATAAGTTAAACTAGATAAACATATGTTTCAGAATTTTAATGTTAATTCTAGTCCTAGTTTTGATTAAAGTACTGTATTTATATTACTGTGCTTGATCAGTTCCTTTGCACTTTCCTATTCCATGTGATTATTCATTTTTGAATCATGTGTAATGAGTGTGTGGCATCTCTCTGCACCGAGTCTCGGTGCTTTTCTAACAGTAATTAGTGCTGGCTGAGGCACATTCCCTACGCTTCTGCTGAGATGGTGCAAGAAACGATAAGCTCAGTAGAAAGTGCAGCTCAGCAGCTCTCAATGCAGCCTGTGAAAGTGCAAACTAAACAGTAGAGGAGGAGGTGAATGGTCTTGGGTGTGCATTACGAAGATGGGTAGAAGTGTGGTCCATGTATAATTAAAATCACGTATTATGATGGCTGTTTTTTTTTTTTTTTTTCATGCCAGGACAGTTATTTGTATTAAAAGAATTTTGCTGGTACCAATTGATAAATCAAGCTATACACACCCTTCAGCAATGCCCTTAGCTGCTCAGGGCTGTGCTCACTTGGATGAAACCTCATGTAAAAAATGTGATGTAAAATGATTCATTGTATTTACAATGTCCCGCTCCTTATTTATTTTTTGGTGCATAGGGAGTGGTCCTTCTGCACCCAGTAGCAGTGTCACTTCCCCCAGTCACATCAATGTGCCGGCCCACACTGTCCCAGATTTCTCCTACTCTAGCAGTGAAGATGAGTTTTACGACGCTGATGAATTTTACCAGAGCAGTGCCTCACCGAAACACTGCATTGAGTGAGTTAGGATCTAAACACACACATGCGCGCACAAACACACACTGCTGATGATGCACTGCATTGAGTGAGTTAGGATTCTAAACACACACATTGAGCTGTTACCAAAATAGAACATGAATATAATTACACATTAAGCCCACACAAGATATTTTGCACACAGTGTGATCATATATAGTTACTCAATTACTAGCTATAGTTAAACACAGATCTTCCTAAATTATTACATCAAATATTATTACATCATGACGTCCTTGTTTCACATCATATGGTTTTGCAGACATAATGCATAAGCAGCAGAATGTAGTCATTTTACACTTATTGTTTTTGGCTACAGCCCCTCCAGAACCACTGGTGTTAACAGTGAAGGAAATGCAGCTCTCAAACGACCTGACACCAACGAATCCCTCAATTCCTCCATGTCCAATGGCACAACTGATGCAGGTATTTAAACAGATACACACATGGCTAAAAATAAATTCCATTTTTCTGTACCATTACTGATGCTGGACTTAAAAACATGTAAGATGATCTTTGCTGCAAACCCAAAATCCATGGAGAAATATTCACATGTATGCATTAGATTAAAAATCATCAGGTGTTTTCATAACAAGCTCACTTCATCTTCATGTTTCAGCACATGTGGTCAGTGAATAAAAAAGGCTCTGGTTACCTATTGGACTATTTTATTACATTTTACAATGTAATAAAATTATGCCAAAAGCACTAATAGTAATGTACTCTCAAGCATCCTAAATTTGCACATCAAATCCACTCATCTGATAATGTGTAATACAGCAAGATTCACCACAAAACCTTTACGCATTGCAAGTGTACCCACCATGTGGTTTATATGATAACAGGAAATGTATGGTTTTAACAAGTTACAGATCTGTTAAAAGCAATTAACCAGATCTTCATGTAAATGACGAGTAATACCTAGAATATTAAAGATATTGGTTTAAAACAATAATCCATACTTTTAAGTTCCATTTTTAGCCATGCACATATTGATAATGATAAAGATGCTTATTGTGCTGAAAACCTATTAAAAAAATCTTTCATAAATATCATTCAAATATGTCTGTAAGATGCATTCTTTAAAAAGATATCCTGAAAACTTTTTTGAATTGACAGCCAGCTGGAAGTATGGATAAAAATACACTGATCAACCATAACATTAAAAAGCAGCACATCATGCTATGTATTGTGTAGGTTCCCCTTGGTCGACCTGTTAAGCTCTGGTCTCTTGGGGCATGAGTCAACTAGACCTCAAGGGATGTGCTGTGGTGTCTGGCACGAGGACGTTGCCAGTGAATCCTTGGGGCGCTGTGGGTTGTGAGCTGGTCCCTCCACAGATTGGTTTTACTTACCTGAGCATTCCATGGATACATATTTAGAGTGAAATCTGGGGAGCTTGGATGCTGAGCCGGAAGTCTTTTCTTGCTGGGACCTGTATTGGCTTTTCTGTGGAATAGAATTGGATGAGCTAGCTTTTTGACCCAGTGGGGATAGATGAAGGGATGGCTTAGTTAGCTGGTATGATTCATAATCAGTGTTAATATTATGTGGTGTCAGTGGTATGGCTGATCTGTGTATAAAGTGACCCTTGCCCAATTCACTAATACAACCTGATTTTCCAGTTTAAAGTTTATACAATAGCCAGTTACTAGTGCATGTCAGACATTTTGGGCTTTACTTTTTAACCACTTCATGCGTAATCATAGGTAAAGAACCATTCACTTAATTTTGTGTATTTGGAACCACATAATAGGGTTAGTATAGTTCCATCTAACATACCATGCGGTGTATGTCATGTGATACCCTGGAAAATGTACGTGCGCGTGTACACACACACACCTATAATTATAACCCACCACCAATGACTTCTCCACGTACAAGGACGCTTACTGCTTAAATATTTGTGTATATTTCACACAGACACACACACAAGTTGTCTGAACCTGGAATATCTAGACCACATGGTTATACACACTACATGGTTTTGCTCAGCTTTTGTGCTTTGTCTTACTCAGAGCAGTATGACAGTCATGATGAGAGGGACGACGACGGTGAGGGAGAGTCGGTGGAGGAACATAAGAGCATCATCATGCATCTGCTTTCACAAGTCCGATTGGGAATGGACCTAACCAAGGTAAGACTTGACTCTGCTTCTTTGTTTCTACTGCTCTCTCTTTCTATTTCCTGTCTCTATAAACATCTTGTATCTTCCCTTAGGTGGTTTTACCTACATTCATTTTGGAGAGAAGGTCTTTGCTGGAAATGTATGCAGACTTCTTTGCACATCCTGATTTGTTTGTCAGGTAAAGTGTTCTGCTGCTTCTTACTTTCCTAAAAATCTTATTTTTTAGTTCAACCGATTGGGTTTATTTGCTTTCAGTTTCATGTGTGCCCTTGTGTATGATTGGTTAAATCTCATGTTGGAATAATCTCATGTTTTCTTCCATCAACACTCAGCATTGCAGAGCAGTCTGATCCCCGGGAGCGTATGGTGCAGGTAGTGAGGTGGTATCTCTCAGCCTTTCACGCTGGCCGGAAAGGATCTGTGGCTAAGAAGCCATACAACCCCATCCTGGGAGAGGTATTCTATTGCCACTGGGACCTTCCTTCAGAAACAGAAGAGCCTGCTTCTGGGGTATGTTTCAGATGATGTGAAATATGTATTTAAAAATTCAAGGGATTTGTCCATCTATATATACAGTTAAAACTTGAATATATATATATATATATATATATATATATATAT
>JAQMYL010000039.1:12812832-12827280 GCA_030014365.1 Clarias pachynema | reverse complement strand
TGCAACATGATTGCAGGACAGTCTGTTTAAGTTGCACTTTTGGATGGTTTGTAGCCAACAATCAAAGAAAGATGTGATGTAAAGATGTAAAAGGACAAGAAAACCAAATTGGACAGAAGAGCAGATTTTCTCCCTAATTTAGTCGTATCCAATTCCTCCTCGTCACTAGGGCGCTCCCACATTATGGCTACTACTACCACTCAGTTGGGAGGACGAGTGAAGAGTAAAATTTATTTCTTTTTTTGATGCATGGATGCAGGCATTCTATACACCATTTGCACCAGGCGTGTGGAACTTGTTGACAAAAGCTCCAACTTTGCTACAGGAAACATTGATAGTCAACCTACTGTCAACCTGACCTGTTTATAGGTTTCAAATAATTTATTATTAGGGCACAAATGCTTATTGGGTTGACAACCCGTTAATTAATTAATTAATCAACAAAAAACAGTGATAAATCTGTTCAAAGTCAGCAACCAATACCATCTGCAATGTTGATCTATTTCAATTAAGCCAGACTTAATTAAATACACCATTAATTGAAGCTGAACAGGTGACATTGATGCAAAAATTAGCTTATCTAAATAAAAGCATCATAACAGGCAAATACTTACCACAGGTGATGGTATAAATCAAATTTCTGGTTATACAAAAATTGCTTCAGGAGAACCTGAAGCAGAGAGGAGAGGTGCAATTTGACCCTAACATGCGTGACTGTGGTTACAAAAAAAACACTGCCAAGCCCTGTAATGTTATATCTCAGTTCACCTTCATGTCTGTATGAATGCCCTTATCTCCCATAATTGTAGCTTTGTGTAAACATAATGTTTGCAATATCCTCATTAACATCTGCGTTGTATGCTCTTTGTGTTGAACAGGGAGCTATGTGACATTGGAGACATTGGGAAACTGACCAGAGAACAGTTTGCTTTGGCTCTCTATTTAATCAATCAGAAGCTCTCTAAATGCATTGACCCACCCCAAACGCTTTCTCCAGACATGATCCCTCCGTCTGATAGGCTATCACGTCAGGTAAGACACACCCTGTCTGTACCCTGTTCATCTGCTTTGCATATGAATTTTTTTGTATCATTTAGTCCCTCAGCTAAAAGATAAAGAATAAAGAAATAGTTTTGTAGCACTGCTTAAGAGGCATGGAAAAAAAAGAAGAAAAAAAAAGTAATAAAATTGTCATGTTCAATCTGTTGTCCTATTAATGATGCATTTCCTTTTCATGTGGGTCTTTTTTTTTCTAGCTTTCCCTGTTTGCCTATTTTTGTGAGTCAGTCTCTCTCTCTCTCTCTCTCTCTCTCTCTCTCTCTTTCTAATATTAATCCTGTCTGTTTTTAACTTTAGCAAAAACTGCCTCATCATACACTGTAGCTCTGATTAGAGCCGTCTTGTGTTTGTTGGTAATAGCCCCATGTGTTTCCATTTTTATTCTTCCTTTCCCTCATCTCCTTCTACATTACACCTGGGGTGTGTATGTGAATATTTTTGCATTGCAAAGCTCTTGTTTTCCAGGTGACCTTTACCCCTTTCTTTAATTCTCTTGATAATGTGTAAAAAAAAATAATAAAATAAAAAATGCTAATCCTATTCTATCAGTATAAGTGAGCTTTGTGAGCTTAAATGTTCTTCTCTCATCTCCTCTCTTCTTTGCAGAATAATGCCTTATCATGTCAGGCTGCAGACTTCTCTGCCATTAAAGAGTTGGACTCCCTCAGTAATGAGATTATGGACCTGCAGAGGTGAGAGGTTCAGGTTTTTAGCATTACTGGCTCCATCTTTAGTATTTCAGACTTCTAAGTACAAAAGAGGCAAGTTGTTTGTTAACGTTTCACATTAAAATGAACCTACAGTATGTATCCTCTATATAACTATGTGTAGAGAAGAGAAAATGGGTTTTTTGGCTGTTTGCTTTTCCAGCCTATTTAGGGTGGGGTTACGAGTGCTGCCGTCCTACTTTGAATAGAAATTAGAATAACACACACGTGAAATCCTGATCTCTGACTGTGAGTGAAAGACATAACCAGAGAGGTGACGTGTTTAAGGTAAGATGGATTGCAAAGACAGGAGAGCACACTGTTATGGCGTTGACGCTGCATTTTAGGGAACAAGAAGTCTCCTGGGGGTCACGTTCCACACGGGCACCGGTGTCGAGAAGGAACACGACGCTCATTTGCACAAACATGCTCTCTCATTGAGACAGAACAGGCCTTGGCGCTGATCACAGCCAAGGCTTCCACTGTTGAGGGCTGTGTCAGGTAAAGCAGGAAAGCAACAAGTGAGTTGGTGAATTGAGTGGAAAGCAATTTTATGCATAGTATGAAAGGCAGGTTAATCATTTAAAACATCAGGGAAGGAAAAGAGATTCAGGATTCTCAAGCATGGACCCGAGCAGCTAAAATGATGCGTGTTGTTTGGGATTGCTTCAATTGTTCACGGCAGCAAGACGCCTCTGGGGAAGGGTAAGCAGCTCCTCCTTCTTCTCCATGGCTGAGGTCTTGCATGAAAGAGATAGGAAACAAACATAGTCTGCCTTTGAAAATGTAACCTCGTTGTTATTAACTAAAGTTAGTGATTGGGGGTCTGTTTTACAACAAGATCATGTGGATCATTTCTGACTTGTTTTTGTACCTCATCTTGTCCTTCTTTGTGTATCTTACACTTTTTTCAACTCAAATTTTTGCCAATGCAACTTCTGTTACATATATTATTTGAAGATTCTCACAAACTCTACCTTTGTTGTGTTTGTCTGTGTGTGGTGTTTGTGCATGTGTGTAAAAGAGAGAGTGAGTGAGGGAGGGAGGGAGAGAGAGGTTGACTCATGGTAAAGAATTTGTTGAGTTCAGGTTCCAGGAGGACAGTGAGATACAACACTTAAGATGACCTTACTGCTTCTTGGTTTTAATCTCTCATAATTATTATTTTTTTAAATAATTTGACACATTGCAGATAATTATTTCAGGCTCATAAGAGGAGCTTTCCCGCAAATGACACTGTAAGGGCATGTGTTCATGAAAGGAAACCATACCCTTGGGTCAGGTGATTTGGAAGTAGCTTTGATCAGAGAGTCCTTGTACATCAGCGTAAATTGACAGGCATTCCTTTTATAGAAGATAAAAACAAGGCAATAGTGAAGCCATGTTGAGTGCATATTCTTGCCGTATTTCTGCATTTAATCTGAAATGGAAGTCAAAAATAGAAGTCTCTATTGATGAGTCACCCTCTTTCACACGCGCATGCACATACACACACACAAGCATTATTATATACCTTATTATAAATCCCTTAAGGAACTATGTAATTTATAGCTATTTTTCAATTGGAGTATGCACTCTGGCTCATTTTAAACAATGAAAGAATGCTACACGTTTGTCTGAAAGAGCACCCACTCTAGTTATGTGCTCTCTCACTCTCTCTCTCTGCCTCTCCCCAGCCCCCCCCATCTCTGTCGCCCCCAGACAGCTATCTGCCTACATGCAGTTCTGGTGCTTCTCCCATCCAACCCATATTATAAGCGAGCTCACGCAGACTTTGCTACAGACTCTCTTTGGCAGAGGAAGCCATGGTGCTAGAGGGAGAGGCAGTCCAAACGGTGGCCACTTGGCTACCAGTTCCAGCTCTCTCTACGATACTGAAATACTCTTGCATGTGTTGGTCTTTCAGGGAGAAAAGCTCTGTGGAACAGGAGATCAAAGAGAAAGAGGAGAGCGTTCGGCAGAGGACCAATGAGGTGCAGGTAAGGAATGTAAAGGAAAGAAGAGTACCTGCAGTTGTAATTTTACCTACCTACATGTAATTTTACATTTGTATTGCAAAAAAAAAAAAAAAAAGATTTCTGTATCATTTTCTATTGATAAAATGTCTTCTTTTAAACTTTAGCATGAGTACTGCTTGACATCACGTTGTCAGTCTTTGTCCGTGTTTCTCCTCTCATCTGAAAAATTGTGGGTTTAAATCACAGTTGAAAAAATGTGCAAGGGCGTCACATTGTTTGTGATTCTCTGTCCTGAGCACCAGCAATAGTTTTCTCTCGATTTTCCCCTTTCGTGTAAATTGCATTGGTTTTGGAGGCTTAAGAAGCACAGTTTCTCAATGCATTTGTTTCCCTTTTGAATTACAATTCAAGTTTTTTTTTATTGCCAATCAAACAATGTGGATGTAATTTTGTTTTAGTAAAGATCCATGCCATCCATCGACAATAAAGGATAAACATTACAGTTCAAACCAACTACAAAAAAAGCTATAACCATTCATTGGTTACAAAAACATGGATGTACAGGATACTCCATGCAAACAAGAATTATTTTCATATCATGGTCATCCCAAAACATGAAGAGGTGCTTCCTTAAAATTCCACCTTCATTAAATAAATACACGTTCTGTAAATCTGCTCAGAGGTGACAAGGAACAAGGAGAGAAGTGGAATTTTGGGTCTGAGGCAATGCCGGATGATGAGTAGAATCTTGTAAAACTATTACAACCTTTTAGTGTGTCTGTTCCACGCATCCTGAGAGAGGAGATAAGAGAAAGGAAACAAGGCGATGTAATTAAAGAAATGAGAAGCACCCATTGTCTTTGAGGAGAAGAATAAATCTTCCCAGCTAATCTAGTTAGATTTAATATTTCCATACCAGAGGCCTAGACATAAAACTGCAATATATTTAATTATATATTTTTTAATGAGGTTGGCAAGGAACAAAACAAAACAGCCTCTGTTGTATAGCCATATCAATGTTATGTTACAGATGCTCTTTTACTATTATGTTTCTCCCGAAAAATGTGGGGTCAAATGCAGATTTAGAATCTACTTTATTAAAATAATTTTGAGAAATAAATGGAATTTGTAGAGGACACAAATAAGGACTTCTTATTAAAGTTGTCCAGAATGCAAAACTGGGGATTTTATAGTTTTACCCCTTGGTGCCATTGCCATTAATATAGCACAACAAACAAATAAAATTCCTGGTATTTTTTTTTCCCCTTCATGTATCGGTAAAGCCTTATGGTGGTCCAGTTTAATGCTGTTTAGAATGCATATCTGACGTACTTGGCTAGTTTGCTTATGAGGTATGTTTAGATTCTGCAGGGGTTTGATGTGTCAGAAGATATTAGCAGCTATGTAAGTCAGTCAAAAACTTGAGCACACCATCACTCTGAATTTCTATTTCAGAAGGAAAAACGTCAAGATATGGATATGGACATTTAGAATACAGGAGGTGTGCTTGAAGATGCAAAAGTAAACTTTTGACTGGAGTAATTACAATTATTCTGAAGAGCTTGCTAGGTTAAATTTTTATTTTTTTTTATAAATCAGTTAGACATCGCTGAACCTTAGAAAAAACCTGAATCTATGACATGTTCCAGCTTTCTTTGCCCTCTGTTGCTGTGCTTATTCATTCTTTGCAAGGAAAACAAGTTTGTCAGTAAGAGCTCACCTTATTGGTCAATAGATTTTTCATACACGCTTATTCCAGCAGTGGGTCTGTGCTCTCAGTGGAACTCTTGTTTTGAATTCACAGTTTGAAGTGATTATTTAAGGTTTGTAATTTGATACCTCTAGTTAATTGAGAGTATACAATAATATTTATTAAAACTTACCATAGCTATTGAGAGTAACAAAGATTTATTTCTTACAAGCATTCACATGACACCTTGTGACTCTTTTAAGGCACCATAGTTATCACACTTATCTTTCAATGGAGAATTTTCTGAGGAGGAGAATTTAATTTGCTGATTTGTTGTTTTTTTTATGGAAAAAGACAATTTCAGTATTTTCCTGGTATTGTATAAAGAAGGTTTTGTGGGTCTACATTATATTGTTTTTTTTTTTCTTTTCTCTTTTGCTGTCTCTAGGACCTGCAAGATGAAGTGCAGAAAGAGAGCGAGGAGTTGCGGAAGCTACAGGCAGAGCGACAGGAGGTGCAGGAAGCGCTGGAGAGACTGGATGAACAAAAGTTGTCCCTAGAGGAGCAGCTCACGCTCATACGCCAGCAGTGCAGTCAGGAGAACCAGCTGGTGGGTGTGAGAGAGAGAGAGAGAGCAAGAGCACGAATGAGTCAGTGCTTTCTGCTTTGACTACTCTTCCTAGCCTATAGACACACAATTCAAATCACAAGTGTTTCTCATGTCGAAAAGTCAGATGCTTTTCTGTTCTTTGTAACTTGATGTGAATTATGGTACTGTAGCTTCTCAATCACAGCAGCATCACACGTTTTTGTTTATTTTTGTTAAATCAGTTTGAACTGTCTGTCTGTCTGTCTGTCTGTCTGTGTGCATGTGTGAACAGATCCAGTCTCTGCAGGCAGAGCACTCTGAGCAGGAGCAGAGGATAGGAGACTATGAGGACGACTTGGTGAGGGCGCGAGAGGAGCTGCTTTGTCTCCAGGAACAGACCCGGACTCTGGGGGAGAAAGTGCGCTCTGCTCGTGCTCAGCTCTGCCCTCTACAGGATGCTGTTACAGAGTCCCACACACAGATTGCACAGGTTTGCTAATTCTAACACCGTTTCTGTCTGTTGTTCTTCGTTTTATCACTATTCGTCTGTTGTCTGTTAGTACACTTTTTAGTTATATATATTTTTTTTACTGAAATAAATCTATTTGGATCCTATGGCAAGTGAAATCAATCATCATTATTTTCACCCTTGTTTGGTAACCCCCTGGGATTTTATTCTATTTTAATGTGAAATGCACATGCCTGGAAAAAAGGCACCATTTCAGAAGGGTTAAATTGTTGGGCTGCATCAAGCAAAGAAAATAACTAAGGAGATTTAAATTTACTAGAGCCGAGTTAAGAACCCTTCAAAACATAAGCAAAACCTGGAATGGTGGCGCTGAACTGTCAGCTTTGAGAAAGAAATGTGGGTGGAAAAAAATCATGAATGGAGATCACTTAAACACTTGTTGCATGGGAAGAAATAATTTTCAGACGCACACAATGTGATGAACTCACAGTATTGAAACTAAACAGCTGTGTGGAAAAAAATCTTTTGGTAGTGAGACTAATCAGAAGGGGAAAAAAATTAAATATGCTGGGGAGCATAAAGATTGGACTTCGGAGCAATGGAAAAAAGGTCATGGGGACTAATGAGATCAGATCAACCTTATTTCAGAGAGATGGGTGCATCAGGGGGAAGCGCATGAAGCGATATACCTGTCAAACTTTGAATCAAACTGTAAAAGAGTGGTTCTGGGAGCATGAGGAATCATTTCACACATGAACTGCCAACCACATTGTATGCTGTAAACAAAGCTAAAGGTGATTGAATGAAATTTTAGTGTGCGTGTGACTCTTTTTGTCAAGGCAGTGTGTCCTTTTTTTTCTGCATAAACAAAAAGTTAAAGTAACATAACCAGGAAAGCTAATGCCACATTCCCCACTCTTTCTGCTTATCTTTCTCTACTTTCTGCCACACTCTTGGCTTTATTTCCTTTCATATAAATTGCTCTTTGGCTTTTGAATCACATTGTCTCTGTGTGTGTCTGTATCTGTGTGGCTTGTGGTCCTCTCCCTTTCCACTGTACGTGGGGTGTGCTGTAGATGCAGGAACGACTGGCTGACTTAAAGACAGAAGAGCGAGAGGTCGCAGCCCAGCTTACATGGAAGGTCTTAGTAGAGGAGCCACCTCTTGTCAATGGAGCAGCGCCCCCTGCTGAACAGGCCAAGCCACTACAGTGGCCACAGCCTACAGAGCAGCTGGCAAAGAAAACAGAAGATGAGGATGAAGAGGATGAGGAAGAAGATCTTACTCCTACAGACGATCCGCAGGAACTGAGAGTGACCGAAGAGCAGCTTGAAGAAGAATCAGTGGAACTGTCTTTCAGTTCTAAGGAGCCTAAAATTGCTCATGTAGAAGACCCCTTCACCAGCTTGATGTCAACAGCCAGCACTGTGAGTGCAGCTTGGCCTCAGAATGATATGGTGAGACATTCTGCCATACTACACCATGCTTATTACATGTGTCTGGCATTAACATGTGGAGTGTACAACAGAATGTGATTGAATATGTTATGTTGTGGTATTTTTAGGAAAAATCTTCACCTGCTGTAGAGTGGGAGTTAAAGGGAGTGGAAATGAAACAGCAGGTCGGTACCACAAAGGTCAGCTTTAAAAACAGACTGTGAATAGTTAATCACTAGCTAGAAAAATTTTAACCTAACTTGTAGAATAGTTGTGTTGACATGATTTTGTTATAAATTGAATATCGTGCAATAATTTAGCAGTTTTACATATACACACAGCTTGTTGATGCTAAGAATGATAAATGGCCATGAGTTGATGCTAAGAATGATATATGGCCACGAGTGGTCTGATGTTGGTCCCTTTTTGTTTATATATTGTGGAGAGCTGACAAGTTGCTCTTAAGCACAATTGGTCTGTAGTCAGTAAATTAAATGCTTCATCCTGGTAAACTGGGAACTGTTTTAAAAAGCTTGGGAATTTTCCACCAGTCCATAGAGTCTCCTTTAGATAATACTGGGGCTACACGATTTGATATTTAACTGTTAAATGCATTTGAAAACCAAGGCGCATATTTATCTTGGCCAACACCAAATAATGCCACATGTTTACGGTATGATATATCCTCATACAGTGGAACATCGGCATTCAAAGGCTGTCCCTTATGAATTTTTCCCTCAAGAACAAACCAAACCGATTGCCAGCTTCTAAGTTGTGCGTATTTCCGGGAGCTGTTCAAAACTTGTTTGTGTCCGAGGAAAGCGAAGCAAAAGTTTTTGAGCCTTTTTTTCTTCTTCTTTGGGTTCTTTTGCATTTTGTGTAAGATTTGGTGAAGATAGAGCCCCATGGGTCCCAGAAAAGTTAGCAAGGACGGTAGCAGGTAGCAAGAGTCATAAATCAAGGTTAAGTGAGGTTTAATGTCTGTTTCATATTTTACTTTATTTACATGTCTTTTCTAAATGTTTTGACTTTTTTAATATACAAAAATATAATTATAATGTTGGAAATGGATAACTATAGATAGTTGGAAATCGGTTATATTCGTAATATTGGTAATATTTTTGGGGCTGGAACAGATTATCTGCTTTTACATTATTTTTTGGAGAAAAATTTGTATTGCAATACCAATTTTCATGTTAAAAACTGAAACGAATTAAATTCCTATGCTGAGGTTCCACTGTATTTATATCACATTAAAATTATTTTAAAACATAAAGAAATACTTAAATTATTGTCAAACTTTAAATATATTACAGAATATGCATGCGTAATAAACTGTAGCCTTTTGTGAATAAATAATTGCACAGGTCCATATTGCGATTTTAGATTTTTATGCGAATAATGGTGCAGTATTTGGTACCACTGCTATTCAATCATTCAGATTATGTGTTTGGATAACTTGTAGGTGGAGTCTCCAGTTCCAGAGCAGAAGGAGGAGTCCTCCCAACCCATAAGTGCTCCCAATGAGAGCTCAGCATCCGTACCTGCCGTAGACTTTTTTCCATCTGATCCCTTTGTTGACAGTAAGACACATACATTTTAGTGCAAACTGACATCATTATGGTTAGTTTAACATTTTTATATTAAAATCTCCTCTGCTGAGAGATAAAGTATATTGTTTCCCTGCAGGCGACCCATTTAAAAGTGATGACCCCTTCTCAAAAGAGATTTCAGGTGAGCATCATATAACTGGTTTGACTCAGAGATTTTTTTTTTTTTATGGAAACAACAATTAAATATTTGCTTTACTGTCCAGATCCTTTCGGTGCTGACCCCTTCAAAGGCACAGATCCATTTGGCACTGACTCTTTCTTCAAACATTCTTCCTCAACGACATTCTCCACGGAAGATCCGTTTGCTTCTTCTGACCCGTTCAGCTCGAGTGCAGTCTCTGCAGAACCAGACCTGTTCTCCTCACACCTTAACAACACAACTGCGCCTGATCCGTTCTCTAAATCAAACGCAATGACCACAGATCCATTTAGTTCTAGCAGTGGCAGCACACCGTTCGCTCCCAAAATGGATGACCTTGATGATTCCGATCCATTTAGCTCAGCAGCTGGGGCAGGGAATGATCCATTCGTTGGATCAGAAAATGTGGTGAGTACTTTCTTTATTCATGTGTATGTTGTCTACTTGTTAACCAGTTTACCCGCAGACAACCATTTCTGATATTTCACAAAATATATTCTTTGTTTAGTTTATTTTAAATGTAGGTAGTAATGTGGATTTACACTATCTCTGTTGTATAGAATGAAACACCAGCAGTTTCTAATGACCCATTTGCTCCTGGAGGAACAGTGGTGAAGGCTGACTCAGACCCTGGTAAGAACAAAACCCTCTACTGGAGACAGACTGTATTGCACTTACTTTTTTTAGCATATTTCTGAGGGTTTCTTTCTGTATAAAACCAAAAATCTGTTGTTTTTCATTCTGTAACTGGAATTACCCCAGAAAACCCAGTATTTACATTGACTAATGGTATAATTGCTACATTTTTAATAAGTATATATGTGCCAAATGTAAAACAGAAATGTCACATGTATTTTTGTGTTGTGTTTTTTTTTTTTTTTTTTTTTTTTTTTTTTTAAGATCCTTTTGCTACAGTATTTGGAACTGGTAATGAGTCCTTTGTAGGAGGTTTTGCAGATTTTAGAAATTTGGAAAAGGTCAGTCTCCTATTCCTCTCTCATTGTCCTGGTCAGTTGTTTTTTTTTTTTCAACTTGTGTGGAACTATTTCTGAGTCTCTGTTGGATTATGTGCCCTTCAGTCTAACAGTGCTGACCCTTTTGCTTCATCAAACACACATAATAAGAACTTGTTCAAGGAGGAAAACCAGTCAGATGTGCCTCCTGCATTGCCACCCAAAACTGGCACGCCTACTAGACCACCACCACCTCCACCAGGTCAGCCCAAAGAGAATTGCTCTCCCCCTCTCTCTATTTCTGTCTTAATATCAGGTGTTATATTGTGTAGTCATAATAGATGTCTTGTTTTAGATGTACTGAGTAAAAGTGTTTAGGGTTAATATTAGTCATTGTCCATGAAGAAAATTGCAAGAATTAGATGGTGATTTTGGGTTTTTCCTCTTTGTGAGAAAAAACTACTCTCCAGTAATAGATACATGTGCACATTTGTTGTGTGTTTGTGTGTGTGTGTGTGTGTGTGGTCTGTTCTACAGGTAAGCGGTCGAACATCTATCGATCCGAATCATCCGACTCAGTTCAGAGGCGTGGAATGGGGGAGTTTTCCTCCCTCCCTGCTAAAGACACTGTGCCAGACCCTTTCGCTCCCTCTGTCCCTTCCCAAGTCCCGCGTGAGCCTGACCGATTTGCCACCTTTGACAAAGTGAGCACCTCCCCTGCCCCCTCTCCACCTCCTGAAACGCAGTAGCGAAATTAACCTTTCCCCTTTACCTCTGCTGAGTGGCAGCCTTTGCCTCTCAACCATCTCGAATGTCAGCTTTTATGTAATGGGTGCTGTTAATATTTTTATTTTCCATGTCTACTATATTAAAAAAAAAAGGTATTAAATATAATGGCATTTGATCTTAAACATGTAAAAGTGAAAACATACACATTTTAAGTCTTAGATAAAGAGATGAAAAGAAATAATTTATGCTCATGTATCAGTATTGCCTTATCACACCTGTCTTGTACTATGTTCAGCCCGGTACAATCTCACTGGCTGTGGTTGGAGAGGTGGGGCTGCTTGCTGGCACTTTTTAAAAATTTTTTATTTCAATTCTAATGTCCATTTCTATCATTTGTTCATGAGGCTTGAGCTTGTGCTGCATTTGATCTTCCTTTCCCATACCTTGCTCTGCATGCATTAATCAACTGTTCCCTTATCTTGATTGCCTCTTTCCTCTAATATAAGCATTTCCAAGCTGTGACTGACTCAGGTACATTTTGACCATGGAGTCAGACTCACTGCATCCCATGATTCCCAGCATGCATTTGGCAAATGCTCTTCGCGTCCACCATCTCTCTAAGGAAGGTCATGAGTTTGCAATATAAACAACAGAAAGTGTGTTGAATAAAATGTTTTATTAGGAGGTTAGTCATCATTGCATCACGGCTCCTTTTCTGTTATATTTATTTCATTTTTTTTTTTGTTAGTTAACATTTGGTTCCAATAAACAGATTTCTGTAAAATTAAAACTAAGTTGATTTTTACTCACATTTATATGACATAGCAAAACACGGTTATTTAGATTACATTAAAAGTGCATGGTCCAACTTTCCTAACTTTATTAAAGTTGATCTTTGTAACTTTGCGCTCCTGGATAGGGGCTTCACTCAGTGGTGAGAGGTCTGGTATAGTGGCTGTCCTTGAGCTGGGAAGATGTCTGTCCTCTTTGATCAATCTCACTTTCGAAAGCTGTTTTGTATGTTGTAACACGCTGTGGTGAAGTCATTAGTGTGCTCTTTATAAACAATGTGCCTGAAGCTTATTTGGTGTATGTGTCGTCCATCTTTGTACCTTTTAATCCTGTCTATGTGTGCATGGACTGCATGCCCAGCATGATCAATTTATGTTTAACTCTAAAGTTGGTGTGAACATGAAGCACTTCAGACATGTTTGAAACAATAACATACTTTAGAGACCTCTTCTGTTAAAGAATAATGTACTCCATGTATACCATATACCCATAATACTAGGTTAATATGTATTAAAGGTGTAATTTGTCCAAAAAAAGTACATTTGACTTGATATGAGGTATTTATAATGGGAAGGAGGGATTGATTTAGGAGACATTGTGAAAGTGTTTTTACAACATGGGATGGGGCAAAGAAAAATATTTTTAGGTATTATAAACATTTCATAAAATATTTATATTTAAAAAATAATAAACACAACTCGAACCATGATCCAGAAACAGAATCACTTTCATTATTTAAAATTAATTTATGGTTAGAATAAGAAACATCTGTAAGCTATGAAAAAAAAAAAAATCAGCATAACATTATAGAACATATGCACATCACTACTGACAAAGGCTTACTATAACAGTTCGTTTTAAAGACTGAGTGCTTAAACCCATGTCCTCCACTGGATTTCATCTTAAAGATATTCACCTACTGCATTTCATCAGGCCTTATATAACTGTGTGAGCAAAAAGTAACTCTTGTCATCTATTCACTTTAATTATTTTTGAGCAAATAATTTTTTTTGTGCATCCTTTTAATATTAGTCCATATATATATATATATATATATATATATATATATATATATATATAAAGCCTTAAAAGCTTTCAATTATGGTCAAACATGAAGCAATATTTCCATTTTTACACTTTTGTTAGTTGCTTCCATTTAGTAATTTATTTTATCGTATATATTTTTTTCAGTTAGGAATCGGTGTAATGCTTTTAAACAAAAATATACACTATATCCGTTCTTATTTATTTGGAAATATATATTTAAGAACTGCCCTCCAGGATTTGTCATCTTCGTAGTCCTTATTGTGAAAAGACAAACATGATTACTGGTGATAACATAAGATTTAATTTGCATTTAGGACCTATATGGCTGTTGTGTTGTTTAGAATAACAGTATTAATTGACAGCCCTTTTTGTTTTTCAACATATAACACTAATTCTGATAAGTAATTTTATGTGTGTATGTGTTTGTGTGTGTGTGTTTGCGGAGCAGTACCCAACAGAAGAGGACATGATTGAATGGGCAAAGAGGGAGAGTGAGCGAGAGGAGAGGGAGCGCGTGGCCCGACTCACCCAGCAGGAGCAGGAGGACCTGGAGCTGGCCATCGCACTCAGCAAATCAGAACTGTCCTGACCTGAACCAGCCCTGAGCCATTCTGCAGAGGAAGAAGAGGAAAGGATGAAGAGCTAAATTTACGGGTGCTGGGATTTTACAATCCCACTAGTTTTAGTACAGTCCAATCTTCCCTCTCTCACAGTTTCACATCCACTACATGTCAGTACAGTACGTCATCTCTCTTTCTATGTTGCCAGTGACTCTTCTTGGAAAAAAAAAAGAATAGGTTGGGGGGCAGGGGATTGGTTTAAAGGTGAAGGACTAAACACAACCACTTGTGTGTTACTTTGAGCTGTGTTTTCTTGTGTTTAAAAAAACGATCGCCTTTTTATGTTTCTGACTCAATCAAATGTTTGGCGCTATGAAGCGTCACTGGCACATAAACACACTTTCTCCACATGCTACTCTTCTTGTCAGTCTGGTTTAAGTGCTAATATGCAGAACAGTTTTGACAGGTTAGATGTTAATCAGGAAAGCCCAGCACTTTTAAACTGGTGCCATTATATTATGTGAGGTGATCATGATGCAATTAAGCATTGTTAGATTTTAGTCAGGAGTGAAAGTAGGAAAAAAAAATTTGTCAGTGAAAGTGCTCTGGAAAAAGTATGTAAATTAATATTTCATATATATATATATATATATATATATATATATATATATATATATATATATATAGATACACAGTTGAAACTCCGG